>OY282416.1:7420000-7962500 GCA_958295455.1 Coleophora deauratella | reverse complement strand
AGAGCAAACAATTCTGCTCATCACAGAAAAGTTTGCCCTGTGTGGGGATCGAACCCACGACTCTCGGATCAGAGGTCAGGATCGCTAACCACTTAGCCACCGAGTCAGTCAAAATCTGAACAAAGAATCGAGAATTCGTATGGGAAACTGACAACAATGTTGTAGTAGAACGGATTTTTTCAATATTTTTCCTGCATTCAAAATTTTATTTTGAGTAACCCCTTAAAATCTCAAACACTGTTTAAAACCCTGTATAATTCTTCTTACTCATCATAATGAATAACTTTGTTGAAATCGAAATAAGTCAGATTACTTTGCGATCTTAGCACAATCTAGAACAAAACTTGGTTAGTTTTATGAATGAAATCACCCTTTTGACCACGGAATACATTTTGATTTTTAACCGACTTCAAAAAAGGAGGAGGTTCTCAATTCGTCGGAATCTTTTTTTTATGTATGTATGTTCACCGATTACTCGCAGACGCCTGAACCGATTTGGAAAATTCTTTTTTTGTTTAAAGGGTATACTTCACAGGTGGTCCCATATAAATTTTATCGAAATCGATTCAGCGGTTTTTGAGAAAATCAACAAATCTTAGCAAAATTGGAGTTGTTGCGATTGGAGTCGGTTGTTTTTAACTACCTATTCAGCGTGGTCAATTATGTTTTACACTTTCGACAAAGTTGTACCTAGAGTGTAACACAATGTTTTTTCTCACATTTCGTAAGCTATTGGCATCATCTCGTCTGATGGTTAATGGTGATGATTCCGATCATGGAAGCGGGCTTACATACCAAGATTCTCCACCAATACTGACTCGGTGGCTAAGTGGTTAGCGATCCTGACCTCTGATCCGAGAGTCGTGGGTTCGATCCCCACACAGAGCAAACTTTTCTGTGATGAGCAGAATTGTTTGCTCTGAGTCTGGGTGTATTGTAGCTATATATGTATGTATTTAAAAAAAAGTATATGTGTATGTATAATATAATATAATATTATCAGTCTCTGATTCCCAAGATACAGGGAATCCTAGTTTGGGGCCAGATGACCGTGTGTGATTTGTCCCAGATATTATTATTATTATTAATACAATACAATACAATCATTTATTGATAAAATAATATTTTACTTATTTTACTTTACGCAATATATTATGGGACGGCAAATCACTCCATACTAGAATATGCCCCATACTAGAAATCCCATTATTATGGTAACCAGAAGCTCATATACATATAAATACACATAAACGTTTGAATACATACATATAAATATATATAGGGTGATAAAAAAATTCTGGCAATATTTTAACAGTGGCTTCTACTCATCGAACTGAACAACTTTTCCCAAGAAACTCATGGTCAAAAAAATTTTTGGACTTCATATCCGCGTTCATCAACCAGCTGACGGATTTGTATGAAGAGTCCAAATTTTTTTTTGCTCTTTGAGCACGAGTTTCATGGGGAAAGTTGTTCAGTTTGATGAGTCTGAAGTCACTGTTAAAATATTGCCTGACATTTTTTTATCACCATGTATGTCAAGTAAGACAACTTATACTTCATTCCAATCAAAAAAAAGCAAAACGTAAACAAACTTACTATGGAACTGACACATGTCAATGTCATCTGCATACTATGTTTGTTTACCTATTGCTTTTTAGGGTTCCGTAGCCAAATGGCAAAAAACGGAACCCTTATGGATTCGTCATGTCTGTCTGTCTGTCTGTCTGTCTGTCTGTCCGTATGTCACAGCCACTTTTTTCCGAAACTATAAGAACTATACTGTTGAAACTTGGTAAGTAGATGTATTTTGTGAACCGCATTAAGATTTTCACAGAAAAATAGAAAAAAAACAATAAATTTTGGGGGCTCCCCATACTTAGAACTGTAACTCAAAAAACATTTTTTCATCAAACCCATACGTGTAGGATATCTATGGATAGGTCTTCAAAAATGATATTGAGGTTTCTAATATCATTTTCTTCTAAACTGAATAGTTTGCGCGAGAGACACTTCCAAAGTTGTAAAATGTGTGTCCCCCCCCGGCCCCGTAACTTCTAAAATAAGAGAATGATAAAACTAAAAAAAATATATGATGTACATTACCATGCAAACTTCCACCGAAAATTGGTTTGAACAATATCTAGTGAGTAGTTTTTTTAATACGTCATAAATTGTAAACCGCAATTTACCTACAACGAACTACAAGAACTTTTATATTATGTTACTTGCTGTTACGGAACCCTTCATGGGCGAGTCCGACTCGCACTTGGCCGCTTTTTTTATTTTTGATTGGAATGAACCATAGATGTTTAGGCTTTTAACGACTGCAAAAAAGGAGGATTTTCTCGAATTCGACTGTATGTTGTTTTTTTTGTACGTTGTTACGTGATTGATTACTCCGCCAATTATGAATCGATTTTGATGATTCTTTTTTTGTTTGGTAGGTAATACTTCAGAAGTGGTCCAATGTAAATTTGGTCTCAATTGATTCAGCGCTTTTTGAAAAATCAACAAAAAAAAAATAAAAAAAATATAGCAAAATTTTTGCTGTTACGATTGAAGTCGGCTTTTTGACGTGTTCAACGTTGTTGATTATTGTACCACTAACCCAGTGGATGAAGCCAGTAACAGTAGGTTCCTTATAAGAAAGAAAGTCGCATAATCTACAACTTTTGCGATGTTTTTTGGTTTTGTTGATTTTTTCAAAAAGTGCTGAGTCAATTTTGTTAAAATTTATATGGGACCACCTTTGAAGTATTACCTACCAAACAAAAAAAGAATCATCAAAATCGATTCATAATCGGCGGAGTAATCGCTTAACAAACATACAAAAAAAACATACAGTCGAATTCGAGAACCTCCTCCTTTTTTGAAGTCGGTTAAAAAATATACTGATACTCCATATACTTTGCGGCCTTCTCTCTTAATAAGAGTATCAGAAGATTTACAGATTAATCCCCTTTTTTTATTAACCGACTTCAAAAAAAGGAGGACATTCACAATTCGTCAGAATCTTTTTTTTTATGTATGTTCACCGATTACTCGAAGACGCCTAAACCGATTTGGAAAATTCTTTTTTTGTTTAAAAGGGTATACTTTACAAGTGGTCCCATATAAATTTTATCGAAATTGATTCAGCAGTTTTTAAGAAAATCAACAAAAACATAGCAAAATTGGAGTTGTTGCTAATGAAGTAGTTGTTTTTAACGTATTCAGCGTGGTCAATTATGTTTGAAATCGTTTAAAAGCCTTTAGGTGTCTCTAAAAGAAGTCGTGTCCTTTAAAAAAATCATTTCAATTTGTATTTGCATGGATGTCTAAGGACACTCAAAGGGAAGGATTCTCTCAAGACATTTTATAGTAGAATAATAACTACTAAAAATTTTACTAACCCTGACAGTAAAAGTTGACTAACTCGGTAACTACTGAACCAATTTTCATCAAACATAACTAAGAACACTCTCGATCGAATCAGCTTTTAAAAAATAAAAAACTAAATCAAAACTATGGTAGCTTTCACAAGGCACGGTTAAAGATTTTTTTTATTTACTTCTAACTTTTCCCCGCGACTCTATTTAAGATCGTAGTTATAACAATAGCGTTGCTTTCTCCAGTTGCATTACTTTAGAGCAGTGTTTTTCAACCTTTTTTAATACCCGACCCCTTTACTACTTGAAAAATTCTTGCGACCCCCCTAGGGCCATAAACATACAAAATGTTAGTGATTTGAGATTTACGTTTATAATTTTCGTCAATTAGAAAATGATTTACTTATCAACGTCTCCAAAATAGACCCACGTTCTAAAAAATTGATAAAAAATAAACAGGCCCAGTGTAGGACCTATAAGACACTTACATTTTCTTGTGCCCGCGACCCCTTGAGAAAGGCTTCGCGACCCCCAGGGGGTCGCGACCCACAGGTTGAAAAACACTGCTTTAGAGGTTCCCGGTATGATTCCCAATGGAATTAGGTAGATAGTTTTACAGGTTAAAATGTAGTCTTTGTTACGCACCATATCCCGCCAAGTACCTATCTCTGTGTAAAAAATAATGGACCAGCTGCGAGCACCTCCTCATAAAACAGCTCTATTCGGAAACAGTTTTTTTGCGATGGCTCCAAAAGTGTACAACAATCTGCCATTAAGTATACGAAAAAACTCGGACTTTAAAAAATTTAAATATAATTTATTTAACTACCTAGTCGACAAAACTTTCTACTCGCTCAATAACTTTTAAATCCATACACTTAAACATGTTTTGCGTGCTGTCCTTTTGTGTGCATTCTGCCATAAAATATTTTGACCAATCGACTAGGAAGCCCCCTTTACCTCACTACACCCCCTGTGATTCAACTGTGGATACCCTTTTAGGCACCTCACAAACTCTCGCCAGTGGCTCCAAGAAGCTGTAGTGCATGCAGCGGCCACACCCCGTCAAACCGCGACGGACCGCGGGCTAAACCTGGCAGAGGGGGGCCATCTCGGTGGTATGGCCTGTCATCCGTTTCCCTCACGCACTATGCATAAAGTCTGTCTCGGCGGCGAAAGCAAACCACCGCAGATATGCAACGGCTTTTGGTGGACCCGGCGAGGCAGCAGGGCAAGGTGAATGGCCTCCAAGGGCAGTGATGGAGGGCGTATTAGTCATCACTGGCCAGACACAGCATCTGACCTTTTCTCCGGTCGTAGCGGTTCTCCGTTCCACTGGGCACAGAGAGGGAAGGACGAGTGTGTGCACCTGTGTTAGCGCGAACGCTTGTGCACCTTAATCTCCTGCGCACTTGACCGCTTCCGATAATGAACTCTGAGATACGCTAAGTCCGCGGCGATGGACAGAAGTAGAGAGGTCCGGTCCGATGCAAACCGGGCTACATCAACCACACTAAGGCGCACATGCGTCAAAACCAGGATGGAGTCTGAAGTGGTCGCCGTAGTCGAAATCGGCTGGGAAGGCATCATCATCATTTTGACTAATTATAGTTGTAATTTAAAGACAAAAAAATAATATTGTATGCCAAAAGGCTGGTCACAGAGCTGCTATTATTATATAAGGTGCTACTTTATTAGTGCCCGATATTTTAGTCAGTGCTTCTACCTTTCTCCAAGGAACCCATAGTCAAATCGCAAAAAATATTTTTGGACTCTTCATACTAATTTGGCCGCTCGGCTGATCGATGTGTATGTAGGGTTGCCAGGTGTCCGGCTTTAGCTGGACATGTCCGGCTTTTTACAGTCGTGTCCGGCCAAATATAAGCAAGTCCGTCCGGCTTTTGTTAGGCTTTTCATCAACCCCGCTCCGCCAAAATATGTCAAACGAAAGAGCGAGTGACTCACGCAGACCTCTGGCAGGGCAGGAGTCGCCCTACCTATGAAATTGCCGTTTTGAAACTTCAACCGCATTTTATCCCAAATATTAATTTACCTCCATCAAATTATATATCATATTCTGACTATATCCAAGGGCTTTCATGAGTAGTAGCGTTATGTTTCTTATGTAAAAACTCACTGTGTAAGGTTCTATTGGATACTATATTGGCGTTTTATCAGAGGTCAATTGCGTCAAATTTTTCTACCAAAAAAAATATCTAAAATTCATCAGAATTTTTTTTATATTAATTTTATCTTCAAACTAATTAAAATATTTGGTCATTTCATATAGGTAAGCATAAACGAATAACAGTAATACACAAATAAAAGTATCTTTTTTATCGACTTTCTATATGTGAAAACTTGTTATTGGCTATAGTTTTTTTATTTACAATTTGTACCCATTACAGTGTTAACTAGCTGTAAGATTTCCTGAGAAATAGAATAAAATATTGTAAAAACCAGTGCGTCAGGCTTTCAGGGCAAAATGTCCGGCTAAATATGGATCTGTGTCTGGCTTTTCTATTTTTAGGCCTGGCAACCTATTTTTATGTGTATGAAGAGTCCAAAAATTTTTTTGCGATTTGACTATGGGTTTCTCGGGGAAAGTTGATCAGAATCAGGAGTAGAAGCACTGACTAAAATATCGGACACTAATAAAGTTGCACCTTATATGTATGACATCTAACTACCTGTGTTCCACAATAAATAATTTTGAATTTGAATTTTGAAAAATCAAACTGTCAATCTCTTGCTCCGTTAGGAGTTTAGGACGACGTGAAGGACAGAGTAACATACAAACAAAAATCCCATTTTCGCATTATAATATTCATTAGAATTTTTAAGCGGTCATGGCTCAGTGCGGCTTGCGTGGTTGCCGCAATTACGTAGGTTAACTGAGTACAGGCAAGGTAATAATCTGGATGGGTTTGTTTGTGTCTCGGGACGGTGCCGTAACTGAACAGAGTTGTGAATAGAGCCTAAACTCTAATTTCCTTTTCGAACAAGGACATTGTATGCTTAGCTCTTCATCAGAGGCCTAGACCTAGTACATCCTTACTCTCTAGACATAATATGTAGCTCTGGAGTTTAGATACTCGTAAATTATGAGTTTTGGTTTCGGAATTCAGTGAAAAAAACTATTCCAAATGTTATAAAATTGGTAAAGTTGATTCAGAATCAAACGTTTCAAAATTCACGTCTTTTTTTGCGCAGATAAATATCTCCGGGACAACTCATCACACACGGTCACCTGGCCCCAAACTAGGATTCCCTATATTATGGGATACAGAGATTGATATACCTACGTATATACATTTAAATACATGCATAGATAAAAATACACCCGGACACACAGCAAACAAATCATCACAGAAATGCTTGTCCTTGGTCGGAATCGAACCCACGACCAACATATCAACAGTCCGCTTCACTTTGCTAAAGTCGAATTAGCTATTTGGCCCTTTTTAGGGTTTCGTACCCAAAGGCCAACGGGACCCTATTACTAAGCCTCCGCTGTCCGTACGTCCGTCTGTCAGCGGGCTGTATCTCATGAACCGTAATAGGTAGACAGTAGAAATTTTCACAGATTGTGTATTTCTGTTGCCGCTATAATAATAAATAACAAAAATATATTAATTAAAGGCGGCTCTCCAAAACGTGCTTTTTTGGCGTATTTTACTCGATCTTAATAATGGCAACAGGTAGATGCTTGAAATGCTCACAGAGTTTATATTGATATGTCACTAAAAACTAACTATTTAGCCCTTTGGCCTATCGCTAGATGGCAGTCGTTAAGCCATGTCGGAGGCCTTATAGGCGGTTTGAAAACTTCTGACAAAGGGGTTGGCCACTAGCCCCACAACCTCCACCAATCCCGACTTGGCCCCCGTGTGTGGAGTATGGCCTAACCTTCCCGATTTATGGGAAGAGACCCGTGCCCCTGCAGTGGGGACGTAAGGGGTTGTTACCATACCACTAAAAAAATAATTAAAAATGAAAGGGGTCCTCATACAAGAGACGTGTTTTTTTGGAGTTTCTTGTACGCTGTACGGGAACCCTTATTGCGCGAGTCCAACTCGCACTTGGCTGGTTTATATTTAATAATTTCCAAACTAATAAATTAATTTTCAACGAGTCGCTTAAAACAAATACCCTTTCAGCAGTCGATATATGTTCAACATACTATAAATGAAGGCGCCCTGGGAATTTCTCACTAAACTCCCTTATTTTTGACTTTCAACCCTCAAAAAAAGGTTACTATGCTATCCGGAAGTGTTATTATTGCTTTTACAAAATATTTTACTAAACCACCTAATTTCCCGCGAAAATTGAACGCTCAATTTCCAGCAATGTTTTATTTACCCCTTGGGGTGGAAATTATACCGTCTAGCAGGTTAAGAGGTGTGCTTTTGTATCGATGTTTTGTTTTCATTTATAGTGAGAAAATCTTTAAGCTAAGAATAAATGTTTTATATGTATTAAATAACCTACCCGAGGGAGGAAATCGACGAGAACCAAAGGTGTCCAGTATGACACCATACTAGTTAGTTAGCTCCAGTTTAACTCCTTCTGAGCAAACTTCACACACGTGGCACCCCATACTGTCCTCATGAGAAAGAGGCCTCAAAGTATAGGAAACTTTTTTTTATGTGATAGGTGGCAAACGAGCAGACGGATCACCTGATGGTAAGCGATTACCGCCGCCCATAGACACCCGCAACACCAGAGGAGTCACAAGTGCGTTGCCGGCCTTTGACATGAGATGGGGGAATTGGGAGGGGGGGGAGGTTAGGCCTCCGGTACCCTCACTCACTCGGCGAAACACAACGCAAGCGTTGCTTCACGCCGGTTTTCTGTGAGGCCGCAGTATCACTCCGGTCAAGCCGGCCCATTCGTGCCGAAGCATGACTCTCTACTCGAAATCGAATAACATGTGGTACTACTCGTAGTTAATCAATAAATTCGATTTGATAGTCGTTCGAGAAGTATGTCTATGGTGTCTATGGGCGGCGGTAATTGCTTACCATCAGGTGATCCGTCTGCTCGTTTGCCACCTATACTACCATAAAAAAAAACTAGATATTTTGTAGCATTGCGCGAATCTTCGAACTCTTAGAATCTCAATTTCATGGGCTGTCAAGATATTGTTACTCAAGTATATGTCATTCGATTTCGAGTAGACAACTCGTTTTGTTGGAGTGATGATGAGCGGGCAGAGAGGAAGAAGATCGACTTACAAAGGCACTTTGCACCACTGGGGTAACTTTAGGGCGTCAAAAACAACAGCAACTGATCGCCTATTGTTAAAAAATGAATAATAAAATAATAACAATAATAGGTATATTTATTCACAAAAAGGGTTACATTTTTAATGAAACTTGTTTTCCCCACACTAGCAGCTTCTGGCGGCACTTAAGTTTTTCTTTGAATTTCAATTTCGTTCATTTCGTTCTCGACACGGCACAACACTAGTTCCAATCACGTACGTTTCGAACAATACACTCTCTATCGGGGATTCACCCACCTGTTGATTTGCGGTTGTATTTTTACCGCATTTTCTTGTAAATAGGTAACAGGGTAGGTTGTTATTTTCCCGCAATGATGCTAAGCGTGAATAAACTGAGGTTTTTTACAAGCGAACAATCTCAATGAGCATTATAAAGAATAAACGCCGTAATAAATTGTCTGCTTTACAAGAAAAAAAGAAAATACATTTATTCGACATCACTAACAGCACCCTATAAATAAACTAAAATAAAGAAAACAAAAACAAAACTTAAAAATACTGTAAAAGGTCAGACATCGAATGGGTCTCCACTCAACATGTGTTGCAATCAGCAAGCTGGCTGCAACGCTGGTTTTCTATAGAGCCCTTTACAATGTGTATGGGGGCAGTCAATCATGAAAAGACTAACTTGGGATAGGACTGGGGCAAAGTTAAAAAAGCGGCCAAGTGCGAGTCGGACTCGCCCATGAAGGGTTCCGTAGCAGCAAGTAACATAATATAAAAGTTTTTGTAGTTCGTTGTAACTTGAATGAAAGGTAAATTGCGGTTTACAATTTATGACGTATTAAAAAAAAACTACTTACTAGATATCGTTCAAACCAATTTTCGGTGGAAGTTTGCATGGTAATGTACATCATATATTTTTTTTAGTTTTATCATTCTCTTATTTTAGAAGTTACGGGGGGGGGGGGGGACACATTTTACAACTTTGGAAGTGTCTCTCGCGCAAACTATTCAGTTTAGAAGAAAATGATATTAGAAACCTCAATATCATTTTTGAAGACCTATCCATAGATGAAAACATTTTTTTTGAGTTTCAGTTCTAACAGAGACAAGTTGTTCTAAGTATGGGGAGCCCCCAAAGTTTTTTTCTATTTTAGTGTGAAAATCTTAATGCGGTTCACAAAATACATCTACTTACCAAGTTTCAACAGTATAGTTCTTATAGTTTCGGAAAAAAAGTGGCTGTGACATACGGACAGACAGACAGACAGACAGACATGACGAATCCATAAGGGTTCCGTTTTTTGCCATTTGGCTACGGAACCCTAAAAAGTACGATAAAAAGGTACCAATAATTATTTAAATCTTTAGTCATAGAGAGATGTGCTATAAAATTTTACATGAGTAAGTGTACTTTTATAAAAGTAATTTCAGTAAGAAAAAACCGGCCAAGTGCGAGTCGGACTCGCGCACCGAGGGTTCCGTATAAATTCATAATCATACATGTCTTGTACTCTAATATCAAATTCTCAGGCCTGCAATCCCTTGAAGCTGTAAAAAATCAAACTTCTATGGCAACGCAATCAAGAGATACGGCCGTTTATGCCGCATATTTGGACACTCGCATGGTAATCAAAACCTGTAGGGTACCTAGAATCCCGTATACCTAGAATCAGGAAATTTGGCAGGAAGCAATGTCAATGTCACAAGTAAAGGGAAAAGTCCGAAATCCAAAAATAGGCATAAACGGCCGTGTCTCTTGATTGCGTTAGCATAGAAGTTTGATTGTTTCACAGCTTCAAGGGATTGCCTGAGTATTTGATATAAATTCCAACTTGATACCTCTACGCGTTCCTGAGAAAAAGAGTCTTGACAGACGGATAGACGGACAGACGGACATACAGACAGACGGACAACAAAGTGATCCTATAAGGGTTCCTTTTTTCCGTTTGAGGTACGGAACCCGAAAAACACGAATGATTAGAAATATTATTACTTATTTTACGAAGCAGCGTTGTTACTTATACAGGGTGTTAAAAAATGCACGTTTGAAATTTTAAGGGGGTTACTCAGAATCAAGTATAGAATACAGGAAAAATATACAAAAATTTCAAACTCAAATTTCTTTTTCAATTTCCCATTCAAATTCTTGGTTCACTATTCAGAATCAGTATGGGAAACTGAAAAAAAAGCTGTAGATCGGATTTTTTTCAATGTTTTTCCTGTATTCTATACTTGATTCTGAGTAACCGCTTAAAATTTCAAACGTACTTTTTTCAACACCTGTAAAATATCATTCGACAATTAATGTCAAACAGTATGAACCATGAATGAATCATCCGACCGATTTAGGTAATGGCGACTCTAGAAAAACTTAACTACAAACCTTCAATAGAAATAAAACTAAAATATATTAGGAATCTTAAGTTTTAGCTGAATAACTACGCGCTCTGTACAAGTAAAACTTTTGGCGGTAAAAGGCAGCCATATTGTCATCACGTTCCGTTTCTCGTTAATGTGTTGCCAGGCGTGAAAATAATATCCGACGCGGGTCGAATGCCTCGCCTTTGAGTTGGCAACACTGAGTTCGAAATTCGAATATAAAATTAGTGTTCGTGCGTCTATTTTGAAAGTGTTTGCAATTATAGCGTACTGTTGACAAGACAGACAGGCATGAGGGTAGTTCTATTTAAGATGAAATATATTTACATACATATTAGCAAGCAAGTCACGTGATCTATTAAGTATTTTGAGCTGTGATTTTGAGAGAGAAATTTAAATGTCACGCGTAAAACCAAGAGCGTTGTCACACTGTTCGACTCCATATTGATGTCTGTCAGCATTCCGGGCCCCCGTCGGCTATCGAACGATATGTTTTAAAAGTAGTTCTTTGGAAGTATCTGAGAATAGGAACTGGCCATGTTTAATGATTAAATTCTCTTTGGATTTAATTGTTCCTTATAAATAGTGATTATGCTCTCTTTGCAACGGACAATATTGTGGAAAAATAAACATATACCGAAGCGATACTGGAAGAGTTATAATTTTTTTTTATTTATTTATTTATATGCTGACCCATATCTTGACGAACAGTGTGAAAACGCTTTGCGTAGATGGTAAAATGTCATAAAAAATATCAAGGAAAATGACAAAATGATAGGATGATTTTTCGTTACCTATCAACTAAATTGGAATTTGATATCTAATGAAAAATCACTTACGAAGGTGATACAGAGAAGTTTGATTTTGTCTCTTGTGTGGGCGGGCGCAAGACTGTGGGGATGGGTTCCAAATCCCTAATAATAATAATAATAATATCTGGGACAAATCACACACGGTCGTCTGGCCCCAAATTAGGATTCTCTGTATCTTGGGAACCAGAGACCGATATACATACACATATACTTTAATTAAATAAATCAATCAAATATTACAATTTAGTTATAATTTAAATTTTGCAGTGGGATAACTATTACAACATTTAAAAACATATGCAGGTAGACTCATTTCTAATAATGTATTTATTAATGTGTAATCGAGTAAACAATTTAGACGCACTTGTGACTCCACTGGTGTTGCAGGTGTCTATGGGCGGCGGTAATCGCTTACCATCAGGTGATCCGTCTGCTCGTTTGCCACCTATCCTACATTAAAAAAAACTCTCCATACAAATCGATTAACTGACCAGTCAAATTAGTATGAAGAGTCCAACATTTTTTTTGCGATTTGACTATGGGTTCCTTAGGGAAAGTTGTTTGTTTTAATGAGCACATGCAAAGCCTTGTTATCAAGAACTAATTTAATGTCACCCTATATATTAGGTTTAATAAAAGTATATATATTTTTTAATTTACATTCTGGAAGTTCACATACGTCATTACGTATTTTATTAAAATAGTGTGCACACTGCCCCACAAATGACTTATTCACCTTCTAAGCCTCGAGTCTCGAACACCCTGTATAAAAGTTGATAAGCTTACATCAACCACAATATTAATTTACTAGCTTCCGCCCGCGACATCTTCTGCGTGGACTTTAGAATTGGATCCAGAGAGAAAGGAAATTTTAAAAAGGTGGCGCCATTTTGTCACGAAGTGGACATTTTGAGTTTTTAAGCATTCCTTCGGAAACCCTAAAGTTTTCCGGGATAAAAAGTATCCTATGTGTTAGCCGAGTGCTTTATCTATCTGCCTACCAAATTTCATTCAATTCCGTTCAGTATTTTCGGCGTGAAAGCGGAACAAACAAATAAACTCACAAACAAATAAACAAAACATCCATACTTTGGTATTTATAATATTAAATTAAGTGAGATGAGATGAGAAAACGAAACCCGCATGCTCATTGTTTACGAAACTTAAGATTTAAATGAGATGAATTAGAATTAAAGTTCCATTTGGACTTGGAGGCAAACTGAGAAGTTTCAATAAATGAAAGTCTACCACAAAAGAAGACTCTTAACACAATACAGAATGTTAAAAAAGTGTGTTTGCAATTTTAAGGGGTTACTCAGGAAGAATACAGGAAAATTATTGAAAAAATCCGTTTTTCAATTGTTTTTCGGATTCCCACTAAATCTGAATAGAGACTCAAGAATTTGTATGGAAACTGAACAAAAAGTTGTAGATCGGGTTTTTTCAATATTTTTCCTATATTGTACTGTGCGCTGAATAAAAAGTTTTTCTATTCTATTCTACACTTGATTCTGCGTAACCCCTTAAAATTTCAAACGCACTTTTTTAACACTCTGTATTAACTATACAAAATATTTTAAGTGTAGGGAACCGTTAACTGTGGATTTTACTTCATAATGAACAACTTTTGAATGAATGAATGAATGAAAACACTGTATTACACAACATAAACAGGAAAATATAGGATACAGGAAAATATTGAAAAAATCCGATCTACAATGATTTTATTCAGTTTCCCAACTGAATAGTGAAACAAGAATTTGTATGGGAAACTGAACAAAATAATTGTAGATCGGTTTTTTTTTATATTTTTCTTGTATTCTATACTTGATTCTGAGTAATCCCTTAAAATGTCAAAGCCCCTTTTTGCACCCTGTATTATAATTTTCTTTATTTTATTTAATGTTATTTTTATCTTTATAATATTATATAATATTATAACAACGTCTTATGGAGGTCACTTCACTTGACAAAGTGTCTACCTCATTAATTTGAGTAGAAATCCTAACAATTGCTACTTCGGGCTCTAGTTGAAACACTTGCAATCAATTTTAGTCAGTTTATGCCCTTTTTATTTAGAATAATTACTATTGAAGAAAATTTTGTCTACTTAATTATATAGGTAAATTAAAAATATAAAAACATAGGTTAAGTCAAAACTAAGAATTATGGTTTAAGATCTTATGTCAGTATTTATCATTAAAATAAAAATAAATGCAATTCTTTCGCTGTAAGTATTGCTTTTATTTTACTTTAATTGAATATTACACTTTCGAAAGAAATATACAGGGTGTAACAGAAAGGTGTGATAATACTTCAAGGTTGGCTTTTACCCATCAAACTGAACAACTTTTGTTCTACAACTTTGTTGAAATCGCAAAATTTTTTTTGGACTTTTCATACAAATCCATCAGCTGGCGAACCAAGTTTGTATGAAAAGTCCGAAACTTTCTTTGCGATTTCAACAAAGTTGTAGAACAAAAGTTGTTCAGTTTGATGGGTAAAAGCCAACTTTGAAGTATTATCACACCTTTCTGTTACACCCTGTATATGTAATTATTTTTTTTAGGTAATGCCTCGTAAATTCGATATTATAAGGTGCTGCTACCACGTTGGTTCCAAACAACATACATTTAGATTTAAATTTCAGATACCCAATTTGTTTTATAGAACCTTGTCTCTGATAGAAGGAGACGTCGCCGAAGATTTTGTGCCAAGCAGTTTGTTGCGTTCCGGCGAGTGGGGCGAGACAGACTAGGCATTCCGTTTTACAAACCGTTATGAGACTAAAATCTTTTCTCTGTATGACAGTACTACTGTGCCCCAGGTGTCACAGAAGAGAAGATGTGTTGAAATATAACAAAGAGATTGCTCAATGTATAGGTGTAAATATAAGTGCCCTATAGGAGACCGCAGCTGATGTAAGTGCAACACCATAAGTGCAACACCATCCAACTGCCGTCTGTACCTTGGGGATGGACGGTTCATTGTGCCAGATGAAAGGAAGAGGAAGAAGAAAACTGAGAGAGAGGGTGCAGAGCCTGAAAGAGGCACACACACTCACTCACACACAAACTAACACATTCATTCACTCTCTATATCTCTTATTGTATTTTTGTTTGATTATATTATTTTATTTTTATTTACTATTGATTCTAATTAGTAATGATTCACGGTTTGATTCTCCTGCGTGAAACGGTTTTAAACTACCTTGGACAGCACAGCTGAGCTTCACACTGTAACAGTAAAAAGTGTGTCAGAAAAGCATAAACCTCACACTCTAACTAAATTCCACAAAACCATTCAGGATATAAACTTAAACTAGCAAAGTAACACACGCAAATATTAACCTCTTTTCAGAGTCAGTAGACTCACAGAATACCCAATGTAGGCTCAAAATATATTTTTTTATTTTATTACAACTAGTAAAAGAAATCAAATGAAAGTAGTGTAGTTAACATCTGCCCAGAAACTTTTTCCATCGTTTTGTTTTGAGAAGAAAAGTCTATGAAAGTTTTATAATTTAAGTCAACTTCTTTGCTTTGAGCCTATTTCTTATTTTATTATAGTTTTTTATCGCAGAGCTATTTGCTGAGTTCTTTGGTTAAATCTATTTCGGTATTTTTTGAAATCCCTTATTGGGCGGCAAAATGTAAATTGGCGCCCAACAAGTGTCTATTTTGTGTCATAAAAACATTAACTACCAATTGGTTAGTTGGGAAATTATATTTCATATAAGGGTTCCTTGGCCGATTGACAGAAAATTCGCAGCTTCACAGAAAACCAACACTCGTTCCATTAGAATTATGAATTGTATTAGAAATTAAGTTTATTTTTAAAGTGTACGGACGAGTTACTTTTGGACTCAACGTTTCTTTTCGCTCCGCTAATACTTTCCGAAAAGTTGAGTGTAGTTCCGAGTGGTAGGAACTTTGTACTAGGTAGTTTTAGAAGATAAATAGAAACAACAACTTATTTTAGAAGAAAAATGTAAGTATGAAGATTTAAAAAATTAAAAATTGAGATAGCGGTAGGGTCAGCCCCCTTGTATCGTAGACTCGAATGTTTTTCTTCTTAACAGCAGAAAAAATGACGATTTAAAGAAATGTGTAGGTACAGCAACTACTTAAATAAAAACATTTGTATTTTGATTTCCAGATATAATTTTTATATTTAAGAGGATCTTACCAATTCAACAAAAAAATTAAACCCAAATGCATAATTTATTGGGTAACCGAGTAATACGGTACTTATTGTCACTTGGTCAATCGAGATCTTCTTTTGACAGACAGGTATCAAAGGAAATACAATTCTAAAATAAATCAAGTCATTTGAGAAAACGTTTGAAAACTGTTCCAAAGTTAGTCTGAAGTTAAGAAAGCGTTTCACGCGCCATAAATCTGAGGCTTAACGATTCGGTCAAAACTTTGATTTAACATATTAATTGAGTGTAAAAGTAGATAAATGTGATGGGGAAGAAAGGGTTCTAAATTGGTGACTGTGGTGATTGATGGCCTAGGAACATCCCACCAAAAGTACTTATATTCTAGCAAGACGCGCAACAAACTTCTAAACGTATGCAAACTTGAAATTGCGCTTAAAGTGAACTTGCGTGTTAGATATGTTTTGACCTGGCATTTACAAATCTTAGGGTATTTCTTAATTTAAAAACTAATGAAAAAATAATGCAGTCCCTTCTTGGGCGCCAAAATAAATTTGGCGCCCAGTGTGGGACTGTTAATGTTAGGCGCTTTACTTAAAATAACACGGCACCTGAAGCTCTCTTATTAAAAACTTTTTCGGGTTTCGTATTCCAACAGTAACCTTTTACATGCTGTACCTACAGGTGAGTTATTAATTACACATACGCGTCAAATAAGAAAAAAATCGGAAATCGTTTAAAACTAAATAGGTTTTGTCCTTTTTATAAAGGAAACTGTATTACTTTATAAAATAAGATATATACTCTTCATAACATTTTTTTGTTTTCAATTCAATTCAAAATATTTATTGCAGACATAGTCCATACCTTTGTTAGATCAATTAAGATAATGATCTTAATACAAATATTAGTAATAAAATGTACTTACAAAAACAGCACACACATACACACACACAAATAATTTGTTAATTGCTAATTTGATATTTTTATTTGCTTTGGAAGTATGTCATTGTCATTGTATGATTTGTGATTTATATTTAACTTTTTATCCTTTTACTCCGTTAAGTTTTCCTTACACTGTAGATATTTTGCGAGATTGCTCAGTCTGATGAGCTCTAATAGGCATACCCTAATGTTTAGGGCCTAAACATTATTTTTCAAAGTTTTAAGTAGAATATTCTGTAGGTTTTAAAGTGGATCCTTTCTATTAAGAAACTGAACATTTTGAAGTTGTACTCAGAAAAATCAAATGTTGACTTTCGATACGAATCGATCAAATGATTTACCTGATTTATATAGGTTCCATTTTTTTACGACATCAATAAAGTTGTGACGTGCAGTACATATTGATGCCGTAAAAACCAATTTTATATATTTTATCTCCAAAACCTCACATATTATTATCCTATCCTATCCTTTTAACATTGGAATCCTAGTTTGGGGCCAGATGACCGTGTGTGATTTGTCCCAGATATTATTATTATTATTATTATTATTATTATTATTATTTGTTTATTTATTTATTTATTTATAAGTTTATTGTACACAATTATATGATACACACACATGATTACAGATTTGATGTACAATTGGTGTAAATAACTTTTCTTCCTACATACCATAAGTGATCCTAAACAGTCGTAAAAAAAAATAGTTGTTAGACACCTTAACTTGGATTTTTTCTGAAGAAAAAAAAATCTAGAAGTTTACTGAAATCTCAAAAGAAATGATACCCATTCGATGTCTGTGTGGCACCTTTTACAATATTTTTAAGTTTTGTTTTTGTTTTCTTTATTTTAGTTTGTTTGTAATGTCGTATTTTCTTTCTTCTTTCTTTGAAGTATCAAATATAATTTATCTAAGAACACTTCCAATCGAAGAGCCGATTTGCCAACTTTTGTATGAGTTTTTTTTGTAAGGTCATCCAAAATTTGTTTCTTTTTTTTGTTGTTTTTTGTATTTAAATTTTTGACAAACCTTGAGGCTGATGCTTTTTGTATTTATATAATTGTATGTTTTTTGGTATTTAATAAGCACTTTTTAGTGTGATGAGTAAAATCTCCAATTAACCGGTTCTATACCTATTTTGGAATTAATTCTGTAATTTTGCTACTATTATTTTACTGTCAAATAAATGTAGTTTCTTTCTTTTTTCAATTTTATTCTATATTTTCACTAACCTGTATCGAAACCCAGCTCCAGGTGCCAGGTGAAAATCTTGCAGGTGTCCAGCAGTGCAGCGGTTGCAGTGTCGCAACTTGAAATGGGCCGTCCGGGGCGAAATGTTGGCTTTTATCAGGCCAAAGCGAACAGGTGGGCGGAGTTTAGGGACAAAGGTGGTGTGGAGTTGTATTTTATCATTTTCTATAACTTAAGGTTAGCGTTTTTATGTATATGAGGCATGGAGAGAATCAAAGTTTAAGTGGTAGGAACTTCATAATAAGTAGACAAAACTACTTTCGAAAAGGTGTACCCTATTACCTGCTTCGAAAAAAAATATATTTTCATGATGTATTCAACGAAGTATTTTTTTTACAGTTTGAGATTTGTTTCGGTTTCGTGGCCTTTTAATAGCTAACTACCAAGAAGACTAGTTGTAGTAAAATACGTCACCATTGGTTCGTTTAATCCTTTTTTACGAAAATCTCTTCATGAATGATAATTTGCTTTCGTACGAAATCTTACACTAATAAATAAATATTTTTAATAAAAATACGTCTTTCAATCGTGAGACCTTTAAACTTTAACTAAAACGGTCGAAACAAAGTAAGTACCTCATCTCACTATTCACTAATCACTTAATTCACTTAATATTATAAATGCGAAAATATGGATGTTTGTTTGTTCCGCTTTCACGCCGAAACTACTGAACGGATTTGGATGAAATTTGGTAAGTAGATAGCCAAAGCACTCGGCTAACATATATAATACTTTTCATCCCGAAAAACTCGAGGGTTCCCGGAGGAATGGCTAAAAACTGAAAATTTTACTTTGTCACTAGATGGCGCTGCCTTAATATTTTATTTCTCTGGACCCGATTCTGAAGTCCACGCAGACGAAGTCGCGGGCGGAAGCTAGTTTGAAATATATAAAAAAATATAACGTAACGACTCCACGACTGTCCTGTTCCCAAACGCGCAGATATATCGTCGCATCACAGAGCGGTCGTAAAGAGGCGGCTTTTAGATTTTTGTAATTAACCCGTTTGAAGAGATCGCTCACGACCATAAGCTCGAACTTGCGAGTTTTAAATTAGTTTACGCGATTATAAATCTTGGGACTTATGTGCGAGGGAGGGGGTGTAGGGGTGGGTTTAATTGCTTTAAAAGACGCACGAGGACGGCGATGCGGAGTCTTTCACGTTAGAATTCTATTTTTGGGATAGTGCCTAAAATACAAGCCGAAGTTTCTTGATTTGTGGTCCTTTGAAAAGGCGTTATAAATCGGAATTACTTTAGTTTGATGCAACTGACATAGTAATTTTTTTATTATTCGAATAAAAACTTTCGTAAAGAAAAGAAGAGAAGAAGGTGCCTCCTGACACAGGCATTTTCAGCTTAAAAGGAGGCTCCAGCGATAGAAAAAAATGTTACTTACCTATTTGGAGAAATAAATAAATTTTATTTATTTTATTTATTATTTAAGCTAACTTTTGAAGGTCCATGCTAAAATTTAAGAAGATTATACCGTGTAAAAAGGTGAAAGTTAGATGTTTATTCATAAAAGTTAAAACTACTGTGCATAATATCCAGAAAGGAGATCATTTTTTAAAGGTTGACGGGGAAAAAGTGGATAGTTTTATGCATGATGTCGATGTCAGAAAGTTAACTAATAATGCGAAAATATTACTATGTTCCATTTTAAATTTGTTCTCTCGTTTCTCTCGACGACGTTTCTTCTCGCTCCGCTAACACTTCCCGAAACGTTGAGTGTACAAGTTCCGAGTGGTAGGAACTTTGTACTAGGTAGAAAAAAAGACGATTTAAAAGTATGCGTACAGCATCTACTTAAATAAAAAATATTTTGAATTTTGTTCAAAAGTTAGAAAGTTATTAATGTTATAAAATAAAAAACTGTTCGGAGACGTAGAAATAAGTATTTTAGTCAGGTATTATTCTATATTTGTTTTGACTTCTTTTAAGTAATAAGAAATTCCTCTAAAATATATGAAAAGTATATTTGAAACACCACATAAACTAACAGAAGATACTCGAAAAAGCTTGTAATTTTTGGTCTTAATCATTTTAATGTATGCAGTTGGCTTTAAACAAAGAATAGATGTATTAGGTAAAAATTACTTACTATATAAATGTTGTTGCTTGGCTCGATCGCGCATAACACCGCCCCGTATTTTGCGAGAAAACAATATAAGCAGCTATTTATATCAATAATACGGAAGCCATACTAATTGCCCCATTGCACCTTACTGGATTTTTATAATACAGCACAAAATGGAGTTACTATATTTTCGAAGCTCCCACCTTTTTTTATTCAGCAACTTTTAATTTTTTATCGCCAATTTTTATGATCATTAATTAATTTTTGGGATGATATTTTTTTGCTTTACTGTAGTTTTAAAGGTTGTATGAAAATTAGGTAACATGGCTATATGAAAGATTTGCGTACCGTCCTTTTGTGTGCATTTTGCCATAAAATATTTTGACTATTCCATTAATAATTATAATTTTAGACAATAACATTTTATTCAATTCAAATATTCTTTATTGCACAGAAACATAATATTTAAAAAAATGTAACTGTACAACTTAGGCGGCCTTATTGCTTAGAGCAATTTCTTCCAGGCAACCTGAAGAATAGAAAACTAATACGTCATATAATAGTGGGCTGTGCAAAGCAAACAGGAAAGTGAAGTCCATAAAATAAACATTTAAACTATATCTATTCTAAATACGAATGCCAAAAGGCTGGTCACAGAGCTGCTTCTATTCTTATGTATGACATCTAACTACCTGTGTTCTACAATAAATAATTTTGAATTTGAATTTGAAAGATTAGGTAACATACTTTTGCCAAGATAACTATTATCTTCTTCTTCTCATCGTGGGACATTTAACCGTCCTTAGTTGCCTGGTGTTGCACTTAGCATCACCCGCGGTCACGTGTAGGGCATTTTAGATTTACACCTATTTTGCGGGTGGTAGGACCTTGTGCGAGGTCCGTCCGGATCGCTACCACCATCTTACTCGCTAATCCTGCCGCTAAGCAGCAGTGCTTGCACTGTTGTGTTCCGGTGTGGAGAGTAAGACAGCCGAGGAAATTACAGGCACAAGAGGCATTTCATCTTAGCCCTCTAGGTTGGCAACGCATCTGCAATCCCCTCCGGGGTTGCAGGTGTCTATGGGCAGTGGTGATCACTTACCATCAGGTGACCCACTTGCTCGTTTGCCTTCCTTTTCACATAAAAAAAAAAAAAAAAAAAAAACGGACGTATGCAACATGACAATAATACACATACAGAAATTTGATATGCAGGTTTCGTCACGATGTTTTATTATAATAATAAAAAAATAGTTGTTAACCGACATTAAAGCTACATATATCTAGTATCATTCTCCTTTAAACTCTTAAAACACGGATAGAAAATATCTCAAAAATACGAAGGAAATACAAAAAAAAAATTGATAGCAGGTTTCGTTACGATGTTTTATTATAATAATAAAAAAAACAGTTGTTAACCGACTTTAAAGCTACATGTATCTAGTATCAGTCTCCATTAAAAACTTAAAAGACAAATAGAAAATATCTCGAAAACTACGTAGGAAATTAAAAAAAAAATAAACAAAAAGAGTTTTGTTTAAAACGTTTATAAAAATGGAGTGTTAACCCCAGTGCCAGAAGTTTTCAAGCCACTTTTATAAGGCTGACATGGCTCAACGGCGAACGGCTTAACTTTCCGTTGTAACAAATACGTGACTATAGCAAAATTGTTTCGTAATATTGTACCTGCAAGTCTCGAGTATAGAATCTATGACTAATCAATATTTTGAATACTAGGTAATAGGTCAAGCCTGTTTTCAAAATACTAACGTGAGAGTTTAAACATAATCTATTCAAATCTATGAAAATACACGGGAACTATCCACAACACATCTGTCCGCCATTTTGAAAATTATATTTTAAATTGAGATCTCGTTACAACGACTCGGTCAGTTTTCCGTCAGGCGTGCAACCATGCGTTCTAATTTCAAATTTTTATTGTTTCTTCAACTTTTTCTTTTGTGTGCGGCCAGTTATCATGAACAGTATAGAGGTCAGTGATATTTTTTTAAGTTCGTTATTTAATATCCTGAAAATATGAAGTCCCTTACCCTTATAATGGCCAATGTCTGCAAGATAGTGTGAAACTAGAACATCCATTATAAGTACTGATTCCTGAATAACTTTAATTCATTTATAACTTTTATTTAAAAAAGAAACCATAGACGACGTGTATACCTTCTCCTATAATTATGATTACTAGTGATCGAAAATTCGGGGGCAATTATACCTAAAGTTGGGGGAGCTAGCATAATAAAGTATAAAAAACCACAAATTAATAAAAATACTATAAACAGATGATGTGATAACAATGGACATGCGCCGTTTTGAATTAACAGAACGTTGAATTAACGTTTTTTAATATCATACATAAAATGATCAATAAGATCGACATTCACTACAATCAGATCATAACAATTAAGAATCCCAACGCTTTTTACGATCCCGGTATCACGGGAATTTTTAGTATGAAAATCTATAAATTTATTCAGAAAGGCATAATATCTATACTATTATTTCTTGGGAAAAAATGAAATTGCTCCCGAATTTCCGATCAGTAATGATTACATTCTTTATTATTATAAAAATTCTTGTATAAACTTTGGTAGCCGTGAGAAGTGTGTTTTGTTTGTTTTTTTGGGAAACCGAAGTCTTTTTTAAGCGGGACCCGGTTTTGTAGCTTTATTTTTATATAACCCGACTGCCAAACGGAAGGTAACGTTTTAATGTGTATGTATGTATGTCAGTTTATAAAACCATCAAACTAATATGGTTTGTTGTTTCTGGAATGTATTGATTTCTAGATAGACATAGATACATTTTATGTATTAGCGTTTTTATTACTTTTTCTTTTAATGATTTATTTTGGTTGGTTGCCGGGACTTGTACCGAGCACACGTCTGCTGAGTTAAGTTTTTAATTATTTCCATTTTAGAGTAGTCTCAACGTTATTTTTGTGATGGGGAAATAGCTCTGATTCCGATTCAGTGATAAGCGGTCATAAGAAGAGGATTAACTCGGGAGACAGCTCCGTTTTCAGAGTTCCAGCAGCTAACCAGCACGTGGAGCGTCTTTTAGTGCCCATCACCCTTAGAGCCGTGCCTTTCACTTGAAATTGGCGTTTCGCCATTTTTTTATTGAAGATTCCCATTTTTCACTAGACATTGGCAAAATCACTCCTTTAATGAGATGTGGAATGCTAAATAGAAAAATAGAATAGAATAGAATTATTTATTTAATGTGTGTATATTTTCCTTTAAATACAGGTAAAAAACCTACCAAAGTCCGTAGCTCCACAAGTATTTAGTAATAGGCAACCATTCTCAATTTCTCACAGTTTTGGATAAAATGAACAATTAATTTATTATTAATTATTATTTTAGTACCGAGTACCTGCACGGATAAATGGGAGACGTACATTTTCAACGACAGGGAGTATCTGATACAGAACCTAGCCGTGTCCTGGGAGAATGCGAAAATTTTGTGCCTGTGAGTTTTTCATACTTTTTTCTTGTTGTGTCTGTATTGTGTGTCTTCTTTTTGTGAGTTACGCATATCATTTTCTTCTTTTTTTTATTCAACTGAAGCTTCCAAGTAAAATCCATATAATCCGGTAGTTGACTGCTAGTCATTTGAGTTACTTTTTATCAAATGTCAAAAACGACATTTTGTTCTAAAAATGTTTGAAATTTTGTACGATGACGTCATTGTTCAATATAGTAGTTTGCATACTAATTACGAAATTCTTGTAAATTAAAAATTGAAAATGTAATAAAAACGAAAGTGATTAAGTTTTTCAACAAATTCAATAAAAGAGCTAAGTAGTGAATAATATTTCGTAATTTATTTTTAATGCAGTCAACTCCCGGATTGGAAAATACTGTGTAAATAAAACTATTATAATGAAATTCAAATCGTACGGACAAATGCATATTACAAAAAGTAATATAAAAGTAAGCAAGTGATGATAGCTGTGTCTCGACATCTTAACTACCTATTATATTTCGAATTACAATATATATTTTTTATTTGATTTTATTTCAAATATCTAAGTAATATCTAAGCAAGAGTTACAAAACTTGGAATTGCTTGTATGTTTCAATAAACATCGCAAGACTACAAATAAGTTTTTGATGTCCAGCGAAATAGTACCTAATAAATATTTTTGATTTGATTTACTATTTCAGCGGCCACCACAACGGAACGCTGGCGGTGTTAGACACCAAGGAAAAGGCAGAGTTCCTTGCTGAAGCATTGTCAGAGTCGCAATTCTGTAAGAACAATGAACAATTTTTTTTTACCCTCAATTCGTAAGCCCTTGGCATCATCTCACCTGGTGGTAAGAGATAATTATGGCGAAGATGGAAGCTGGCCTAAAAAGATTCCCCAACGCAATGGGGAACTGTGTATCTTATCTTCATGCTGGAACACATAAATGCTGTTACCATTGATGTTTTGGCGGCAAGACTTAGATAAAATGGTGGTAGCTAGCCAGGTGGGCTCAGAAAATGCCCTACCACCAACCAAACCAAACCGGAATCGAACCCGTGACATCCTGATATGAAGCGAGCGGACTAGCGACTAGGCTACGGAGGTGGCTCTCTAGAATTTGAACGGAAAGAAAAGCACTTCTCGTTTATACACCTGCCGCCAAGCATCGTGCTGTGTTCTGGCAGGCGGAGCGAGATAGCCAGCGCAATTACCATGTTACCCCTCAAGTATCGGCAAGGCACTGGGGTTATACTGGGTGTAACAGAAAGGTGTGATAATACTTCAAGGTTGGCTTTTACCCATCAAACTGAACAACTTTTGTTCTGAACAACTTTTGTTACTCGATGGCCATTAAACTGTATAATAAATTGCCAAACGCGCTTAAGATGTTAAACTTTATACAATTTAAATTTCAATTTAAAAAAACGCTTACAGATGGCTGCTTCTATTCTGTTGATGAATATTTTAAGTTTAAATTTTGAAAAGCATGTAATAATAATATTAATTAAAAAAATTATGTTGACTAATAAATGTATATCCTTGTAAACTGAATTGTATTATGACAAATTTGCATGCCAGCTGCTGGTGAAATGTAAAGAAACTGTATTTTGTAATATGTCCACCTAAAATGTAACTTCATTTCGAGCAAATAAACTATTCTATTCTATTCTATTCTACAACTTTGTTCAAATCGCAAAATTTTTTTTGGACTTTTCATACAAATCCATCAGCTGGCGAACCAAGTTTGTATGAAAAGTCCGAAAATTTCTTTGCGATTTGAACAAAGTTGTAGAACAAAAGTTGTTCAGTTTGATGGGTAAAAGCCAACCTTGAAGTATTATCACGCCTTTCTGTTACGGATGCCACTTTCTATCAGGTGGACCGTCAGCATTTTGTCATCTTACTCAATAAAAATAATGCCATAGGATTTGATGGCGCGGCGTGATAGCGCTAAATTTTCTTTTGATAAAAACCTTGCTGTATTCAAGAGCAGAGCTCTTGTCGGTGGAGCAATCTCCAACTTTTCCTGTCCTCAGCCAGCATTATGACTTCCTGATATTTCTTCCGTGTTCCTGAATCCTGATCAGGGTTCGTAAATATCCGATATTTATAATAAATATCAAAATATCAGATATTTTTGATATATATCCGATATTTTCGATATCTTTGATATTTTTGATATTTATCAAAATTACATACTAATTTCAATTTCTTACTTTAATACATGATTTTCGAAATAGCTTAATTTAAAATGTAGGTATAATATGTTTGATAATTTGAAGAATTTTATTAAAATAACATTCATATTTTATACTCTGATATGTTTTTTTGAAATAACTGAATCTAAAATGTATATTTTATTTTTGCAAATTTGAAGATAGTTGATTAAACTAAACTCATTTATTTATTATTGTGATAATCATATCTTTATTCTTTGCATTTGGCACATTCATTCGTAAGAAGCAGCTCTTAGAAGCTAGGAAAATATAAATATCAATATTGATATATATATCAAGCATAAATATCAATTGATATATATCATGATATATATCCGATATATATCAATTGATATATATCATGCACACCCTGATCCTGATAGACATGACGTTGACAAGACGACAACGACCTTCTCGTTTATCTGTTCCATATACTTTCGTCTTGGTCTTCCTTCGCCTTTCCTGTTAGGTGTCTACATCATATTTCTTCTTCTGTTCTCTATGAAATGATTTTCCATTTTGGTCCATTTCAACTGTTTGAATTGAAGAAAGTAATGGAAAAAGTTTAAGTTCGTAAGCTTCAGATTATGACCTACAAATAAATTCTATCAAACAAAACATTATATTCTACAAATCGTTACCTTTTGTAACACCTGCAGCAATAGAGTCCCTCTGGGTTGGCTCCCGCCGAGGCTCGGCAGACGACCCAGCTGGGTACCGCTGGAGCAACGGCCTGGAACTGCGACGGACTGAGCTGGATGTCCTAGCGAAAGAGCAGGACAAGAATATGGGCAGACATTATCCTATGGTTAGTAGATTCTCGACTAATCCGGACTTATTATTATCCATTTATTAACCGACTTAAAAAAAAGAAGGAGGTTCTCAATTCGTCGGTTTTTTTTCTTATTTATGTATGTTCACCGAATCCTCGAAGACGCCTAAACAGATTTGGAATTTTTTTTTCCTTTAACAGGGTACACTTCACAGGTGGTCCCATATAAATTTTATCGAAATCGATTCAGCGGTTTTTGAGAAAATCAACAAAAACATAGCAAAATTGGAGTTATTGCCATTAAAGTCGGCCGTTTTTAACGTATTCAGCGTGCTCAATTATTTTCAGATTACGTATCAAGATACAGAACATTTTATTAGAAAATTAAATAAAAAGAGAGGTGTAACCCCCGTGTGTGGGCTTACCTTACGAGTATTTAAATAGGTATGGGAAGAGATTCGTGCCACAGCAGCGAAGATAATATGGGAGATATACAGAGTGTTAAATAATTGACCACGCTGAATACGTTAAAAACAACCGACTTCAATCGCAACAACCAATTTTGCTATGTTTTTGTTGATTTTCTCAAAAACCGCTGAATCGATTTCGATAAAATTTATATGGGACTTGTGAAGTATATCCTTTTAAACAAAGAAATCATTTTCCAAATCTATTCAGGCGTCTTCGAGTAATCGGTGAACATACATAAAAAAAAAAACGAATTGAGAACCTCCTCCTTTTTTTGAAGTCGGTTAAAAAGTGCGTTTGAATTGAAATAAGGGGTTACTCAGAATCAAGTATAGAATACAGGAAAAATAAAAAATCCGATCTACAATTTTTTTCAGTTTCCCATACAAAATCTTAATTCACTATTCAGATTTGGTATGGGAATCTGAAAAAAAAATTTAGATCGGAGTTTTCTATGTATTTCCTGTATTCTTTACTTGGTTCTGACTTCTAAGTAACCCCTTAAAATTTCAAACGCACTTTTTAACACCCCGCATATCATATATGTATACAGAATGTAACAGAAAGGTGTGATAATATTTCAAGGTTGGCTTTTACCCATCAAACTGAACAACTTTTGTTCTACAACGTTGTTGAAATCGCAAAGAAATTTTCGGACTTTTCATACAAACGTGGTTCGCCAGCTAATCGATTTGTATGAAAAATCCAAAAAAAAATTTGCTATTTGAACAAAGTTGTAGAACTAAAGTTGTTCAGTTTGATGGGTAAAAGCCAACCTTGAAGTATTATCACACCTTTCTGTTACACCATGTATAGTACGGCCAGGTCACCTAACCCCTGAGGGTAAGTTCCGATGACAGTTGAGATAGAGAGAGAGATAGAGATAGAGATAGAGATACATTTATTTAACAGACAGTAAACAACACAAAACAAATTACAACAAGGAAAAAAAGAGAAACAAGCACAGTTAGAAAATAAACACAAAACAAACATAAACAAGTTAACATATTGCTTAGCAGAAGCCACGCAACACATACAAAGGTACAATATTTGCTTATGTAGTAGTAGTAGGTATTTTAAACTCGACAGTTTGTTTGAGTGTCTAGGGTATGATCTAAAAAGTATTACTTAAATAATTGACCACGCTGAATACGTTAAAAACAACCGACTTCAATTCAAACTCAAACTCAAACTCAAAATGTTTTTTATTTAAGTAGATGCTTTACACATGCTTTTAAATCGTCAATATTTTTTTTTCTACCTAGTACAAAGTCCCTACCACGCGGGACTTGTACACTCAACGTTTCGGGAAGTGTTTGCGAAGCGAGAAGAAACGTCGAGCCCAAAAGAAACTCGCTTCAACATATTTTTTAAATAAAATCTTAAATTCTATTACAATTCATGTCAACAATAAAATTGTGAGCTGGAGGATCTATACATGTCCATATATCATTGTCATTTACATAATCTAGTATTTTGTAATACCCTCTAGAGCATCAACAATTTTTCACATGCAATTTGAATTTTTTTTCTGGCAAACTAGTCACATTTTCGGGTATTTTGTTATAAAATTTTACACACTGCCCCATAAATGACTTCTTAACTTTACTCAGTCTCGAATAGGCAACATCTATGTTATTAATCTTTATTAATATTTCTTAGATTAAAATTGTGTCTGTCACTGTATTATGAATTAAGTGCACATTTTTACGTACATACATGATATTTTCGTATATGAATTGACTAGCAACAGTAAGAATATTAATTTCTTTAAACATATTCCTCAACGACTCGCGGGATCGCATCTGGTAAATTGCGCGAATTGCCCTTTTTTGCAAAATGAAAATCGTTTCAATATCAGCCGCATGTCCCCAGAGTAAGATTCCGTAAGACATTAAACTGTGAAAATAACTAAAATACATTAGTCTCGCAGTACTTACATCTGTCAACTGTCTTATTTTCTTAACAGCATATGCAGCTGAACTAAGCCGTCCCGCTAAGGTTTCTATGTGTGGGCCCCATTGCAGTGTAGCATCTAAAGTTATACCTAAAAAAACGGTCTTATTTACAAAGTCCAATACATTATTATCTACAATTACACTGTTTTCAATTTTCTTTACGTTTGGTAATGAGAATTTTATGGATTTTGTTTTTTTTTGCATTTAAAAGTAGATTGTTAACAGTGCACCACTGTAGAATCTCTGAAAGAGTGTTGTTTACTTCGTCAATTTTGCTACAATTCCAATTTTGCTATGTTTTTGTTGATTTTCTCAAAAACCGCTGAATCGATTTCAATAAAATGTATATAGGACCACCTGTGAAGTATACCCTTTTAAACAAAAAAATAATTTTCCAAATCGGTTGCGGCATCTTCGAGTAATCGGTGAACATACAGAAAAAAAAGATTGCGACGAATTGAGAACCTCCTCCTTTTTTTGAAGTCGGTTAAAAAAGGACTGTGCACTTTAATGAAAACGCTCTGATAATCCAACAGTGGCTGAATCGGACCCACGTACCGGTCCCCGAGGGTGGAGCCGACTGCGTGGCCCTGGAGAGAGTCTACCACGACAAGCCAGTCTTCGTTGACCTGCCCTGCAATGTGGAGCGCCCTTTCGTCTGCGAGAGGCGTAAGAATCCTATTATATTGGTTTATACACTGCTAAAAGAGAAATACTTATAAGAACAAAAGATCACTACCAGGTGGACTGATGATGAGTAAGACTCTTAAGAACCTTTCGCTGGATTCATTTGACTAAACTAGCGAAGCTATTTTTAAACATATCTCACCTCATCATCACTGATCACTAATATTATAAATGCGAAAGTATGGATGTTTGTTTGTTTGTTTGTTTATTCCTCTTTCACACCGAAACTATTGAACGGATTGGGTATAAATTTGGTAGGTAGATAGATAAAGCACTCGACTAACACATAGGCTACTTTTTATCCCAGAAAACTTATGGGTTCCCGGAGGAATGCTTAAAAACTCAAAAATTCCACTAAGTCACTAGAGGGCGCCCCACCTTAACATTTTCTTTCTCTCTGGAGTCAATTCTGAAGTCGACGCAGACACAAAATAGACACAGAAGGTCCGCTCAATACAAACCACTAAAACCGTAAGCATATACATGCTTATAGAAATATACGGTCGTTCAAGGAAAGGTCACGATCGCATAGTACGTGATCTTGCCTACAACGACCGTATACGTCTATAAGCATAGCATATACAGGGTGTAACAGAAAGGTGTGACAATACTTCAAGGTTGGCTTTTACCCATCAAACTGAACAACTTTTGTTCTACAACTTTGTCAAATCACACATTTTTTTTTGGCCTTTTCATACAAATCGATCAGCTGGCGAACCAAGTTTGTATGAAAAGTCCAAAATTTTTTTGCGATTTCAACAAAGTTGTAGAACAAAAGTTGTTCAGTTTGATGGGTAATAGCCCACCTTGAAGTATTGTCACACCTTTCTGTTACACCCTGTATATGCTTAGGATTTTAGTGAGCGTATTGAGCGGACCTTCTGTATAGTATTTTGTGACGCAGACGAAGTTGCGGGCGGAAGCTAGTAATATTTACTTTCACAGAGGCACAGCTACAAGTTCGCGTAAGTGAAGTGAAGACGGTTCGGTGCCGGACTGGTCTGTACCACGTGTATGATGGACAAATGAACTGGCACCAGGCTGCAGCCTACTGCGTCATGAGGAGAATGACGTGAGTCAGAGAACTTTCTTCTGTCTTTTTTTATGGCAGAGGTGGCAAACGAGCAGACGGATCACCTGATAGTAAGCGATTACCGCCGCCCATAGACACCCGCAACACCAGAGGAGTCACAAGTGCGTTGCCGGTCTTCTGTCTACTTCTTCTTCTTCCTGTAAAAGAAGGCAGATAAGGCAGATCCCCCACCGCGTCATGAATGAAATAAAGACGCGATGGGAGCTGTATGATTGATGAACAAGTATGGCCTAACCTTTCCAAATTATGGGAATAGACCTATGACCCTGCAGTGGGTTGTTAACCTCCGATAGAGACTAACGATGTAGTCAAGAATGGTACTTCGAAATACTACGAAATATACTTCTACGTATAATACTTTATGGTGGACAGATTAACTGGAATCCGTCTGCATGCCTACCGAGTAATACAGAAGATAACTTGATTTATCTTCTTTTGTGTTCTTCTTTTTTCTTTGAGTTCTTATTCTACTTCATTTCCCCGGTCTCCCTAATTGTATTATCCTAAGGTTCGCTTTATTGATCCTACAAGGTTAATATCGTGTGTCACTGCAGGTTGGCCAACATCGCAACATTGAGGTGTCTCAAGAAACTCGGAATGACAATGCTTAAAACAAGGCCAAGTAAGTGCGATGGGAATGGGAAAGTTTGGATCAGTTTGGATATTTAGATTTTTGTTGGTCATGCAAAAAATTACAAATAGTTCTTTCCTGCCTACGAAGTCAAGGACACCAGCTTGTCTACAATTGGATATTCGATGTTTAGGTTTACTCACACTATATTTCCTTCAGTATGGAAATACTGCAATTAAATTGTACGTAAATTTTCCAAACCCTCTTTTATACATTGGCTATTTGAATCCGGGCCTCTGGTTAGGAGGGCCAAGTCAATTCCATAGATCCACCATCGTTTTTCACCATATCATCCGAAAGACGTCTAAGAGTGCTGAACCAAGGCCTCACCCTTAAGGCTTTCTAAATTAATACTAACCTAATCCAGTGACTTCCCGCGACACCGAGTCCTGTCTACGCTACGTCTTCCGATGCGCGGTCGCCACTCGAGAACTTTGATGCTATAACGACCACCTGTTCTACGAGATATTTGCCCCGCCCACTGCCACTTCATTCATTATTTGAGCTTAGACACTTTGAAAGTTAAAACACTCTAAAATACTCCCTTCCTTACCCAGGTATCGAGAACGCATGGGTGGGGGCTACTGGTAATCTTGGCAGGTGGACGTGGATTGACAGCGGTCTGAGCATCTTCCAGATGGCTCCCTACAGCGATGCTACTGCTGCGGTCTGGCCTCCACTAAGGTTTGTACAACGCGACACATAGCCCCACCCTGATGGGACTTTGAACTAATAAAAAGTTGAACGCAGATATGATTTTCGTCGTGCGTTACAAAGTCCGCATAGCGTAAACTGCCCCCAAGGATTTCGACATTGCCGGTCCTGACTATCAAATATTCAGCTCTGAAGTGTCAAAATAACTGAATACGAAAATGTTGATATGAAGGCGAAACTTCGAACTCATCGCTATTTCAGCGCTGAATTCGACGCAGATTTTGTAGTGAATAGGTAGTTCTACTGCTGCTGCTCTGCATCCAGCGGCTTCCGGTGACTTTACAAGAGACAATAAAGATGCAAACTCTATTGTGAAAGAACTGAAGGGATTCGGTAAGACTTTTCCTTCTCCTTTTTCATTGTCCATTGATCGGAGTGGTGCATGCTCGCTTAAATGTTCGTGCGGATGGTGGCGTATCGGGATCCGGGTCGTTCCCTTCCTTCAAATATGATTGAAGGGAGCGATGGCTGACTCTCGCGTTATACTCGTGATCGGGTGCTGTCCGTGTGAACTGGCCTGCTCTTGTCATTGGTATTTGGAATAGTTAGTCATTAGCTACAAATAATATTTACTTTTATCTCTTTTGAATCCTTTCCTTCTTTATTCTTATTTTTTATATTTTATTTACAGACATGACATTGTATCATTAATTTATTGATCTAGCATTAAGATGTAATAGAATATAAGACTTTTTTTAAAAATGTGTTGGAGGGAGTTTCTTTAGGGCCCGCCGTTTCTTCTCACTCCGCAAACACTTCCCGAAACGGCGGGTATACGAGTTCCGAGTAGTCGGAACCTCGTATTAGGTAGATAAAAGAATGACGTTCGAAAAGTGTACACTGCTACCTACTTCAAATAAAATAATTTCATTTCATTTCATTTCATTTTAACTTTACCTAACACTTTTGTACCTTCCTCAGGGATAGGAACTCCATCAAACAAAATGGCTGCCTCCAACTGGACAGGCACGCTGACCATCCTCCCGTGTTCATGGAGGCACGTTGCGAGAGGAAAATGCAGTTCATCTGCTACCAGAGTATGTACCTTTTTATGCAATGTCCGACTAGGTGGGTGCCACTGCTCGCTCTATGCCAGTTTCCCATTGCGTTGGGGAATTTTGGTAAGTCCGCTTCCATCTTTGGCATCATCATGACTTACCACCAGGTGAGATGATGCCAAGGGCTTACCGATTGTGGATAAAGAAAAAACCGCCGGCACACAGCGCGCTGCTGACGGCGTGAGATACTTAGCCAGCGTAGTAACCGGCATAAGAGGAATTCTATCTTAGCCCTCAAGATCGCCAAAGCACTGGGGTTGTAGATGCTCATAGGCGATGGATGCCACTTTCCATCAGGTGTGCCGTCAGCTTTTTGCCATTTCACACAATAATAAGAAAAAAACGTACCTGTTATAGCACTTGTTCTGTCGTACAGTATGACCTAGTGTTGTTAAAATAGGATTGTTAAAATATTATAATATAGAATATTCATTACCTTTTCATTGCCGTATTCTATTGTACGTGTACGGAATTCCATCTTCGGTATGGCCACCTCCTGCCTCTCGCTAAAGGCCCCCTCCTGCGGGTAAGATCCGGTGACGGTTACTTGCTTATCGCAAGCCACGCAACTCACATTTACGTTTGTATAAACGTCATGTATTTTTATGTAGTAGTAGTGCCTACCTAGTGGTTTTTTGTAAGCGATGGTTTGTTGGAGTGCCCAGGTGTGGGTATACGATAGTCATGAGAAGAGCAAAACACGTGCTAAAGAAGCGTGCGTAGTCATGCAAGTTAAATGAAGTAAATATCTAATTACGTAGGTTTAGGTACCTAGTATGTAGCCCTGCTATCCATAAACTACTGAAAATCAGTTTTTTTAAGTTCGAACCGATCGTTACAACTGCTTAAAGGCTGGACTACAGCGAATATATTATTTGAGTCTTAATAGTTTCAAAAACCGCAATGTCCAAAATGAAAAATATTGAGGATTTTTTTTTACATAGTTATATATTTTTTTATTTATCTAAGTAAATGTTTTGCACATACTTTTAAATCGTCTTTTTTTTTACCTAGTACAAAGTTCCTACCACGCAGAACTTATCCTTAGGGATAAACAAACCCTAAATTACATACTTAGCATACGACCACGGCTATCCTCTAAAAAAAATCTCAAGAAAAAAATTATTTAAAATAATTTCTTAATATTTTTCATTGTGGACATTGCGGTTTTTGAAACTAGTAGACTCATTTATGTGGTCTCACTACTAGCGGACAGTTTGAGTCAAACCAAATGTAGACGACAGGCGAGCACAACGTCCTAGTGGGCTGTGTCTCCCGAAAACCAAAAACACAGAAATCCGGACCGACGGAGTTTATAGTTTATAAAACAAATCAGCACCCAATAATGTCCAAGATAAAAACAAAGAACACACTAAAATACTCAAAAAGCAATAGAAACTAAATATAGTTCACAAAAAATGACGGGCACTACTTCACACAATTCGGGCACTAAATGGTCCAACTGGCCCTGCTAGGTTAACGTTCACTAAAATTTATGAACACTGTTCGGCACTAATTTTAAATGTTCACTAAACAGTTAACACACAAAAGTCACAACAATTCTAGCTACGAAGAAATCGTCCAGGTGGATCCACCGGCGATGAAGGTACGAAAGTCCAGTCCAATAACACTAGTGGAAGTACGCCTGGGCTACACAAGAGCACACCGGGCGGTACTGCTACAGGAACGTAGCATGCTTGGGTCCGAAGACACACTGGGCCACGTAGTTAACACGCGAACTTCAACACACACACTGGGTACTTGTCGCGGTAACTGTCCACTAACTGGTTCGTAGCACTTCACTTTCTTCACTTGGAGAACTGTTCACTGTTCTGAACTGATGATCAACTGATTTACAACTGACGCCACGGTGCAGCTCCGCGCGGCTTATATAAGGGGCATCGACTTTTCCATACTTTTCGCCGTCTGCCGAGAGTTTTCTTTTTACGCACACATACGAACACACACACGTATGTGACGTGTCAAGGACTGCCCCTTGCTCCATCTCTCGGTCTTTCTGGAAAGTATCTCTGTCTATCTCGCTTATTTTACGCAAGTCTGACAAAGACCGAATGACACCAGAATATTCGCGCCATCTGTTCCATGCTTGATGAACTCTGGAATGTTCTGCATCAGTTGAAGGACAGGCTGACTTAGCAGTTTTGCTACTCGACGACAGATGTCGCTTCTCCAATTTTGTATGGGACTGCTGTAACTATGCGGTGTGCCTTAGGCTTTACTACAGACCACCGCTCCTAGATGGCGCTAGTAGTCACGTTTGCAGACATTGCGCGCGTATCAAAGTACCACAGCGCGCGGTTTTCAAAATATCTGGCGCCAAATTTAAACAGGTTGAAACTGTCCGCAACATTCTCCCCCCGGCGAAGACTCCCTGTCGTAGCCTCGATTCTTATTGGGAGGACAGTTTCCATCTTCAGTTTTGTCGTTGGTCTGCGGAGTTCTCTGACTTCCGTTCCGTTGACGTGATGGTAGCGTTATGACATCTTCATTTCTTCGATGTCCCAACAATCTGTCTTCTATGACCGGATCTAGCTTCTTCTCCAAAATGTTGTGAGATTCTGCAGCTTCATGCTGGGCCCTGATCTCGTCGAAGCGATCCCGTTGAGGAACTGACATCTTTTCCCGGCGACTTCCAAACGGCGCAACTGAGGTGTAGTTGCTATGCGCCAGTTTCTGTTGCGACGCTTCCGTGGCGAACGACCTCCTTTGCTCCACGGTCTTCAGCTCTCCACGATTCTCTGCAGTAGTTGCCAGGAACGGTGGTCCAGGATCCCATTCATGGTCCTCGGTTGTTGAGCTGGCCCAACTTCTTGGACTTCTCATTGCGTCGACTTCTTCAATCTTGATATTCCTGGGAGATTCCCGTGGCTTGACCTCCCCCCGTATTAGTCCAACCCCATGGCGTCTGTCGACTTTCTTCCGTGTCTTCTTGGAAGTCCCACGCGCTGTTCCGTCTTCTGTCTCTTCTTCATGTTGGAGCGATATTACTGTCACGTTCTCAGTATCTTGACTGGGCTGGTGGTCATCATCTTCGATAGTCCATACGTGCAGCACAGCGTCTCTCTCCGTTTTGCGGATAAGAGACTGTGGAGCTACTCCGTGGATGACCCAACCAAGCTTCGTCCTCGACGCTATTGGCTCCATCCGTTTTCCCGTTCGTAGTTCTTGGGTTACGGTGAGATGGCAGTTGTCTGCGCCTATAAGCAGACTCGGTTGCGCGTTGTCGTAGCAGACTTCGGCTGGCTTCAAGTTTTTCAAGTGCGCAAACTTCAATATCTTCTTCGGCACCGACTGGAAGTGAAGCTGAAGATTCTTGACTGTTCGGCCTTGGATGTCGAACCCCTCTTCTTGGCTTCGTCCCCTGACGTGCAACTGCACTCTTCTGCTGTGATCTTCACCTGTCGAAGAGCTTACTCCATTTATGTGCAGAGGCTTTTCAGGTCCGTCGGCTTGAATTTTCTGCGCCAACTCTTCACTGACGAGCGTGACTGTCGATCCCTCGTCGAGAAGAGCGTACGTCGATATGCTACCGGCCGGTCCCTCGACTATGACCGGGCACATCTTCAGTAACACCGCATGACTTCCTCGGGCAGCGGTAGCTACAGACATTACCGCTTCCTGGCTTCCAGACTCCTGTGCTGTCTTATTCCCTCGCAACTGGCTGGTTCGCACTGAGGTAATGTGTAACAGTGAGTGATGGCTGCACTCACATCCATCAACACCACATCTCTTGGCCCTGCAGTTTCTGCGTGCGTGTTTCTTCTCCAAACACCTGAAGCAGAATCTCTGTTCCTTGGCCCAATCCCACCTTTCCTTTGGACTAAGGTTCTTCAACTTCTGGCAGTCTTCGATGTGATGACCACCTCCGCAGCAGGGACAATTCAATATTTCTTCGGTGGCGCTGATTGAATACACCACTTCTTCCTTCTTCCGGTTATTACAACTGGTCGCAGAAGGCACCTTCTTCCGGTCTTGATGACTGGTCGCGGAAGGTCTTTTCCTTTTCTTCCTCGTGGTGTGGGTGAAATAGACAGCTGCTTTCTTCCGGTCTTCATGACTGGTCGCGGAAAGCTCCTTCCTCCGGTCTTGGTGACTGGGCGCAGAAGGCGTAGGCTTGTCATCCCTTCGGGCGGCCGTGACTGTACTCTGGTCAGTAGGTCGCACATATCTTGACACTCTGTCCGCCTCTCTACTCAAAAATCTGGACAGTGTGACCACTTCTGGCTCACTGGTAGTGGTATTCTCCTCCGAAGCGAAGTCGCACCATCTGCTCATCATGTAGGGACTCAGCTTGTCCACTATCTCCTGGGCTAACATGGGATTCTTCAAGAAGCCTCGGCTGTCGACGGCGTTCAGAACAGTGACAATATACTGGACTTGAACGGCAAAGCGGTTCAGTTCTCCGGGACTTGTTATTCGTGGTAGTGCCTTTATGTCTTCTATTGCCTTGTTGATGATCGACTCAGGACGCCCATAGTATCTCTCCAATGTGTTCATTATCTGCTCTGGATCTGTTGCCGTGAAGAGTAGGGCTTGCACTGTCTCTCTTGCTTCTCCTTTTAGGCATGAGCGAAGGCGTGCAAGGTTTTCGCTGGCTGAGAAGTTGTAAATCTTCGTAGAGTCCCTCATCGCAGCTTTGAAGGGCAGCCATTCTCCTGGTGCTCCCGAGAACACAGGGAGCTCAGATGCCTGTCGTGGCGGTGGACGAGTGCGGACGATCTCCTGCAGGACCTCGGCGAGTCGCTTAATTCCTCTTCCAGGGCTTCGACGTCGCGTTAGTGTCGGCGATCTTCTGCGTTCTGTCCGGCGAGGCGTTTCTACAAACGGCTCTTCAACAAAATCTTCCTTGACAGGTCTTCTGGCTTGATCTTCAGTATTCTGTCTTGAAGATCTTCTTTCTTCATGTACTGCGTCATTGAAGACGGTATTCTTCGTCTTCTCCCCCCGTAGAGTGCTTGGGGGTCGACGGGTCTCTTGTAACCAGCTGTGAACGCGGCTGTGGGTTGCCATTGCGTCCACTCCCTCAGCTTCCTCCTCTTCAGCTTCGATGGCGGCGATTTGTGCTGCGAGCCTCTTCTTGACGAGTTCTTCCCGCGCTTGGAGCTGTAGAGAATGTAGCTCGACAAGCTCTTTCTCCGCCTCGTACTCCGCTTGCCGAATCCTTGCGATCGCGCTCGCTGCAGATCGGACTGACCCTCTCGACGAAATTTTTCGGCGTGACCAGGTCGCCAAGATGTCACCGGCGACCTTCCGGGCACGTGGTCCAGCAGAGGTGTTGACCACGTCTTCTGTCACGACGGCGGCGTGAGGCGGCATACCTTCCTTCAGGTGGTGTGCGGTGCAGTCCCGAACGCTTCCACGAGTCGGGTCCATAGCGTCACGAGCGGCAGCATCCTCGCAGTAGGCGGTGTCCAGAGCGGCATGTGAATGCACCGCTCCAGACCACTGGCGCTGACCCTGGGCTGCGCTTGACGTCTTCGTCCCGTCGGCGACCCTGGTGGCGACGGGAACTCCCATCACGGTGGCGGCGCTCGAGGTTCCCCTGATGCAGGCGGAGGTGACGGCGGCAGCACCCTGGGTGCGCGCGTCGTTGACAAAAATCCTCCCTCCAGCGTGCGGCAGGTCGAGCATCCCGTCTGTGATGGCGTCGAAGCGGCGATCCCCCTCGGCGTAGGTGGCGGGTGCGCTGTAGATCCCTTCGGAGTCGGCGGCTGCCCCATAGCGGCGCGTGGCCGCGGTGGGCAGGCCCACGTGGCACGCGACGACGTTGGCTGCATCGGCGTGGCGCGAGGAAGCGATACTGTCGACTCCCTCCGGCGGCCCCGTCGACAGCTGCTGCAGCAGGCGAGGCGTGTCCGACACATTCCCCAACTCCTTCGCAGACTGGCTCCTGGTCTTCATGGTGGCGCTGGCTCCGACGATCCGGCTCGAAGGACCAGAAAACTGTAGACGACAGGCGAGCACAACGTCCTAGTGGGCTGTGTCTCCCGAAAACCAAAAACACAGAAATCCGGACCGACGGAGTTTATAGTTTATAAAACAAATCAGCACCCAATAATGCCCAAGATAAAAACAAAGAACACACTAAAATACTCAAAAAGCAATAGAAACTAAATATAGTTCACAAAAAATGACGGGCACTACTTCACACAATTCGGGCACTAAATGGTCCAACTGGCCCTGCTAGGTTAACGTTCACTAAAATTTATGAACACTGTTCGGCACTAATTTTAAATGTTCACTAAACAGTTAACACACAAAAGTCACAACAATTCTAGCTACGAAGAAATCGTCCAGGTGGATTCACCGGCGATGAAGGTACGAAAGTCCAGTCCAATAACACTAGTGGAAGTACGCCTGGGCTACACAAGAGCACACCGGGCGGTACTGCTACAGGAACGTAGCACGCTTGGGTCCGAAGACACACTGGGCCACGTAGTTAACACGCGAACTTCAACACACACACTGGGTACTTGTCGCGGTAACTGTCCACTAACTGGTTCGTAGCACTTCACTTTCTTCACTTGGAGAACTGTTCACTGTTCTGAACTGATGATCAACTGATTTACAACTGACGCCACGGTGCAGCTCCGCGCGGCTTATATAAGGGGCATCGACTTTTCCATACTTTTCGCCGTCTGCCGAGAGTTTTCTTTTTACGCACACATACGAACACACACACGTATGTGACGTGTCAAGGACTGCCCCTTGCTCCATCTCTCGGTCTTTCTGGAAAGTATCTCTGTCTATCTCGCTTATTTTACGCAAGTCTGACAAAGACCGAATGACACCAGAATATTCGCGCCATCTGTTCCATGCTTGATGAACTCTGGAATGTTCTGCATCAGTTGAAGGACAGGCTGACTTAGCAGTTTTGCTACTCGACGACAGATGTCGCTTCTCCAATTTTGTATGGGACTGCTGTAACTATGCGGTGTGCCTTAGGCTTTACTACAGACCACCGCTCCTAGATGGCGCTAGTAGTCACGTTTGCAGACATTGCGCGCGTATCAAAGTACCACAGCGCGCGGTTTTCAAAATATCTGGCGCCAAATTTAAACAGGTTGAAACTGTCCGCAACACCAAAGGTACATCGATACATTAACAAGCACAGACATTGCACCCTGCTCCCCGGAGCGACGATATAAGACTTCTTTGCTAGCAATATTTTCAGCCTAGTCTTCATAGTTTATTTGTTGTACCCGTTTATTTTTCTTATTTCCTCATAATGTAACTTGATAACTGCCTGTGTAGTCTAGTAGCTAGTCCGCTTAACATCAAGGGCCGCGGGTTCGATTCCCGACGGGATCCAACTTTGCAGGGCGCGGTTTGGTTAGTGGTCCGGCGTTTTCTGAGCCCGCCTGGCTAGCTACCACAATCTTAATCTGAGTGTTACCGCTAAACATCAATTAATGTGTTCTGGCATAGGGGAAGCAGCCAGTTCCTCGTCGCGTTATTTGGTAATCTTGGTAAACCCACTTCATCTTTCATCATCAATTACCATAAGGTGAGATGATTCCAAGCGCTTACCGAATGTGAATTTAAAAATGTTCATCTTCTAGTCAGCAAATAATTTCCTGTATATTTTATCATAGCAAATCTGTAATGTAAGGCATCCTGTAAATGTGTCAGTCTTAGAATAAAACACTTATTTGTAAATTTAATAAACAGGAGGAGACTTTGTGGACCTACAAGGCCGAAGAGACGGTACGGCCTTTTATCTTTACGAAATTATAACCCGATTTATAATAGAAAATAAATTGCAAACCACCATTTTTCAGGTGTGGCAGCCCTACAAACATCTACACTGCCACCTAGCGACGATAATTATTACTACGTGCTGATCAGACAACAACTTTACTGGCAGCACGCTTTCGAAAACTGCCGCCAAATGAATGGAACACTTGCCAGTATCGATAACAATGACATTTTAGTGCAATTACTGCTAATAATGGGTGAAAATAAGGATGAGCGTGAGTGTTTTTCTCGATTTCTGCTACGATTAATTTTCGAAGTATTTTTGATAGCTGTGTGGTGTGTTCACTAGCAGTCAAGTAGCGTTACTGTTTCTTCGTTTATAAACGTTACAGTAGTTATTTCAAGTAAATACAGATGTCGCTGTAGATTGATTTCTTCAATATTACTGCCATCTATTGTTCGGTTTTGAAACTAAATTAAACTGCGCTATCTATTAACGAGTAGCAGTATCCGTTCGTAATTTAGAACACCAAATAAGTAATTAAACCTATATACTCCTAATAGATGGCGCTAATATTTTTACTTCCGTAATCATTCAATAGATGGCGTTGATTTCAAGAACATATTTTGAGATGAAAACTATTTTTCCAGCTGTTGGACACATTTGGATATCTGGTCGTTTGAACATGACCAAAGACTTATCAACAGATACAGTCTCTTTCGCCTGGTACAACCCAAGCAAGGGGAAGAGGATTCCCGACCCTCAAACCATGAAAGATGCCGTTGGAGTATACGTAAGCACAAAATAGACACAGAAGGTCCGCTCAATACAAACCACTAAAATACAAACAAATAAAATAAAATACGCTCAATACAAACCACATATACATGCTTATAGAAATATACGGTCGTTCGAGGCAAGGTCACGCGGCAAAGTATCACAGCAGTATCGTGACCTTGCCTACAACGACCGTATACGTCTATAAGCATGTAATATATGCTTAGGATTTTAGTGAGCGTATTGAGCGGACCTTCTGTATCTGTGTATTTTGTGACGTAAGCTATTCTGCCTTCTTGAGAAATAAGGCCACAAAGTATACGGAAACTGTATATTATTTATACTTAGCGGCCTTCTTCCTTATGAAAGCAGTATTTTATTGTAATTAGCAGTATAGTCAAGAAAGAATACGGTTTATTCTTTCTCAGATATGAGAACCATCAGACTTCACTTTTGAATGGCCTAATCCATTATACGGTGTCAATAAACAGCTGTAGGAGCTATTAGATGAAACTGGACAACTTTTGTTCTACAACTTTGCTGAATTTGTTAGAGACTGTTACAGAGTAATGATAAGTAATTTTCAATTAATTGAGCGGTCGATTTACAGAATTAAAAGAATATAAAAATCTTTTAATCCATAAGTATTGTATGTACCTCAAAGTGGCTCAGTAGTTAGTGCTCCTGACTAGTCCTGACTACTGATCCGAGAGTCGTGGGTTCGATTTGTAGATTGCAGCAGATTTGTTTGCTCTGTGTCTGGGTGTATTCTATCTTTATATGCATGTGTTTAAAACGTATATGTGTGTATGTTTCACTCTCTGGTTCACATAATAGCCAGATGACCGTGTTTGATTTATCCCGGATATTTATTATTTATTTTATTTATTATCATTTCCGCCCACCAGATGCCGCCATGGCTGAGGGAGGAATACACTATGGACAACCCATGTCTGAACCTGGACCGACAGGACCACATCACCGGCTTGGTCTACGGGCTGCCCTGCGATACTCCTCAGTACTCCATCTGCATGATTGGTAAGTTTGACAGAAATTCATTCTAATTTCATTCCATAATGTCCCTTTTGCAAAATGGCTCGTGATAAGCTACTTACCTATTGTAAAGAAAAATAAAATAAGGGCCAAATTATTACGATTATTTTATCGAATTAGTGGCTGTCAAAAATTGCAAACGTTTTTGAGATCGCGACGTTTTCTAAACGGAAATTTTTGAGAGAGTGACATTTTGCTACCAAGAGGAATGTCTCTAGCAAAATATTACGTACGCTGCTTTGCGAAGAAGTATTTGTCTCCATTATTCAATGTTTATGTATTTGGCAATTTTGGCATGATTTAATATATAGTAAATTTTTAATTACAACAGAAAAAGCGTCGCGTCACCAACCGGCTGAAGTAGCCACTGAGATTTTGGAAGAGAAAGAGACCACCAAGAAATGATATGAGGCCATTGCAGCGGAGCCGTTGGCGTTGGACTACGAAGATGAGGCTGTCAACATCACATCAACCATATCCACAACTTTAGTTCATAATTAATACCTACAATCAGAGAAAATAATGCTTATAGCTTAATTTCTAAATCAATTAATCTTAAACTTTGCATTGACAAGTATTTATATTGGCTTCTACATAAAACGTTATTTTCTAAAAAAAAAGTTTGCTAAAAGTTTACCCTTCTCAAATATTACCTTAGCTGTTTTATGGATAAGATATAAGTAAAAAAGTATTAAGTATAATTATTTCTTTGACCTAAAAAAAAACTTTTTTAGAGTTGCCTTTTGCGAAATGGACATTTTGTGAGAGAGACATATTTGATACGTTAGACTAATTACTTCAAAGTTCAAAAAATATGTCAAATATACATATATGACGTGACGTTGAAGAGGTTTTGAGAATATTTTGATTTCTGAAGAAAAGAAAAAAACAATTATGGCCTTAAATAAATAAATAAACTGAAATGGTGTTCAAAATTCATACATATACATTACATATTATAAACTATGGTAAATACTGCATTATTTCTTTTTAAGTTTTCAATGTCTAGGAGAGGTTCCACTGCAATATTATTTATTACAATTAAATAACTAATCATAGTCTTATTTCAGCCCTATTTATTAATAGGTGAAACTGCAGAAATGATAATTTTTAGTAAAATTCATTGTCAACTCAACAACTGAATAAAAAAAATAAAAAAATCTGTATTTATATTTTATAAGTTTAGTAGGTATTTTGAACCCTTACATATACCTATCCCATCACTTAATATACCACGAGTAGAAAACAATCTAGAAAATGTGCAGTTTTCGGCATCTCAGTTCACGAAAACACTGAACACTTTTAAGGACGATACATCTATGGGACCTGATGGTATACCGGCTATTCTTCTCAAACAATGTGCACCAGTACTGGCACCTCGCTTAGCACGCATCATGACGCTATCACTTCAACAGAATAGGTTACCTAAAATCTGGAAAGAGGCTATCGTCACACCTATTTATAAGAAGGGAGACAAGTTTATGCCGGCCAATTATCGTCCCATTAGTCTAACTTGCATTATTTGCAAAGTTATGGAAGAAATTGTTGCAAAAGAAATGAGAGAATTCCTTTGGAAGGAAAACATTATAATAGACGAACAGCATGGCTTTATTCCGAAACGATCCACAGTAACCAATCTATTGAGCTGTTTAGATAAGTGGACAAGGAACTGGGAAGAACATATTCCCACAGATGTTGTCTATCTCGATTACGAAAAAGCATTCGATCGAGTACCCATTAAGAGGCTAGTATTCAAGTTGGAACACATTGGCATCCGTGGTAACCTCCTTAAATGGATTGAAGACTTCCTAAGTGAAAGAACTTTTAAGGTTAGAGTAGGAGAGAGTTTATCCGAGTCACACAAAGTCCTAAGCGGAGTACCCCAAGGGTCAGTATTGGGCCCTATACTTTTTGGTATTTACATTATGGATATGAAACACATCATACAATCTGACCTTTCGATGTTTGCCGATGATACAAAAATTATGGGTAACCCGCTTGTCAGCCATAACATCATTCAAGAAGACCTTGATCGTATTGTACAATGGACAAAGGATTGGCTTTTAACTTTAAATGTTGATAAATGTATAGTACTGCATATTGGAAATAACAATCCCAACAAAAAATACATTATTGATACTAAAGACTTAGAATGTGTTGCAGCCCAAAAAGACCTAGGAGTTACTATTACACAAAACTTAAAATGGGACAAACATATTCTGGGAATTTCAAAGCGAGCCAATTCCCTCTTGTTTATTATACGGAAGGCCTTCTCCCACATAGACAAGGTACTTTTCATGAAGCTCTATAAAACATACGTCAGGCCGTTATTGGAGTATGGATACCAAATTTGGAGCCCTTACTTCAAGAAAGACATTAACCTCATAGAAAAGGTTCAAAGAAGAGCAACAAAAATGGTTACCTGTCTTCGGAACAAAGAGTATGAACAACGATTGGAGGAATTAAAACTTACGACACTTGAACAGCGTAGGCAACGTGGTGATCTCATCGAGACTTATAAAATACTGAATGGGCTATATAACGTCAGGAACTTGAATGAGATATACGTGAAAAGCAAAAATGTGAACCTGAGAGGGCATTCGCTGAAACTATGGCGCCCGATAAGTACAAGCAACCCACGCCGCCACTTCTTGCCACTCCGCGTTGTAAATCAGTGGAACAAACTACCAGAGACAGTCATAAGTGCTCCATCCGTGAATAGTTTTAAAAATAAATTGGACAAACATTTGTTAAAACTACATAAGTGCAGTGAACTACACGCATCAGCTGTTATAGCTGCTAGTGTATAAACTATAATAATAATAATAATAATAATTTTGTTAATATTACAATAAGACCGCTTACCTGTATGTATACCTTTTTTTCAATGTTTTATATTGTGCAACGAAGTGTTCTTTCATTCATCCATAAAAAACCAAATAAAACAAAATTAATACATTCTTACAATAACATTTTATTTCTAACCCTATCCTACAACAGCATCATTTCATTATATTTAAAGTATCGACCCACTGCATATTGACTTTGTTCAACTGCTTGCAGTTACTGTTCACATCTGTAAGGTTCTTCCGGAACGTTCTAAGATTTTCCAGGTACGTACGGAGAGTGGTGTTTAAGGCCCGTATTGACTCCACTTCCTGTACTAAGTCTGACGTGTGAGCCTGTAATTAAAAATAATGAATGTAAGGTTCAGTCATACTCCATAGTCCAGGAAGTGACTTGCCGTAGTCGATTTGGAAGTCTCTAGATCGATTGCGAACCCTTTTAAGTGCACTTCAGTAACCATATATCCACCAGTTCCACCACCACAATATCAATGTGTATCTGTTATGGTTCAAAACAAGTCACAGGTTGGCCGATGTAGAGAGAACTTGTGTCGGTGGGATTTTGTGAAGAAGGAGAATGCTCTTGTGTAGGGAACAATGACCCATTTACTGGCTTGCCCCGAGTGCCCGGGCACCCGTAGTATTGTAGACCTTTGGGGGCCTCAGATAAGGCTGTACGCGTGTCTACCTACTAGGCTGATAAACTATTTAACCTCTCATATTATGCCGGCCGCGGCACAACTTTATACCCCCCTCGTATGCCGGGGAAAATGGCGGACGCGACCAGATTTTTCTTGTAGACCATTTTAAACATTATTTCATTAAAATTTGAGTTATTTTGCGATCCATTTGGTTTCGCGTAGATCTACGCTCTGGCAGTCAATAGATACATAATTTAATACAAAATATCATTGACTTGAAAAAAAGAAGTCATACCCTGGACAATCCTTATAAATATTGTGATATAGATACCCACCAACTACTACATAGGTTTAAAGATTTATTCTCATAAAGAAAATTTTACAAGTCACTTACATGAGAACTAAACTGTATAAATCTATAAGTCTAAATATAATCATTCAATATCCTAGATTTTATTAGTGTTAATAATTTTATAGTAAGTATAAAATAAGTTGCAAAGATTCAATTTAAAGATTAAGAAAACAGTTATGTAGAATGATGTGTCCTATCAGTGACATCTCCAGAACAAAAATAACACAATAAGACGTCGTTCCAAAACCAAGGTAGGGTGAGGTAGAATTTAACTCGGAGAAATGAAAGAGACGTAGCTATTTTGAGAAAGAGAAAAAAATATGATTTTGGAACGCTTGCGAGTGATTCCAGAGTGACAGGGTAACAAACGTCATCGAAAATAATTCAGAAAGGTTTCTAGCTTTTTGGGTAGTGTTCTCTCTTATTTATGGCTTTAACACCTTAGCAGATACAAGCAATCGTATTTCAAAACAATTCCCAAGATAAAATGTTTGTTTGTCTTAGTCTGTTTGACATTGAATACGAATTTCCCGCCAAATAAACTGTAAGGCGAATTTTAACGGTAATCAAACAGCGTTAAAAATCGCACTTGTCAGAGTGAAAATCGCATTCACGAAGGCGTTCCAAAATCCCGACGGAGAACTGTCAGGCGATCATTCGGTTACCCTCGGTTTCACTCGGCTCGGTTTTGGAACGATTTAGGGTAAAATTCGCATCACCCCGAGTGAAATCTTTGGTATTGGAACGCAACCTATTGTGTTATTATCTTATATTGCAGTACAATGCAAATATGATATGATTTTGATATTTTTTCCCAATTATTTGTATAGTCAATTTGCAAAAAACATTGACATCTCATATTCATTTTGAATACCTTCTGACCCAAAGTATGGGCAGTTCAATTTTTTTGTGAAATTGTTGTTGAAGTTGTTCCGTTTCAGGTTTAATTTTTTTCCGACAAGTATTTTAGAAAGACCTTATATTGTTTGCTACATGTGGATTTATTTTATTAGCCAGCCCTCTTAAGTGCACTTCAGTTACCATATATCCACCAGTTCCACAACCACAATATCAATGTGTAATTTGTTATGGTTCAAAACAAGCGAAAACAGCAGGACCGATTGGCGTGGAAATCCTTGGGGGAGGCCTAAAAGTGCTAATGGAAAAGAGGAGCAACAACTGATCTCGGAAGTCCACTTCCAGGCATTTTTATAAAAACGGCAAGTCAATACCTCTCGTTTTGAAGAAGTTACTGAAGCGCTTGACATGGTTAATCTTTCTTAAGCGAAATAATACTGGAAACAATTATTTATCAATTATCATTCATAAACAAACAAAACAAAATTGAACACAAACGGTTTCTGATGACATTATACAAGTTTGTGAAAGGAAATTCGTTTTGTATGTATTTTAATCGTATGAATAAATATTTCGTAGAAATTGTTGTAGTTAATGTACCTATTTCATAAATTTTCATATAAATTAACATAATAAAAAGTATTTATGTTTCAAATTTATAATTTAAGTTCGGAATTTTTGAAATCTATTAATATTAGTCTGTGATCTAATTTTTTTTTTATAAAACGAACACACACCATTTTATGTCAACGCATTGTCAACGTCACTTAATTTGCGTTTCGTTTCAAATAAATAAAAGTTTTATTTTGTGAAATAAATACACAAGTGATATCATGGCATATTGCCTACAAATATTACGTGCAAATCCAGTGTTATAATTACAATAATTATCGAAATGTTTATTAAATAACGAAATAAAATAAATATCGATCGACTGCATTCAAAGATGCAAAACGCATGCGCAACTTGCAAAGCACGCCCTCTACAGAAAAATCTATGAAATTAAAAAAAAGAAACGCCGCCATTTTGACATTTGTTTAGCTTTTGTGTTCCTCAAGAGAAATTATCATGTAATTACGTGAAAAACAAATTGATTTGTTTATATTTCCGTGTTGGAACTATTTAGTTATGCATCGGATGCATAAAATACAATGCATCGGTGTTAATCGTTAGCGTTCAGCGGCGCATAAATCGATAATGCAGCAGTGCCGCCTTTTTATTTTTGCAGTGCACATTTCCTAGTTATTTTAGTGATATAAGTGTAAAATGTGCTATAAATCTTATAATTAATCATCAGATAAAAATAAACATTGAAAATTATCATGGTAAAGTGTTCAGATAATACAAAAAATAGTTTGTGAAAAAGGCGCGAAGAGTTTTTGCCGCGCCGAAATTTTTGTGGACGAAAATAAATCGGAGTTTGTGAAAACAAAGAGGCTTGGGACGCGCGGTACGTTTATTGGGCGACGCTCTCGCTATGAGCAAAGTTGTATCTACCAGAACCCTTTGTCTTGCGGTGGAAGTCGGCACTTTCTAATTTCTTTGAGTTCATGTAAGTATTTCTCAATGTATTTATCTTTATACTTACCCGACTAGCATAAAAGGAGGTAATGTTTTTATTTCCATATTTTTCTAACTGTCTTGGTCTCTCTTAGTCTTTGTAGGTTCTATAAGAAGAAAAAATATAATTACTGGACACCTTATAAATTGCAGGTTAAGTTCCAACCCTTACTGCGATGCGTTTACGTAGTAGGAAGAGGGAGCGTCCGCTCTCTGGGAAGAGGAACGCGCCAAAAGTAACAAACTTATCATTGAAACCTATCAGCAAACAAGTAAAGTCAGCCAGCAACAAATGGAACAACTTCCTCAAACGGGATGCTGTTAAACATGCTCTCCAAACTGACACATCACAGGTCTGCATCACACGGTCACAAAAATTATTAAAAACTCACCCCGTAAGAACTGTGAGAAGCATGGAAAAGCCAAATGAGACTCCTCACAAAAGCAAACCGAAGCACAATGACACACGCACAAAGAAACCAATCTTCCAAACCGTTGTACGCAGCTCCAACAGAGAAACTGTTTCATCCTCAACTAACATCAAAACGCCTAGAGCAACTCAAAATGATAAAATAACAACCACATCTAAAGCTAAACTGAAAGATGTACGTACAACTAAGAGTGTCCAACTTCGTCACAGCTCCTTAAACAGAGAATTGAGAAAGAATGAGCTGTCATCGGCAATGAATTCGCCGCGAAAGACGCGACGTATAGATAAAGCTGAGAAATCAGCATCTTTGAACAGTTCACCGATACGCAAAGTGCGTAACATTGGTCTTCCATTGCCCAAAATAACGAAAACCGCTGTCAGTTCCACTGATGAGAGTCCAAAGAAGAAACCGAAGTCAAAAGCTCCTGTCGTTCCTGAAAATCCTAATTGGAACGATGATAATGACGTAACTATGTATGAACCTCATACTACAACATTACTAGACTTCCCAGCTGGTAAAAATGAGGAGTCTGATTCAGATGGACACGTGGAATCATCCGAACTATGCTTACCAAACGACTGTCTTAACGATTTCATGGCTATAGCAGAATGTGCTCAGTTGATCAACGAAGGTATACCTACGGATGACGAAGTGAATTTCTTAGCGGATAAAGCCGCCAGAGTCATGACCACTGATAAAGAAGAACACAAGGTTTCCAGGAAGAATTTAGTGGAGAAGAGAGTTCTGAAACGCAGAAAGTCAAGTAATGATTTGGAGATGTACCAGCCAACGTCGACCACGGATGACTTGGACAATTGCGCTGACTTCTTGACAACTGCTGAGAAATATGTACAGGTAAAAGTGTTTTTTATTAAACTTTAACTAACAAAACTACCCTCAGTAATCTATTTTTTGGCTACCAAGAGTTTTTATGAGGGGCATAACATAAGTAAATAGATGAGTTACAAAATAACTTCAAATAAATGAGATTTTTTGGCTTGCTATTGTTGTATGTAAAGAAAATCTGTTAAAATAATTATCATGATCGGTAAATAAATAATAAACTGAAATATTACTTTGTGGGTTACTTTTGATTGAGTTAAAATCATCATTCTCGAAATTAAAATAGAAATTACGCTTCTTAACTGTACATCTTGGTCTACAGCCGGACTTCGCATCCATTCTCGAAGCTGAGGGCTATGTGCGCGACTCTGAGTGCGAGATATCTTCCACTTGTGATGCGCGCGGCTCTGCCATTGAAAGCTTGGAGGCGTTGTCATCTAGGAGTCCCAGCTCCGGCTTCCTGCATGAGATCAGTCAGAGCTTGGCTGCAGACGATCGACCGTGCTGGGTAAAGTGAAACCTAACTCAATATGTTTTTTTTATTTAAGTACATGATTCAAACATTCTTTTAAATTGTATTTTTTTTCTACGTTGTACAAAGTCCTTACCGTGCTGAACTTGTAAGTTTTTGCGAAACCAAAAGAAACGTCGAGTCCAAAAAATTTCAGCAAATTCATTCAGTTCATTGCGTCGACATTCCTTAGAATGTTACTATTCTTATTTCATGATGACCATTTTTAATTCATATTGTTTCTCTTCCTCAGAGCACATCTGACATAGCAGTGGACGAGTCTTCCCTGGTATGCCATGATGAGCAGACCCCCACAGACATTGAGGTGAGACCCATAGGAAGGTTAGGTCGCCTTCAGAGATCGGCAGGGACTATCCATATTGTTGTACTACATTTAATATTCTGTGGTTCCAAGTTCCAACCGTTTCTAGGTTGTAACCAGTACTTGTTATGTTTGACGAAAAGCAAAAAATAATAATAATATCTGGGACAAATCACACACGGTCATCTGGCCCCAAACTAGGATTCCCTGTATCTTGGGAACTAAAGACTGAAATACATACACATATACGTTTAAATACATACATATATAGATATAATACACCTAGACTCAGAGCAAACAATTCTGCTCATCACAGAAAAGTTTGCCCTGTGTGGTGATCGAACCTACGACTCTCAGATCAGAGGTGAGGATCGCTAACCACTTAGCCACCGAGTCAGTCGAAAAACAAGACCTTTACATTGTTAACTACCCATATCATCTTCACTGCAGGGGCTCAGGTCTCTTCCCATACCTCAGGAAGATTAGGCCATACTGCACGACTTAACGACTGCGACTTTTAACATTGAATTTATTTTCTTGAAGGTTTGAATGTCGTATCAGTCCGGAAATACCGCTGGCGAAAATTCATTCCACAGTTTAGTTGTACGAGGCAGAAAGTTTCTAGTGAAACGCACAGTTGTGGACTGCCAACCATCTATGTGATGGGGATGAATATATTGTCGCGTAGAACGATAGCGAAAAGAGGCGGTAGGGATCAATCTGAACAATTCCTCGGAGCACTCCCCATTGTACATGCGATCGAGGATGCAGAGCGACGCTACATCTCTACGCAGCGCCAAGGAGTCAAGCCGATTTACTTGTTAATTAGCTGATTCATAATTTATAACAGATTTGTATGAAAAATAAATGGTTGTTGCCAGGAGGAGGCAGCTGACGTGATCTCTTCATGCAGTAACCGGGTGGACTGCGAGCAGATATCCTCCTGGGTGGATGCTTTTGACCCCTACCTGTTCATCAAGCAGGTTAGTTTCATTGTTAGTTAGTTAGTTGAATTTTAAAATGCACATTTCACAAGGTTGAGATGATTTAACTCAAATGAAAAATGAAAATGAATGATATTTTTAAAGAAATTGTTACTTCTTATTCCACCCAAATCAGTCAAAAAGTGTCAAGGTACTTCCCCTGAAAAATGAAAAACGATTTACTTTTAGAAGAACTTGTTGAATGTCTTACATTTTAGAATATGTTTTTGTTAAATGATTATGTTTCTGTGTTTTAAAAAAACTGACTTTTTAGAAGAACTAAATTAATATTTTGATTTTTGTTAATTTAATTAATTAATAAAAAGAAAGTGTTGTCTTTTTCTTAACAATAACTGATTTCTGAATTAGAATCGATCGGGAATAGAAGCACTGATTAAAATATGACGCACGAATAGATTTAATGCCTGTAGAAATTAATTAAGTAATGCGGTATTTGACTACTAGTCATTTGAGTGACTTTTTATCAACTGCCAAAAACGATATTTTGTTCTGAAATTGATCGTGTTGCTGTCATGTGACGTCACAGTCTTTGACGAACTTATTTTCCAATGGGGAAGAAAACGCAAAGCTATTTGCAGATGGCGCTACGGACGCTTGACTCATAACAACTTTCAATTAGTTCCGCGTTTTTTATCATCGAGGTGTTATAAAATAGTTTTTTTTTTTCTGTAAAATTGTTAAATGGAAAATGTATGCGACTTGGACTGTTCCTCAATTAAAGGCGAAGTTGAAAAGTACATAATTGAAAACGTAACTTTTCCCACGTCTTCTTCATACGAGAATCTTTAGGAAATTAATGATTTCCATTATTATTGCAACCAATCTCCACACAACGCAGCATTTTTTAAATAAATCTTATGTTCAGTTCACGTAAACAATTTTTTCTATACGTTTTGACAGTTAGTGATGATTGTTATGAGTCAAGCGATATCAGCGCCTCTATCGGTGAGTTTTGTCAGTTTTCTTCCCTATTGTTTTGAATATAAAATTTAAAATGATCAAAAATATTAGTCCAGTGATATTTTTCGCTATTCTAGGACAAATGCTATTTAGTGAATAATATTTTTGAATTTATTTTTGATAGTGTCAAATACCATATTGTCGTTTTCTCAGTTGCCGCCGCTAGAGAGCGTGGCTACCGGCGGACTGCGAGCGCGCTGCCCCGCGCTGCCGCTCAAGACACGCACCAGCCCCGACTTTAGCCTGGTGAGTCCACTCTATACCTGGCAGATGATTGATTAGTGTTCAAACTTTTTTTTTATGTGATAGGTGGCAAACGAGCTGACGGATCACCTGATGGTAAGCGATTACCGCCGCCCATAGACACCCGCAACACCAGAAGAGTCACAAGTGCGTTGCCGAGCATTTTTCCTATGAAGCCTACCTTGTGCATTAGTTAGTACACATAAAATAAGGCGCGTCGGTAATCATCGTTCGCGCAGACAAGAACAAAACAAACTATCGACGGAAACACCCGAATCAATCAACGCAGCTGACGATTTCATTGAATCAGGCGCGAAATCGATCATCTAATGGGGAAGAAAACTGACAAAGCTCGCCGATAGAGGCGCTGATATCGCTTGACTCATGCTAACTGTCAAAACGTATAGAATAAATTGTTTACGTGAAGTAAACATAAGATTATTTAAAAAATGCCGCGGTTTGGCGATTGGTTGCAATAATAATGGAAATCATTAAACTTATTAATATACAGGGTGTAACAGAAGTGTGTGACAATACTTCAAGGTTGGCTTTTACCCATCAAACTGAACAACTTTTGTTCTACAACTTTGTTGAAATCGCAAAATTTTTTGTGGACTTTTCATACAAATCGATCAGCTGGCGAACCCAGTTTGTATGAAAAGTCCAAAAAAATTTTTTCGATTCCAACAAAGTAGTAGAACAAAAGTTGTTCAGTTTGATGGGTAAAAGCCAACCTTGAAGTATTGTCACACACTTCTGTTACACCTTGTATATTTTTTTTCTACCCTCAATTGGTAAGCCCTTGGCGTCATCTCACCTAATGGTAAGTGACGATGATGCCTAAGATGGAAGCGGGCTTACCAAGATTCCCCAACGCAATGGGGAACTGGCTATCTTCATTTCATGCTGGAACACATCAATGCTATTAACATTGATGTTTGGCGCCAATACTTAGATATGAATATGAACTTAGATAAAAATGCTCTACCAGTTTAAATGAATTTAAGGCAATTGTTTTCAAGGTATTTGCCCAGGCGTATAATATTCTCTGTTAACTTGCTATGACAGTATTCTGTCTCCCCTCAGGTCCTGGATCTAGACGAGACTCTGGTCCACTGCTCCTTACAAGAGCTGCCCGATGCGAGCTTCCACTTCCCAGTGCTGTTCCAAGACTGCCGCTATACGGTAAGTGTCACAGTATAAGGACATTATACAGTATGGACACTCCCTGCCGCTCTCTGAAGGCTACCTCACCCTCCCTGTGTGACAGATCTGTGACCATTTGTCAAGAGGTTGGCACAGTTCCAGAACGGTTCCAAAGCCTGTGCTTTAAAAAATATAATTATCTTTGGTTATAATCAGTGATCGGAGTAGGTAGATTGATTTAAAGTCAACGGCCGCAAACGTATATGTTAATATGGACATGCCGTTCGGATTCCGAGAGATTTTTTTTATAAGCAAACAAAAACGAATATTCAGTCTGTTATTCTACATATAAATAAATTGATTCCTTCAGAACCAATTCATGGAACCAGATTTACTCTAATAATACTCATTTCAATCCGGAAATACCGGAACTTTCAGGAAAAAATGATTATCCATGTTATAAAATCACGATGCAAGTAGCAAAAATCAGTCTACCTACTCCGATCACTGGTTATAATACTGTTATTATGACCAAAGATAATTATATTTTTTAACAAAGAGCTAAACTTTCTAAGGCAATACAAAAATTTTGGAGTTCTCATACTAATTGAGTCAACTGAACCGCCAGTTTTGTATGGGAAGTCCAAAAATTTTTTTGCGAATTGAGCCTAGGTTCTTTGGGGAAAGTTGTTCAGTTTCATGTGTAGAAGCCGTGGTTAAAATTTTTTCAGGTATTTCAGAAGGACCCTATATTTTGTTTCGATACAAAGACCGTTCGCCTTACTCGCAGGTATTCGTCCGCACGCGACCTCACTTCGCCGAATTCCTCGCGCGTGTATCTCGCCTATACGAAGTGATACTATTCACTGCGAGCAAGCGAGTTTACGCCGACCGACTGCTCAACCTGTTGGACCCGGCGCGCCGGTGGATCAAGTACAGGTATTATAAAAATAATATTCGGGACAAATCACACACTGTCATCTGGCCCCAAACTAGGATACCCTGTGTTATGGGAACCAGAGACTGATATACATACACATATACAGGGTGTTAAAAAGGTGCGATTGAAATTTTAAGGGGTTACTCAGAATAAAGTATAGAATCCAAGAAAAAAAATTGAAAAAACCGCTCTTCAAATTTTTTTTCAGTTTTTCACACAAATTCTTGATTCACTATTCAGATTTAGTATTGTACAGTACATTTGCAGACTCTGCCAGCTCTCACAGGTAAGTACCAGCTCCCACTGTACAGTGCAGGTGCGGACACTGTACAGGTGACACTGTTCACGTCGAGTCACTGTACAGTACAGGTGACACAGCCAGCTTTCACTGTACCGGTGACGTTGCCAGCTATCTGGTACTGGCACTACTATAGATGCCAATGTCACCTCCATGCAGTCATGCTCCATATACAGCCTAATAAAAGTGAAAAAAGTAATTACATATTTCGAGAATATCTATTAAAAAAAGAAATGCGGTTATTTTATTTTTGCGTCTCTATACAGGGTGTAACAAAATTGGTGTAGGACCCGTTAACTGGGGATTCTACTCATCGTATTGAACAACTTTTGTTCTACGACTTTGCTCAAATCGCATAAAAAAAATTTCGACTCTCCATACAAATTGATCATCTGTTTTTGTATGGAGAGTCCACATTCTTTTTTGCGATTTGACTAAAGTTGTAGAGCAAAAGTTGTTCAGTACTATGAGTAGAAACCCCAGTTAACGGGTCCTACACCAATTTTTATACAGGATAAAGAGCTCATAAAGAGTGGGATAAAAAATTTGAAATGTTATCTAACAGTTATTGACTAATAGTGTATGCATGTATGTAACGGCGTGGCAAATTGTTGCAGGCTATTCCGCGAGCACTGTCTTCTCGTCAACGGGAACTACGTGAAGGACCTCTCGATCCTGGGACGAGACCTGCGCAAGACGGTCATCGTGGACAACAGCCCGCAGGTCAGTGACCTCATCGCCCCCCATTCCCCACCTTCAGTTAGATAGATAGATAATACTAGGGATAGGGCACTAAGAAGAACCTCTCGATCGTAGGACGTGACTTGTGCAAGACGGTCATCGTGGACAACAGCCCGCTGGTCGGTGACCGGATCCAAGTAAAGCGCAACACAGACACAGGCGGTGCGAAAGCGTATTTGTTTTTAACCGACTTCAAAAAAAGGAGGAGGTTCTCAATTCGTCGGAATCTTTTTTTTATTTTTTATCGAAATCGATTCAGCGGTTTTTGAGAAAATCAACAGAAACAGCAAAATTGGAGTTGTTGCGATTGAAGTCGGTTGTTTTTAACGTATTCAGCGTGGTCAATTATAATGTTCGGATTACTATGAAACCCTTCACACCAAAACCGAGCGGGCGCTCTAAGTTCGCTTCCCGCAGGTCCGCCTTCGGAACGCTACCGCCCGCCCCGCGTCCGCCTCTGTGTGTGTTGCGCTTAAAGTATCTTTGAATCCATTGATTGCAAAAACGGATTCAGAAGTAGGAAAAAGTGTTCGTAGATCCATAAATGGAGCCATCCAAGGGATCCAAGTGGACAGAGGGGACCTGTCTCAAATCGTTCCTGAGACGTTAAATGTACTGGTTTCGAGCGGTAGGAACTTTGTATTAGACAAAAAAAAATGACGATTTAAAATTTAAAGCATCACTTTAAATGAACAACATTTTAATTTGATTTTGATTCATGACATTACTGGAACTAAAAGCTGGAGGATTTATACCTTCACAAAATTCAAAATCATTTATTTCTTTACTTAGGTACATTAAGCACTCTTATAAACGTCATATCATTTTGCTGGAGGAATATTTCAAGTGTCATTATCATTAAAATAATCTACAGTCTTATAGTATCCTCTTGAACAAATACAGCGTTTTGTATGTTTCCTTAATTTACATTCTGGTAGTTTACACGCGTCATTCGGAATTTTGTTATAAAAGCGTACACACTGCCCTACAAATGATATTTTCACCTTACTAAGCCTCGAGAAAGCTATGTCAAGATTATTTTTACTTCTCAAATGTCTATACATCTTTCTTTTAAATCTAAGCCAGCTTCAGCCCCCATACAAGCCACTAACACCTGCACTCCTTTCCAGGCGTTCGGCTACCAGCTGGAGAACGGCATCCCCATCGACAGCTGGTTCGTGGACCGCAGCGACAACGAGCTGCTTAAGCTGCTGCCTTTCCTCGAGCACCTCGCCACTGTGAGTAGCATCTCTTGGCGGCCCCACTGCTGGAGCACAGGTCTCTCCCCGAACCTAGGGAAAGTTAGGCCATACTCCACGAACGGGGGCCAAGTCCGGGTTGTGGGTAATAGCAGTCTTTGGTTGTGTGGCTAGTGGCGAAACCCCAGTGTCAGAAGTTTTTAAGCCGCCTATAAGGCCTCTCACATGGCTTAACGACTGTCAACAAGTGACAACGACCGGCAGCAACCGGAAGCGGTCGTCATAAATGCAAATAAGTCACAAGTCATTCGGGTTGTGACCGTGTCGGTAGTCGGTTAACCTGCGTGATTGACGCGGCCACACGCTTCTTATACAAGGTGTAACAAAATTAGTGTAGGATCCGTTAACTGGGGATTCTACTCATCGTACTGAACAACTTTTGTTCTACGACTTTGCTCAAATCACGAAAAAAAAATTTGGACGTTTCATACAAATTGATCATCTGTTTTGCCATTTTTGTATGGAGAGTCCAACAATTTTTTTTTGCTTTTTGAGCAAAGTCTTAGAACAAAAGTTGTTCAATATGATGAGTCGAAAGAGTCTGTATATTTCTTTTATATAAAAGGGTAATTTGCAATGTTTTTTTTTTTCAATAGAATCAAATTATAAAAAAAATATTATAGATATTTTCAGAACAAATATTGTTTGTACTTTCGTCCCATAGAAGGCCACTATCGACTTAAACACAAAATGCCAGAGATGCGACTTATTTGAAATACTTGTATTTAAAATGCAAATACAAAATGTAAAATACATTTTGTATTTTGCATTTAAATACCTTTTTTATAAAAGCATTTTGTATTTTATTTGAAATACTTTTCGAGACATATTTTCCATTTTAAAAATGCAAAGTACTTTGTGATTTAGTTAAGTCAATATTACCAGTCAAACTTCACATAAAATGAACGAATAGTGTTCATATTGGCCACTTACCAAGCTCAGCACCAGTAGACAGACTTTTTAACCGACTTCAGAAAAGGAGGAGGTTTTCAATTAGTCGGAAGGTTTTTTTTTATGTATGTTTATAATTACTCGAAGAACCGATTTGGAAAATTCTTTTTTATTTGAAAGGGTCTATACTTCCCAGGTGGTCCCATATAAATTTCAGCCCTTTTTGAAAAATCAATATTTTTTTTATTTTTTTTTTATATATCACACACGGCCATCTAGCCCCAAACTAGGATTCCCTGTATCTTGGGAACTAGAGACTGATATACATACACATATACTTTTAAATACATACATATGTAGATATAATACACCCAGACTCAGAGCAAACAATTCTGCTCATCACAGAAAAGTTTGCCCTGTGTGGGGATCGAACCCACGACTCTCGGATCAGAGGTCAGGATCGCTAACCACTTAGCCACCGAGTCAGTCAAAAATAACAGCAAAATTGTAGTTGTTGCGATTGAAGTCGGTTGTTTTTAACGTGTTGTCATTTTTCATATGATGACATGATTGATAATGCAACCTCACAGAAGGGAAACCATTGATAATGTGTTTGAACAACTTGTATTATTAAAAAGTGTAATAAATAAATAGAATTGATTTCAACAAAAAGGTATTTGTAATTAAAGGAAGTTTTTTGAAAATAGCTATTTTTCATTAATATTTAAAATACAAAACACTAAACTATTTGGTATTTTGCATTTAAAATAGTAAATCAAAAGAGTATTAGCATTTTGTATTTAAATACATTTCTTTAACTATTTTGTACATCTCTGCAAAATGCAAAATGTTTCATAGAAAATAAATCTTATAGGTAGGTACTAACTATTACTAAACAAGTTATCTTACGTAGTTTTTAACCGCTCCGATTGAACGAGCGACGCTCGGTCTTCCAGCTAGTTAAATTCTAATACATTTTGGTGTTTTTTCACAGAAAGACGACGTACGGCCGTACATCAGGGACAAGTACAAGCTTTTCAGTTACCTGCCTCCCGACTAAGAAGGTGAACTATAAAAAAGCTGATTTTCATTATTTTTTTTTAAAACTTTATTATTGACTACATACAAGGGGAGGGGGACTTGCGGACGGGAAAACTTACTTTTAATGGTTTCATTTAATATGAAAATATGATACTGTATTATTGACAATATACAAGGTTGCGGTGAACTTGCAAAAAAAAAAACGAAAAGGAAAACTTGCTTTTAACTGAATTTTTTAATTTAAAATGAAAATGTTATGCTGTTGAAGAGGTAAAATTGTAGTATATTTTCTAAACTTCTTCAAATTACACTTTAATTTTGTTTCTCTACACAAAAAAAAACACTTAAATGGCACTTTTTGATGTAATATATCAATATAATTCATCAAAATCCAGAAAATTTAATATTTAAAAAAATAAAAATAATGAGAAACTACTTTCGCAAGTTCCCACCAAAAAACCGTCCCCGCGTTTTTTTTTCTTCACACCTTTGATATAAAAACTTCTTTCTAAGAAAATATTCTGAGAAGTTTTTATGTCAATGCTTTGACGATCCGCACGCAAGCTAGAATTATAAATTTTGAATCGTGGCGAAATATTCTAAAATTGAAATTTAGAAATTAAAATTGTGTGGAATATTAAATAATTTATTGACAAAATTGATGACGAATGAAAGTACCTATGTAGGTTTTTTAGAAAATAAAATTTGAAAATAAAATGAAAATTTTAAATTTAATAATAACTTCGGTTTATAAATTATTTTATACCTATATATCTGTGATTAAAAGAGTTGTTTTGAGTTCTCAGATTTTATGTTTTTAAAAAGTTTGAGACAAAAAAGTTCTGGTATTTAAAGCTGACTTTGTAAGAGGGAATAATTTTTGTTTTTATATTTTTTTATATTTTATTTTAGATATTAAGTAATACCTTAATGTAGGTGCTACATTGTTTTTTATATTGAAGAATATGAAAAAACTATTTTGTATAATTAATTACATTTTCTTTTAGTGGTTGTAATGTGTAATGTTTTGTATGATTAACTCGAATAATATTTGATTTAAATAACACTTGTAGAGTTTTGTTTATAATCCATTGAAGTATCTGTTCGGAACGGTTAAATAGTCCTACGGTTTTATAACATTGATAAACCTTACAATACACTGTGTATTATATACGTTTTTTTTATCAATACAAAGAGTAAAAAAAACCATTCCCGGAACCGATTTTCTACTCATGAAACTGAACAACTTTACTGAATTCACAAAAAAAATTCTTTCCATATAAATTGACCATTGGCCATTGGCCAATTTTGTATGGAATGTCAATTTTTTTCAATTCATATTGTTTTTTTTTTAGAATTTGCGAAAAGTTGTTCAGTTCCGTGTGTGGAGTCCACTGTTAAGTTTTCGGGAGTGGTCATTTTACCTGTTCATATTTTTTGTATTGTTTTCGAAATAACAATAGTTAAGTCACTTTTTAAACTTGTGCACTTTTGAAATAGACAGTGCAAGCGAAGACAGCTTTATAAATTGAACATTAAAAATAAAATACCATTAACTTCTTATGAGAATTTGTCGACTCCATACGAAAATGGTCGAGCTGACGACTATAGATTTGTATGGAGAGTTCAAATATTTTTGACGTTTATTTTAATAGCCTGGATATGTTCATATCAGCCCTCATTAGAAAGAAGACCGCAAACTATACAGGGTTATTTTTGGACCCCCCACCAAAACTTCACAGCGGCTTCTACTCATGAAACTGAGCAACTTTCTCCAAGTAACCAATGGTCAATTCGCGACCTTTCATACTAATTTGTTTACCTTTTTTGTATGGAGATGCCCAATTTTTTTTTTCAAATTGACCATTGGTTACTTGGGGAAAGTTGCTCAGTTTCATGAGTAGAAGCCACTGTGAAGTTTTGGTGGGGGGGTCCAAAAATAATCCTGTATGGAGTTTCCGTGGCAGATATCCGTAAAAATATTTTGTAAGTTAGCCTACTCCAGATAATATCAAATTGTGTTTTAAACTAACGTCAACTAACAGTGATTGTTAATACTAGAACTATTTCAAAAAAAATTGGTCTCTCACCCGCCTATTTTTTTTTTTTTTTGTAGACATGTAAGCTTTATTTTTGGATGTAAGTGTCTTGCAAAAAATATGAATAAATTCGATTTTGAATCACAAAATGTCCTCTTAGGCACAGTATAAACTAGTTTTTTCTTTTCATTTGAATTTCCAGAAGCTTGCATTATTTTTGGAAGATTTTTTTACATGTATTTTTCAGTTTTCAAATTGGCCTATTCACTTGAGCTGGTTTCGTTTTGTTTGGCCCTGAGCAGACATCAGAACATTTCACGTATTATAAAGGTGTTTCAAAAAGTGCGTTTTTAAATCTCAAACCCTCTTTTATAACAACCTGTATAGACCTTTGCGAAATGAAATCGCGGATTCTTCTAGTCTTGGCACTGAACAACTTTTTCTCAGCAAAATTTTGGAATTTTGAAAGTTGGGTAGCAACTTTTTCTCAGCAAAATTTTGGAATTTTGAAAGTTGGGTAGGTACTCAGCTCATCGATTTGTATTGAAGAGTCCAATTTTTGTTTTCTCATTGAACTGCTGGTTCCTCAGAGAAAGTTGGTCAGTTTCATGAGCAGAAACCGCAGTTTTAACTTTTGGATTTTTTGTTCCTTATTTTTTATTTCTAAGCCAGTATTTTGTCATCACATTAAAAAAACAATCTTGTGTCCGCGCAGGGCCAATAACGAAATGCTTAGTATTATTTGAAGGGTCCAATGCAATAATGATGAATGTCCAAAATTATTTTAATTCTAAGTAAGTGCGTCATTCGTCATTTTTTCACCATTTGTAAGCCTAAAACCAAATTATCTTACCCCCGCGCCTTCAAGACTTGTCTGAAGAAACAATTTTAAATATTCTCAACCCGATATGAGCTTTATATATATAAGGTGCTACTTTATTAGTGCCCGATATTTTAGTCAGTGCTCCTACTCCTGATTCTGATCAACTTTCCCCGAGGAACCCATAGTCAAATCGCAAAAAATTTTTTGGGCTCTTCATACTAATTTGGCCGCTCGGCTGATCGATTTGTATGAAGAGTCCAAAAATTTTTTTGCGATTTGATTATGGGTTCCTTGGGGAAAGTTGATCAGAATCAGGAGTAGAAGCACTGACTAAAATATCGGGCACTAATAAAGTAGCACCCTATATATAATATATATGTATATATTTATCGTTTTATATTGTACTGTATATTGTATTTATTATTATTATTATATCTTTATTATTAATATTTACAACTTAAACAATTTATGTATGTCATTGTGTCTTAGTTAGGATAATGTTGTCTCTCTTTCTTATTTTGTACGTGTTTCTCTGCTCCTATTATTAATTATAAATCTCTTTTATATTTTGAAAGGTTGGCTGGAAGAGATCCCTTTCAGGGATAAGCCCGCCTTTGTGCATCCATGTATTTTTCACAAATTTTTGTTGTGTTATTTTGTCGTACAATAAAGAGTATACAAACAAACAAACAAACAAACCAAATTATCTTAAAACGAAGAAAAGAAAGGACGTTCATCATTATTGTTGTGTTCCCTTCATTTGGTTTTAAGCTTACAAATGGTGAAAAAGTGACGAATGACGCACTTACTTAGAATTAATTAACCGCCTCCGTAGCCCAGTGGCTAGTCCTCTCGCTTCACATCAGGAGGTCGCGGGTTCGATTCCCGGCGGGGTCCAACTTTGTAGGACTCGGTTTGGTTGGTGGTAGGACATTTTCTGAGCCCGCCTGGCTAGCTACCACCATCTTATCTAAGTCTTGCCGCCAAACATCAATGTTAACAGCATTGATGTGTTCCGGCATGAAGATAAGATAGCCAGTTCCCCATTGCGTTGGGGAATCTTGGTAAGCCCGCGTCCATCTTCGGCATCATCGTCACTTACCATCAGGTGAGATGATGCCAAGGGCTTACCGATTGAGGGTAAAAAAAAAAAAACATTTTGGACATTTATCATTATTGCAATGGACCCTTCATTTGCAAAGGCCGATTTCCTCTTTAGATAAACGAAATTTAAAACGATAATGTATTTATTACTAATAATAGTAATAAAATAAACTAGATACTGAATTAAGTGAAACACGTGAAAATTAGCGTTAGAATCAGTGAATAGTTGTAAGTTTAATCCCTTAGCGATCAAATTGTGCTGTAGGTTTGTAAGGGACGTAATCGAATGTTTTAATCTATATAAATATTTAAAAATATCATTATTTGTATTTTTTATTATTCTCCCCGTTTTTGTTACCCGAGACTTTTAATAGTAAGATTTTTTTCGTTTTTTTGTTCGAAAGTGCACTTTTAGCTGTTTTTGAATTTGACTGACTCGGTGGCTCAGTGGTTAGCGCTTCTGGCTACTGATCCGAGAGTTGTGGGTTCGATCCCCACCCGGGGCAAACATTTCTGTGATGAGCAGATTAGTTTCCTGCGTCTGGGTATATTATATCTACGTATATAATTCTCTGGTTCCCATAGTACAGGGAATCCTAGTTTGAGGCCAACCGTGTGTGGTTTGTCCCGGATATTATTGAGAATCATTCACACGTTTGTTATAATTTTTAAGAAATTACCAAAGGCAGTTTTACAAATAGTGAGTGCTGACAACCCTTAACCCTTTGAGCGCCGTAGTCGTCTAGGCCCGACAACCGGGCCACAGGAGCGCCAGGATTTGAGATTTTCATACAATTTCGCAGACGAATGTCAAAGAGTAGCGTGGCGGTCAAGACGTTGATGGTTTGCTGCTGGAACTCTGAAAACGGAGCTGCCTCCCGAGTTAAATCCTCTTCTTATTATCGCAGAATCTGAATCACAGCTTCTCCATCACAAAAATAACGTTGAAACTAAGAAAGACGGTTGTAATGGGGAAGAAAACGCAAAGCTATTTGCAGATGGCGCTACGGACGCTTGACTCATAACAACTTTCAATTAGTTCCGCGTTTTTTTATTATCGAGGTGTTATAAATTAGTTTTTTTTTTTGTAAAATTGTTAAATGGAAATGTATGCGACTTGGACTGTTCCTCAATCAAAGGCGAAGTTGAAAAGTACATAATTGAAAACGTAACATTTCCTTCGTCTTCTTCATGCGAGAATCTTTAGGAAATTAATGATTTCCATTATTATTGCAACCAATCGCCACACAACGCGTCATGTTTTTAATAATCTTATGTTTAGTTCACGTAAACATTTTTTTCTATACGTTTTGACAGTTAGTATGAGTCAAGCGATATCAGCGCCTCTATCGGCGAGCTTTGTCAGTTTTCTTCCCCATTAATGCGGACAAGACTATCAATAATGTTGATTTGTTAAAAAGTTTAAAAACCCATTACGTCCCCACTGCAGGGGCACGGGTCTCTTTCCATACATGCATCGGGAAGGTTAGGCCATACTCCACACACGGGTGCCAAGTCCGGATTGGTGGCCCAGATAGCATTTTTTGGTCGCAAAATATTTAAATCAGTAACAAATTGACAAAGTTCCGTTATTGTTTCGAAACAATGCAACTATGTTTGTTTCGGTTTACATGTGTGGTATCAGTGTTTACACAATTTGACCGGAACGTGTTTCAGTAACTCTTTGTAGTCATTGTGTCGACAAAATATGTATAAATTTGTGACGACTTTAGTTTGGTTTACATGTGTTGTAACAGTGTTAACACAGTTTGACCGGAAAGTGTTTCAGTAACTCTTTGTAGTCGATGAGTCAACACGGTATGTACGGATTTGTGTCGACTTTATTTTCTACACATTGCGTTGAGTTTTCAACACACGAAAGATCAAAGATTAACTGTGTTGTAACGGTGTGGCAATTTTGTTACTGGAATAACATCAATGTACACAATGTTTCGTAATGTTACGTCATAGTTCCGAAACAAAATTTTACCAAAATAAGCTTAAAAATATCAACCAGCTGCACCTGGTTCTCAATTATTTCTGAATTGTATGCCAACTAAACATGAGTAAGCAGCCTAAAAAACGTAATTTCCGGACCACATCAACTTACTACAGGAAAATCAACGATTTATTAGTAAGACACAATGAAGCTCCAAGTAAGTAATTGCTTAATTTTTAATATAATATACGTTGATCATCTTTTTCTTCTTAAAACATAATAAATTAAAATTGTCTTGTAGTTGTTTTTTTTTTATATTTGAGGATATTTACAGTATAGGATATTTATAGGAAATTAAATTTACGTATTGTTTCAGGTAATATATCAAATGCACGGTCTTCAGCATCTGACAATCAGAATAATAATACAAATAATTCAGGATTACACGATAATATTTTGATTCCTTCTAACGCCGTTGTTGATGCAGCTTCTGTAAATCCAATAAATAATCCTGAATCAAGTGGTGCCGAATTATCAAATATTTCTGCCGATGATGACGGTTCCGATTCCAACAGCATATTGCGAACCACTGAAAACATAAAAATACATAGTCTCCATTTTGTAAAAACAGTTTGTCTCGACACAATGAACCATGGATATCATTTGAGACGAACCCTCTTCAGTAAGGACAATTGAGAATGGCATTGTCAACAGTTTGAGTACCGCTATAAAGAATAAAGTGAGAGACACCATATTATAAATTCAGTAACTTTCCTAGAATAAGTCACTAACACAAATTGATCCCTCTGTTGGTCGAATAAATAAATTTTATTATTATTATTTGTGTCTGCAAGTCGACGCAGTGTCGTAACTTTTTTACCAAAGACAACTAGAATAATTTTACTATAAAAACAAATGTTTTTGTAAGTTTATGGATTATTTTTGATTAAATATCATATTATTAGCATGAAAAGTGCACAGTTTGATTAAACTATAAGGTCTGGAGTACAGAAAATAAACAAAACTTGTAGTGAAAACCATGTAAATATTTCAATAAACTGGTTAAATTGCAATCATATGACGGCCCATCGATGATTTTCAATATATTTTGTTAAGTAATACGACAAATTTCTTTTCCCACTAATATCACCATATCACAACACATTTAAAACTAATTAATTTTAAACATAAACTTACGCTGTGAAAATAATAATGGCGAACCTTTCAATTGTACGAGTTTCCTTTGACATTTTACTTATTGTTTCTTTAGGTTGGAAAGAATGAAGAGAATTGACGAATGAACGAATGATTTCTGAAATAGTAGGAGCAATGTTACCACACAGCGTCGAAACTTTAAAACCAAATGTTACCGTGTCGAGAAGTGCCCCACTTTAGTAGCAGCGACCGAAACAAAGTCGTAGCAGCGACCAAAAATGTTACTGGTGTCGTCTTTTGAAAGCGCATGACGCACTTACTTAGAATTAATTAACCGCCTCCGTAGCCCAGTGGCTAGTCCTCTCGCTTCACATCAGGAGGTCGCGGGTTCGATTCCCGGCGGGGTCCAACTTTGTAGGACTCGGTTTGGTTGGTGGTAGGGCATTTTCTGAGCCCGCCTGGCTAGCTACCACCATCTTATCTAAGTCTTGGCGCCAAACATCAATGTTAACAGCATTGATGTGTTCCGGCATGAAGATAAGATAGCCAGTTCCCCATTGCGTTGGGGAATCTTGGTAAGCCCGCTTCCATCTTCGGCATCATCGTCACTTACCATCAGGTGAGATGATGCCAAGGGCTTACCAATTGAGGGTAAAAAAAAAAAAAAAAAAAAAAATCATTTTGGACATTCATCGTTATTGCAGTGCACCCTTCATTTGCAAAGGCCGATTTCCTCTTTAGATAAACGAAATTTAAAACGATAATGTATTTATTACTAATAATAGTAATAAAATAAACTAGATACTGAATTAAGTGAAACACGTGAAAATTAGCATAGAATCAGTGAATAGTTGTAAGTTTAATCCCTTAGCGATCAAATTGTGCTGTAGGTTTGTAAGGGACGTAATCGAATGTTTTAATCTATATAAATATTTAAAAATATCATTATTTGTATTTTTTATTATTCTCCCCGTTTTTGTTACCCGAGACTTTTAATAGTAAGAATTTTTTCGTTTTTTTGTTCGAAAGTGCACACTACTTTAAGCTTCGTGTTTTGCCGAGGCTTTTCAAAAGGAAGCCTTTTTCGAAAGTTTAGTTCGAAACTCAGTATTTTTTTTACAAAGGAGACATTTCACGGGACTATGGAGCTTGGACCTGGTCTGTATACTAAACATCATAAATAGGTCATTAGAAACATAGTCTTTTCTAATTGTACATTTCCTTCGATTTACCTCCGTTGCGAGGTTCATCTAGATTCTCAGATTTAACAATCGCAACACATAAATCACCCGACATGGCGAAGCGAGCGCAGTTTTGAGCATTTTACGTTCAGAAACTAGATTTTGTACATACCATTGAAATTAATAATTTAGTTGTCCGACAAGTAACTGGAAAACCAGCTGTTATGCTTGTAAAAGAGGCAAGACATATCCGCAGATTTTAAAAATCATACACCAATGTCAGAAGTCAGAACAGCAGGGTGTTCAGTCAGTCAGTCAGAGAAAGCATCTGAGGAATATGTAGACGAAGCCGTAATTTCTGAACGTGACCTACTATTGCAAGCTTCAGTGTTATCTAGTTATCTATCATTTATATTGTAAAAAGTGCTGACAAAACATTACCCTTGAACCACGCAACCCTGTTTCTAATATTTTTTTCATCATTATTTTTCCTAGAAAGCCTATATTTTTCGTACTCCGTACATGTCCAGGCACAAAATGAAACGTGTCCTTTCTGTGATATTTTACTTAAATATTCGGTCGTTTTTGTTACCATTTTCTGATGTGCTCATTTTTAGCTGTTTTTTTTTAATTGACTGACTCGGTGGCTCAGTGGTTAGCGCTTCTGGGCTACTGATCCGAGAGTTGTGGGTTCGATCCCCACACGGGGCAAACATTTCTGTGATGAGCAGATTTGTTTCCTGTATCTGGGTATATTATATCTATACTTCATTCCAATCAAAAAAAAGCAAAACGTAAACAAACTTACTATGAAACTGACACATGTCAATGTCATCTGCATACTATGTTTGTTTACCTTATGCTTTTTTTTGATTGGAATGAACCATACGTATATAATTCTCTGGTTCCCATAGTACAGGGAATCCTAGTTTGAGGCCAACCGTGTGTGGTTTGTCCCGGATATTATTGAGAATCATTCACACGTTTGTTATCATTTTTAAGAAATTACCAAAGGCAGTTTTACAAATAGTGAGTGCCGACAACCCTTAACCCTTTGAGCGCCGTAGTCGTCTAGGCCCGACAACCGGGCCACAGGAGCGCCAGGATTTGAGATTTTCATACAATTTCGCAGACGAATGTCAAAGAGTAGCGTGGCGGTCAAGACGTTGATGGTTTGCTGCTGGAACTCTGAAAACGGAGCTGCCTCCCGAGTTAAATCCTCTTCTTATTATCGCAGAATCTAAATCACAGCTTCTCCATCACAAAAATAACGTTGAAACTAAGAAAGACGGTTGTAATGGGGAAGAAAACGCAAAGCTATTTGCAGATGGCGCTACGGACGCTTGACTCATAACAACTTTCAATTAGTTCCGCGTTTTTTTATTATCGAGGTGTTATAAATTAGTTTTTTTATTGTAAAATTGTTAAATGGAAATGTATGCGACTTGGACTGTTCCTCAATCAAAGGCGAAGTTGAAAAGTACATAATTGAAAACGTAACATTTCCTTCGTCTTCTTCATGCGAGAATCTTTAGGAAATTAATGATTTCCATTATTATTGCAACCAATCGCCACACAACGCGTCATGTTTTTAATAATCTTATGTTTAGTTCACGTAAACATTTTTTTCTATACGTTTTGACAGTTAGTATGAGTCAAGCGATATCAGCGCCTCTATCGGCGAGCTTTGTCAGTTTTCTTCCCCATTAATGCGGACAAGACTATCAATAATGTTGATTTGTTAAAAAGTTTAAAAACCCATTACGTCCCCACTGCAGGGGCACGGGTCTCTTTCCATACATGCATCGGGAAGGTTAGGCCATACTCCACACACGGGTGCCAAGTCCGGATTGGTGGCCCAGATAGCATTTTTTGGTCGCAAAATATTTAAATCAGTAACAAATTGACAAAGTTCCGTTATTGTTTCGAAACAATGCAACTATGTTTGTTTCGGTTTACATGTGTGGTATCAGTGTTTACACAATTTGACCGGAACGTGTTTCAGTAACTCTTTGTAGTCATTGTGTCGACAAAATATGTATAAATTTGTGACGACTTTAGTTTGGTTTACATGTGTTGTAACAGTGTTAACACAGTTTGACCGGAAAGTGTTTCAGTAACTCTTTGTAGTCGATGAGTCAACACGGTATGTACGGATTTGTGTCGACTTTATTTTCTACACATTGCGTTGAGTTTTCAACACACGAAAGATCAAAGATTAACTGTGTTGTAACGGTGTGGCAATTTTGTTACTGGAATAACATCAATGTACACAATGTTTCGTAATGTTACGTCATAGTTCCGAAACAAAATTTTACCAAAATAAGCTTAAAAATATCAACCAGCTGCACCTGGTTCTCAATTATTTCTGAATTGTATGCCAACTAAACATGAGTAAGCAGCCTAAAAAACGTAATTTCCGGACCACATCAACTTACTACAGGAAAATCAACGATTTATTAGTAAGACACAATGAAGCTCCAAGTAAGTGATTGCTTAATTTGTAATATAATATACGTTGATCATCTTTTTCTTCTTAAAACATAATAAATTAAAATTGTCTTGTAGTTGTTTTTTTTATATTTGAGGATATTTACAGTATAGGATATTTATAGGAAATTAAATTTACGTATTGTTTCAGGTAATATATCAAATGCACGGTCTTCAGCATCTGACAATCAGAATAATAATACAAATAATTCAGGATTACACGATAATATTTTGATTCCTTCTAACGCCGTTGTTGATGCAGCTTCTGTAAATCCAATAAATAATCCTGAATAGGGATGGGTAAGTACTGCAGTATTTACTCATGCCAGAGTAAATACTCAGTAAAAACTATTATAAGTACTCTTTTTTTACTTTTTACTGAGTATTTATGTTTTACTAACAAAAAATTAATAAGTTATTATATTTTATCTAATATTTATCTGTATGACACTTTTTTACGTTTTTCTACGTTCTTTAAGTTTTCTAAGTTCTAAGTAGTCTGACGATATAACATTATTAACATTTTATTTAGGGGATTCCCCTTAAAATCTTTATCAATAGAGTTGTTATTCGTAGTGTTACCAACAAAAAAATCACTTTAGGCTCCGCGCACACGGGAAACTTTTATGTACCACTAATGCGTGTAACTTGTTTTGTTTTTAGGGTTCCGTAGCCAAAATGGCAAAAAAGGGACCCTTATAATTTCGCCCTGTCCGTCCGTCCATCATAGCCATTTTACTCGGTGAGTATTGGCACTATGTAGATGGTTTTTTTATGGAATGAAAGTCCACTCCCGCATAATAAATGCACAAGCATATCGCTTCGTGCGAATAGGTGGTATATCAACTACGAAGGGATGAAACGCCTCCCTGCGCCTAGTGAACCAAAGGTGGAATGGAGCTAGGGGAATGAGGTAATGAAGTTCTTGAGCACACTCTCCGAAATGAATTCAATAAAAAACGATAAAGAGGCGGCTTTGCGGCGATGCTCAGGCTTTGGAGCTTATTTAAAATAAACTCGTCATCACCTATTAGTCTCCTGACGCGTCGGTCGATAGCATCCAAGGCGTCAAGCTGGTAGCGGGGTTCTTACATTATATTAGGACTTGTGCCTGATATAATGTAAGAAGCTGTCCAGGTGTGAAGTACCGTCTCACCTTATATAGGATACGTAGGTCCATTGCAGCTACTTTAGCCTTGGACTCTATGTATTGTCCGAAATTCATGTTAGATGTTATAGTCACGTCTAGGCGCTCAAGGTGGTCAGTTATCGGAATCGATTCATCTCGGAGAGTAGGAGTCAAGGTGAAAGGACTCCTTTTGGCAGAAAAAAGACACGCCTGTATTTTAGAGACATTGAACCTAACGAGGTTGTTGAAATGAAATGAAAATATTTTATTCGAAGTAGGTAGCAGAGTACACTTTTCGAGCGTCATTCTTTTATCTACCTAATTCGAGGTTCCTACCACTCGGAACTCGTATACCCACCGTTTCGGGAAGTGTTTGCGGAGTGAGAAGAAACGGCGGGCCCTAAAGGCTCTCCCCCCGCAAATCGCGCCTCACCTCCGCATCACACTCCTCCCCCCGCACCCCGCGCCTCCCCCCGCACGCCGCGTCTCACCCCGCACTCCCCGCACCCCACACCTCACCGTCCCCCGCACCCCGTTCCTGTCCTCTGTAATCCGCGCCTCAACCCCGCACCCGCTCCCCCCGCACCCCGCTCCCCCAAACCCCACTCCTCACCGTCCCCCGCACCCCTCTCCTCTCCCCCGCAACCCGAGCCTCAATCCCGCACCCTGCTCCTCCCCCCCGGCACCCCGCTCCTCCCCTCGCACCCCGATCCACCGCTCCCCGCGCCTTCCACCCGCACCCACCCATCCTCCCCTACACCCCGCGCCTCCCCCGTACCCCTTTCCCCCACCACCCGTACCCTGCGTCTCCCCCCGCAAACCGCGCCATAACCCCGCAACCCGCGCCTCAGCCCCGCACCCTGCTCCTCCTCTCGCACCCTGCAACTCACCCTCCCCCGCACCCCGCTCCTCCCCCAAATGCACCCCACACCTCCCCCTCCTCCCCCTGAACCCCGCTCATCGCCTTTTTGTTTTGTTTGCTGTATAAATCTACGTCCTCTTTAGCAAATTAGTAGTATAATATTAAAAAACAGAAATATTTGCCCTGGGCGGGGATCGAACCCACGACTCTCGGATCAATAGTCAGAAGCGGAAACCGCTGAGTCAGTGTTAGGTGTTATTAGTAAGAATAATTATGAAAATATCGAAATATTGACATCGCGACAGACCAACATCGACAGAGTCACGTCACTACGTCGCCGCAAACCCAGTGACCTTGTCGCTTGCGTCGTGAACAGTCATCGCTGTCGTTGTCGCTATCGTTGTTGCTGTCGCCGTCGCTGTCGCTGTCGCTGTCACTGTCGCCATCGCTTGCGTCCAGGCCACGGCCTTATATGTAGCAGGAATAGAGTTGCACAAAGAACCGAACCCTGAGGTACCCCGGCACCGATAACCAATAGGTCAGACAAGCAGCCATCAACGACTACCCGAATCGACCGTTCCCTCAGGAAATTGGATACTCAGTTGCACAAGCTCACAGGGAGCCCGTAAGATGGAAGCTTGCCAATAAGGCTGGCGTGCCAGACCCTATCAAAAGCCTTTGAGATGTCGAGAGACACAATGAGTGCTTCACCATGTTTCTCAATGGCCTCGCCCCAAACATGCGTAGCATACACAGGAAGATCTTCTCGGCGAAACCCGTATTGTCGATCGCTAAGAAGGTCATTGTCTTCGAGATATGCAAGAATTAGGTTATTCAGTACACGTTCCATAATATTGGATTGTGGAAGTGATTGCTATGGGGCGGTAGTTGGCAGGATCCACACGGCTACCTTTTTTGGGCACAGGTTGCTCGTTGGCAAGCTTCCAGGACTTTGGGACTACACCTGTCTTAAGAGAGAGACGGTACAGACGTGTCAGAACAGGAGACAACTCAGGAGCGCAGTTCTTGAGAACTATGGCTGGTATACCATCAGGTACACTGGCTTTGTTCACGTCTAGATTGTAAAGTGTATTAAGAACCTTTTGGCGGATACAGATTGGAGTCATTGTAGTACCGCAAGGAGGTAAGTGGGGTGGTGTACTATTCGTAGAATCCAAACGCGAATATTTTCAGCAACAAGTTTGCCTTATCAGTTGCTATGTGAGCCAGTGTTCCATCAGGTTTCAGCAGTGGAGGCAGAGACGGCACGACAGAAATTCGCCTCGACCGATTTAGCCAGGGACCAAAAAGCCATACTCCCAGAGGGATAGGAGGCAAGTTGTGATCCGATGCGGCGTATGTGGTCGAGGCGTGCCCTGCGTAGCGTCTTTTCGTAGGACTTTGCGGCTCTATTAAAGGTTCTTTTCTTATCTTGCGTACCCGGAGCTTTGCGACTGCGAGCATCAGCCCAAGCTTGGTACGCCGAATGTTTTACTGCCTCGGCAGCTGAGTATTCGGCATTGAACCACGGGCGAGCTTGATTCTCAAGAGGAATGTCAGAGAACGGGATGTAATATTCCATTGCCTGACAGATTACCTCTGAGATTGATGCCGCACAGCTAGACGGGTCTCAAGAAGAAAAAAAATTGCCCAGTTAGTGGTTGAAGAATTTAAACATATTCAACCATGAGTGCGCACAAGATGCTTTGAAGCGATATTCAAATATGGAAGGCAAGCGAAAGGTTAAAATAAACTCCAACACGAAGACCCAAAAAAAAAATCGCATGTTTTTTTTATTATATATTTTCCTCACATTGCATTGGTCTTGATTTTATTATATGTATACCATGATTACCATGTCATGCAAAAATAACCGATAAAAAGTTTTTACTGTCTCTAGAGAGTAAATACTCAGTTAATATAGTAAATACTCAGTATTTACTCAAACTCAGTATTTACTCTGACTGAGTTTTTACTCCCTTACCCATCCCTAATCCTGAATCAAGTGGTGCCGAATTATCAAATATTTCTGCCGATGATGACGGTTCCGATTCCAACAGCATATTGCGAACCACTGAAAACATAAAAATACATAGTCTCCATTTTGTAAAAACAGTTTGTCTCGACACAATGAACCATGGATATCATTTGAGACGAACCCTCTTCAGTAAGGACAATTGAGAATGGCATTGTCAACAGTTTGAGTACCGCTATAAAGAATAAAGTGAGAGACACCATATTATAAATTCAGTAACTTTCCTAGAATAAGTCACTAACACAAATTGATCCCTCTGTTGGTCGAATAAATAAATTTTATTATTATTATTTGTGTCTGCAAGTCGACGCAGTGTCGTAACTTTTTTACCAAAGACAACTAGAATAATTTTACTATAAAAACAAATGTTTTTGTAAGTTTATGGATTATTTTTGATTAAATATCATATTATTAGCATGAAAAGTGCACAGTTTGATTAAACTATAAGGTCTGGAGTACAGAAAATAAACAAAACTTGTAGTGAAAACCATGTAAATATTTCAATAAACTGGTTAAATTGCAATCATATGACGGCCCATCGATGATTTTCAATATATTTTGTTAAGTAATACGACAAATTTCTTTTCCCACTAATATCACCATATCACAACACATTTAAAACTAATTAATTTTAAAAATAAACTTACGCTGTGAAAATAATAATGGCGAACCTTTCAATTGTACGAGTTTCCTTTGACATTTTACTTATTGTTTCTTTAGGTTGGAAAGAATGAAGAGAATTGACGAATGAACGAATGATTTCTGAAATAGTAGGAGCAATGTTACCACACAGCGTCGTAACTTTAAAACCAAATGTTACCGTGTCGAGAAGTGCCCCACTTTAGTAGCAGCGACCGAAACAAAGTCGTAGCAGCGACCAAAAATGTTACTGGTGTCGTCTTTTCCGTGTCGACTGGTTTCGTAACGGCTACCAAAAAATGCTATCTGGGGGAGGTTGTGGGGCTAGTGGCCAACCCCAGTGGCAGAAGTTTTTCAAGCCGCCTATAAGGCCTCCGACATGGACGACTGCCATCTGGCGATAGCAGCCGGCACCAACGGCTTGACGTGCCTTGCGAAGCACGGAAACGGTCGAGATAAATACCACTAACAGTCAAACCCATCCAGATTATGACCGTGTATGTAGTCAGTAAACCTGCGTGGTCGACGCGACCGCGCAAGCCGCACTGAGCCACGACCGCTTCAATCACTATCTCACTAATATTATAAATGCGAAAGTATGGATGTTTGTTTGTTTGGATGAAATTTGGTAGTATGCAGATGACATTGACATGACATGTGTCAGTTCCATAGTAAGTTTGTTTACGTTTTGCTTTTTTTGATTGGAATGAACTATAGATATATCTAGTCAATAATATTGACAATATTTTTACATCAATATATTGTCAATCCATCGTCTCAGCCGTTGATAATTTATTATCAATACTTGAAAATAGTTCAAACTTATTGACAGCGTCAGCGTCTGGTCCGCTTTAGATTATAACTAGCTTCCGCCCGCGACTTTGTCTGCGTGGACTTCAGAATTGGGTCCAGAGAGAAATAAGTTGTTGTTGTTGACTCAGTGGCTAAGGGGTTAGCGATCCTGATCAGAGAGTCGTGGGTTCGATCCCCACACAGGGCAAACTTTTCTGTGATGAGCAGAATTGTTTGCTCTGACTCTGGGTGTATTTATATATGTATGTATTTAAAAAAGTATATGTGTATGTATATCAGTATCTGGTTCCCAAGATACAGGGAATCCTAGTTTGGGGCCAGATGACCGTGTGTGATTTGTCCCAGATATTATTATTATTATATGTAGGTATTATATTATATTATTATTATGGCAGCGCCATCTAGTGACAAAGTAAAAACATCAGTTTTTAGCCTTCCCTGCGGGTTCAGTTGAGACTTGCGTATTCCGGGATATCCCAGTCCTGTGTGTTATCCGAGTGCTTTATCTGTCTACCTACCAAATTTCATTCAAATCCGTTCACTAGTTTCAGCGTAAAAGTGGAATAAACAAACGAACATCCACACTTTCGCATTTATAATATTAGTGAGATGAGAACTCAATAGACGTGTGCTCGGTACAGACTCCACTTTTAATGCGCACAGTATGACATCTGTCGACATGTGAATGAACCTTTGTAATTACAATTAATATCTTATAATCAATAATTAACATATCAGACGTTAATCCCTCGTGTTATTAGTAAAAACTATATCCTACCGATATAGATAAAACGTTTGCAAATTTAAAAAATACATTACTCCAACAAAAAATTCTATATTTTTCAAGAAAAGATGTTGTTTTGCGACAGCAAACATAACTTTGTTTTGTTCTTATGCGAATCTTATAAAAGATCGAAATTCCTGAATTTCGATTTAGACAGTTCAAATATACAGCTATACTGTAGCTACTGTCCTGTAGTATAAATTTATTTAAAGCAGTGTTTTGTGATACACCCTGTGTCGAAAATTGGATATCTTTTCAGCATAACTTGAAAAACAAAGATATGTTTTGTAAGTACTGACCACACGTAATGCCCCCTATACAAACATACACAACGCTACGTACAATACAGATAATCGTCGGAAAGCGCAAGTAAAATACCATCAAATAAATTCAGTACATAACCCCGGTCTTTTCAAAATCGTTAGTATGGCAGTGGTATCTTTTTTTTTTATCTACCCATCCATCGTTAACAACGCATATCGTCCCCACTGCAGGGGCACGGGTCTCTTCCCAAAACTCGGGAAGGTTAGGCCGTACTCCATACACGAGGGCCAAGTTCGGATTGGTGGAGGTTGTGCCCTTGATTGATTGATATACTCTTTAATCCCTTGTCTAATGCAAACTGATAAATCTCACCTTATGGTAAGTGATGATGTTGCCGAAAATTGAAAGCAGGCTTATATTCACCAACGCAATGGGGAATTGGCTATCTTATCTTCATGCCGGAACACGTCAATGCTGTTAAGCTGATTCTGCTTGCTTCACAGGCGGTGGCAGGTTCGATTCCCGATGCAGTCCTATATTGTAGGATCCAGTTTGGTCGGCAGCAACACATAGATAAGATTGTGACAGCCAGCCAGGCGGGCTCAGAAAACGCTCTACCGCCGAAGCCAAACCAAACTGAACCCTATAAAGTTGGACTCCGCCGGGAATCGAACCCGCGACCTCTCCTCTGGATAATCTTTTTATGAGTGTATGGTAGGACCTTTTTGGACGCAAATTTTATTTGAACTGAATTGAATTTGAGTACCTGATTGATTTTGCTTTCGGCATTGCTGATCATAAAGTTTTCTTAATATAAGGTGCTACTTTATTAGTGCCCGATATTTTAGTCAGTGCTTCTACTTCTGATTCTGATCAACTTTCACCAAGGAACCCATAGTCAAATCGTAAAAAAAATTTTGGACTCTTCATACAAATCGATCAGCCGAGCGGCCAAATTAGTATGAAGAGTCCAAAAATTTTTTTGGGCTTTGACTATGGGTTCCTTGGGGAAAGTTGATCAGAATCAGGAGTAGAAGCACTGACTTAAATATCGGGCACTAATAAAGTAGCACCTTATATAACGTGGGACATACAGCTAAAATATATATACTCATGGACAAAAAAAAATACTCAAATTTTCATGCACTTTTGGAAAATTAACTCAATCTAGCAAAATAAAACTAAACATAAGTTAAAAAACTGTGTGTTTACTGTTTATGATTTTAGTTTGATGGTTTTCTAGTTTTTTTTCTTTTAGTGTTAGCAGTTTTGTAGACTGAGTATTTTTTTCAAAAGTAGAGCAACAAATCTTGAGTCGATTTTTTTGTCCACAGTGTATTTTCGAGCGAACCCACGTACCCAAAGCAACTTAATTATAAAATAAATCAATCCAAATATTCACACAGTGAAAAAATTGTATATTAAAAAACTTATCAAGTAATAAATCCAAAACAACTGTACATAGCATATTATAATATGTACATCATAATCATATTTACATGAAATATGGACAAAATACACAGATACAGAAGGTCAGCTCAATACGCTCACTAAAATCCTAAGCATATACATGCTTAGACGTATACGGTCGTTGTAGGCAAGGTGACGATACTGTGCCTCGAACAACCGTATATTTCTATAAGCATGTATATGCTTACGATTTTAGTGGTTTGTATTGAGCGGACCTTCTGTGTCTTTTTTGTGCTAGAGACAAGAGCGTCGCCAGCAGATGGCCCGGGGGGCAGGGGGGCAAGTTAATTTGTAGAGTATGGAAAAAGTATAAATCGTAGGAGCACATGAAACTTTTAATGAGTTACCTACGAACTGTTATATCTGTTGGATGTATGGAATGATGCTGAGGTGTTCCTCGATCTTGGTAGCTGCATCATCATCCCTCAAGCCTTGCCCCGCAATCCAGTCAGTCCGACTCCATCCGCCGTTCCGAGCACTCGTGTCAACCTTATATCCAAATATCCACCTACTTTTAAATAATTTTGTGAACCAAGTTATTTCAACATTATATTTCTTTCAATTTCAAACAATCGTTTTTTTTAAAACGTGATTTGTCGGATTCCGTATAACATTTTGGTGGCAGCGTAAAGGGATTTGTAAAATCCTACGGATCAGTGCAGTGACAGTGACCGAGTGTAAAATATTAAAATAATAATAATTTCCATATCCTGCAAAGATATTATCTACGTGTCAATCCTGTAAAAAATTTATCCTGAAGAAGAGTTTACTTACCTGCATCCTGTGACGCGCTTAAATCCGTGCGTGTCCTTGACTCCTGTAATGAAGAATACTAACTGATGTCCTGATGTCCTACAAATACTTGCCGTGAGTCCTGTGTCCTGTAAAGAGAGAGCTCCAGCTTCCTACGTGGTGAATGAAGAACGTATCCTGAAAATAAAAACCATATCTCGTCGAGCCGTGTGAAGATACATCTGCAGAATGTATTATTTATTCTGGTTGCTTCTCAGTCTGTAAGTTTAAAGACTTTTATTAGTGCCTTTCTACTTTGTTAATATCCAATCTATTTATAGTAACATCATATTACAATAATTCCGAGTCGATCGCGATAACACCGAGACCCGACGTCTGCGCGCCCACGCGCATCTCGGCTTATCAGTCTAAATTCCTGTACACTTAAGAGGCTGTATGCCTTTGTCCAAACCCAGTTAAATTAGTTATGCCTAAAATCGAAAAAGTCGAGGAATCATCTCTAGAAGTTCCTATCTTAAAAGTAGATACAGACGAAGAGAATCCTCCCCGCTCTCCTAGTCCTGACGGGAGCCAAAAACAAAAAACTCCTGACCTTAACAAAAAACGAGTTACACGCTCCGTCTCAAAGATGACTGAGTTAGAATTAAACATCCTTCTGAAATTCATAAAACCTTATGACGGTTGCAGAGAAACACTAAATTCCTTTATCGTAAATTGTAATAACGCATATGAACTTGCTTCGGAGGCCCAGAAACCCATCTTGTTCAAATACATCCTGTGTCAATTGACAGGAAAGGCTGACATTGCATGTTCCATTAAAGAATTCACAACATGGGAGCAATTAAAGGACTTTTTAAAGACTCAATTCAGTGAAAGAAAACACTATACCCACTTACTGACCGACCTACAAGAAAGCAAACAAGGTCCTAACGAAAACGTCAGTCAGTATTCCCTACGTGTCGAAACGTGTCTGTCTCAACTTCTTACTGAAATATCCTTATCCAATAGCAAGAAGAGTGAGCTCCTCGGTCGCACAGCTGCGATGGAGGACCTGGCTCTTCACCATTTTTTGATGGGATTACATCCTAGAATTTCAACAATTGTAAGATGTAGGTCGCCCAAAAACCTTAACGAAGCGATTAACCTTGCCATTTCTGAAGAGCGCATTCAGTCAACCCAGTACAAAAGAAATTTGCCTTCAATTGAGAATAGGCCGCGTAGAAATAACAACAACAATTTCCAACAAAAACCTTTTCCTCAGAGGCCATCTTACCCAAACAATAATACCCAGTCTGCCTCGATGGGCTATCAAAGAACGACTAATAATGATGCTATCTTTTGTCGCTATTGCAAAACTCAAGGTCACGACATACAAAACTGTAAAAAGAGAGAGTTCTATAATAACAGATATCGTAACCAAAATCAACCATCTACTTCAGGCAATTTCTCTAGAACTCCTCGCATAAATTATGTGGACAACACTCAAACAGATGAAATGAGCTCTGAGGAGCGTCACCCTGACACTAGTATGCAATCCAACTTTTTAAACTAAGTAATGTCTCGAACAGGTGTCGCGCGAGACGTATCCCCAAAGGCGACACCCCAGCTGAGTTATTATCCTGTCCGGACCACAACACGGGTAACCAGCCCCAAATCAGTGTCCCCTCGTCTCTATCGGACCACAACACGGGTAACCAGCCCCAAACCAGTGTCCACTCGTCTCTATCGGACCACAACACGGGTAACCAGCCCCAAATCAGTGTCCCCTCGTCTCTATCGGACCACAACACGGGTAACCAGCCCCAAACCAGTGTCCACTCGTCTCTATCGGACCACAACACGGGTAACCAGCCCCAAATTAGTGTCCAGTTGTCTAAATATAATGAATGTATACAAATACCAGCAGGGGCCGACGACCCTGAATCAAACTCAGTATTCAAAGTGACTGCAAAAGTAAGTGAAAAGTACTTACCTTATATAAATGTAATGTCCTCTGTCTCCTCCAGATCTTTATCCTTACTGGTAGATACAGGCGCTTCCGTAAGCCTGATAAAAAGGTCCAAGATTACTAATATGCCTGAAATTATAAACCGAGTTATTAGAATAAAGGGTATTGACCCTACCGATGCATCTACACCTACTCAAGGTATTATCCCTGTAGTATTGCGTGCAAACGACGAATCCATCCTCGCGTTTTTCCACATCATAGACGATATGAGTCTTCCCTATGACGGCATCGTAGGAAGCGACGCCTTTATGGTCTTCAATGGTAATATTGACTACGCTAAGAACGCTTTAACTTTGGGAGCCCTTACGATTAAAATGCAGTACAACGATCCAGTTTATACTATTGCTGCTAGAACTGAAAGTATAATAGAATGCTCAGTATCTAATCCAGAAGTCAGAGAAGGTATCGTTCTAGACCAAAATCCTATTGATTCCCTACTAATTGCAAACTGTTTAGTGAAAGTTAAAGATAACTCACGGATTAACATCTCTGTAGTCAATGTATCTGAAGCTCCCATAACTTTAAATTCTGATCTCAAGCTGAAGCTTATTCCCGTAGACGACGTAGTCCCAATGAATCCTATATGTAACTCCTCTGTGTCTAATCAAACTAAGAACTCCTATCAAAGGTGTCAAGAAGTTTTGAATTTACTTCGCGTGTCCCATTTAAATGATGAGGAATCAGAAGCCCTATACCAAGTATGTTCCGACTACGCAGACATATTTCACCTCCCAGACGACCTGCTATCCCATACTGACGCCCTCAAACACGAAATTAAAACCACCTCGTCTGTTCCTATCCATACCAAGTCATACAGATTCCCTGAGTGTCATAAGGAAGAAGTCTCCAAACAAATGAACAAAATGCTTGACCAGGGAATCATAAAACCATCAATGTCCCCATGGTCCTCGCCCATATGGGTAGTCCCCAAAAAGATGGACGCTTCCGGTCAACGAAAGTGGCGAGTCGTGGTGGACTACCGAAAGCTAAACGATATAACCATCGGAGATGCCTACCCCATTCCTCAAATTTCTGAGATCCTGGACCAACTAGGTCACTGTAAATACTTTTCCACCCTCGACCTTGCGTCAGGTTTCCACCAGATCCTCGTAAATGAAGAAGATAGTCCTAAGACAGCATTTAGTGTTCCCCAAGGACACTTTGAATTTACCCGTATGCCCTTCGGGCTCAAGAACGCCCCTTCAACCTTTCAAAGGCTGATGAATACAGCATTATCTGGGCTGCAGGGTGTCCGGTGTTTCGTATATTTAGACGATATCGTCATCTATTCTCATGATCTTAACTCCCATGTGGAAAATCTAACACCCATATTCGAAAGACTACGTCAGTTTCACTTAAAGTTGCAACCAGATAAGTGCGAATTTCTTCGTCGTGAAGTCGCTTATCTGGGCCATCTTATCACAGAAGAAGGTGTGAAACCCAATCCCGAGAAGGTCAGAGCCGTGACAGACTTCCCAACTCCTAAATCTCCCAAAGATATAAAATCCTTTCTGGGACTTGTATCCTATTATCGTAGATTCATCCCAGATTTTTCTAAGATTGCGAAACCCCTAACCAACCTCTTAAAAAAGGACATCCCATTTAAATGGGAACACCAACAACAAAAAGCTTTCGACGAGTTAAAACTCAAACTCACAACAGCACCTATCCTCAGTTACCCGGACTTCATCAAACCATTTACCCTGACATGTGACGCTTCGAACTATGCTATTGGCGCCATATTATCCCAAGGCCCCGTAGGTCAAGAAAAACCAATCGCTTACGCTTCACGAACACTAAACAAAAGTGAATGTAATTACAACACAACGGAAAAGGAGCTTCTAGCTATTCTCTTTGGGTGCAAAACTTTCCGTCCATACCTTTATGGTCGTAGATTTCTGATCGTAACTGACCATCGCCCACTCAAATGGTTGTTCAATCACACAGATCCCAGTAGCAAATTACAACGTTGGAGATTGCAGTTGGAGGAATATGAATACGAAATCGTGTATCAGAAAGGAAAACTGAATCGCGCAGCTGACGCTCTATCTCGTCATCCAGTATGTCCAATAACTGACCAACTATTGACCGAGTCAACATCACCAGACGACAATCCTCTAGCAGAGTTTGAAGACCCTCCTTCTAATGTCACCGACGTTCTGGAAGAACTTAACAGCCCTTGCTCTGATATCCCTATTCCTTTAAGTAATGACATACTTCCTGATATAACCAGCCCGTCTAACAACGAAAATCAACAAACCCCTCAACAATCTCCACCAGCGGCTCAAACCCCATCAGATGTTGATATAGAAACTGTCGATCCAGTCATCGACCCTATATCCCGTGATGATATTTTCAATGATTCTTACCAGAACTTCCTAAAAAAATGCAATAATCCTAGTGTACCGTTTGACACAGTGATTATTGAACACAACGAAGATTTATCAAAATGTAATCAGAATCATGTCGTTATACCAGCTTCTATCGATCTCGACGAATCTGTACCTTACGTACAATCAATAATATCCAATCATCCAAGCCCTAACGACTTTCTCCAAAAAGAAAGAACTCTAAATTCATTTTTAAAGATTCAAATAAAAGACAACACATATTATTTCCTTTTTACAAAGGTTCACTACTTTGACACCTGTCCTTATCCCGACATATTCGAAAGTCTAAAAAATATTAGGAATGAGTTAGTAGTACTTGAATCTACGAATGAAATAGCCATATCAGATTTTAGAAATCCATTTGATAAACATGCATTCACAAAGATCTATAACATGATTGCCTATATATTTGATAAAACTAACATCCAAGTTCACATATATCATAATAACATCATCTATCCGACACCTAGTGAACGACAAACCATCCTTCGCGAGAACCATGATATCCCAATAGCGGGACATCTGGGCTCTACTAGAATGTACAAAAGAATCGCTGAGCAGTATTACTGGAAGGGTATGCGTGGCGACATAGAAAATTACACTAAATCCTGCCGACAGTGTCAGACTAATAAGGCACTTAGAAAAATAAATCGAGCACCTATGCAAATAACCACCACATCCACTGCTCCATTCGAAAGAATAAGCCTGGATATAGTCGGTCCATTGCCAGAATCTGGTACTGCAAAGCTAAAATATATCTTAACCTTACAAGACGACCTAACTAAATATTCATGGGCGTATCCAATTCGAAATACCACTGCAGAAGAAACAAGTGAGTGCCTTATACACTTCATATCTCTATTTGGTATCCCTAAAACTATACTGACTGACCAAGGCACCAATTTCACTGCTGACTTGTTTAAGCAGACTTGCTCCTTCCTGAAAATTAAACAACTATGGTCTTCTCCCTACCATCCTCAGACTCAAGGCGCTCTGGAACGTAGTCATTCCACTCTTAAAGAATACCTGAAATCATACATAAATGAAAATCAAGATAACTGGCCACGATATGTCTATACTGCCATGCTAGCATATAACACTAATATCCACAGTACAACAAACTACTCACCATATGAACTCCTCTTCGGCAATAAACCATACTTACCTAACTCGATATTCGAAGCTAACCTAGATGCAACTTACCCTGAATATGTAAAGCTTCTCCAGCACCGTCTTAAGTTCTCTCGCGAAAAAGCCTTGGAGAATATCCGCCTCTCTAAGGAAAGGTCTAAAGCATACTATGATACCCATTCTCGTCCACGTCAGTATAAAGCAGGAGACTATGTATACCTTAAGAATCATCTCCGTATGAGAAAGGCTATGTCTCCAATCTGGAAGGGTCCTTATAAAGTAGTTAAGGTTAATGGAAATAATACCCTTACCCTTTTGATAAACAGACGTCATGTCACCCATCATTATGACCAATTAAAACTCGCTACTCCAGCACATTAGGCATAGGCATATTTTTGAGTTAAATTAGTAAATAACTTTCTCGGTTTCAGTGTGATGGTCAACGCTCAACTTCAATCAACGTTTATCGAACCACTCACACAAAGTCCTGGAATTTATTTTGATCCAATCGGGAAATTAAAAGTTATCAATGGGCATCTCAGTGTTATCACGCCTATCGACGTATCCTATATTAAGCCTCATATAGACAATATAAATAGTATAATAGGTACTTCTAGATATCTTTGTAAGACTAGTGCTATCGTCGATAACGAATACTGTCACAACATGTTACAACCCATAGCTGTTCGTTTTCTAGATCTTAAAAATGACTATGATTCTTTGTCCCATCTTATGACTAAACGAAGTAAAAGATCAGCTTGGTTTGGTATTGTAGGCACTGTGTCCAAACACTTATTTGGAACACTAAATGAGGAAGATGCTGAGAACTATAACCACGCAATTGAAAATTTTCAAAACAACCAAATCAAATTGGCAACATTAATTAAACAAAATATCCTCATTACTAACACAGCAATTGAAGCCATAAATAATTCCCTTCATAAAATTAGTATTAATGAAGCTATACTGGATGAAGCCGTAAATAACCTATCCTTTTGTGTTAAAAACCTATCAGACAGCGTTATCATCAAAACTAGATTTAATTTTATCCTTAATATCTTAGAAAGTAGTTTATTAAGTTTATCTTTTAGGATAGAAGATATTTTGAATTCTATTATGTTTAGCAAAAACAATGTTTTGCATCCCTCTGTCATTACACCTACGCAATTATATCATGAGCTCTCCGAGAACCATCACTACCTACCTAGCTCACGAGAGCTGCCTGTACAATTAGATTTGGATAATATAGAGGTAAATTGTTACATATTATGCCAATCAAAAAGTTGTATTCGTATTACGAATTCCCTTAGTAGGGCCTAAGAACTTTAACTTGTATCATGTCATCCCACTGCCCACAGCTCATGACGTGAATAGTCCAAAATCATATGCAACTATTATACCTACCTATAAATATATTGGTATTTCGAGGGATAAGAACCAGTATTGTAATTTAGATAATACCCTTAACTGTAAGTTGATATACAATTACCAATACATATGTACATCATTAAATATCTTATCTGTAAGCACGAGCCCAAGCTGTGAGAGTGAGCTACTAACTAAAGTTATAAAAAACTTACCTGACATATGTGATCATAGATTTATCCACGGTAATATACACATTTGGCAGCCTTTGGAGAATAATAGTTGGATCTATGTACATTCGGAAATTAGTAAATTATCTATTGATTGTACAAACTCAAAATTACATGAAATAAATATAATCGGAACAGGAATTCTAAAGTTACCTACAGATTGTGTAGCATATAATGAAGATTTGCAATTGTATCCTAAATCAATGTCCACTATAAAAATGGAGTCTGTGCAAGCTGAATTTAATATAGTTAACGACTCTTGTTGTAATATATTCAGGTTTAACGAAACAGGCTCGATGACCTTGCCGATTAAATTGAACAGACTTGACCTTGATTCTTTAAAATATAAAGATATAACCAGTAAATCGATAACGGAATTGGATAAGGTCATTGATCCTCCCCATATTGTAAAGTATGGTAATTATTATGTAAGCTTTAGTCATGTAACCTTAGTACTGATTGTGTTAGGCTTTGTTTTAATAATTGTTAAGTTCCGTAAATCCATAAGAAAATTAGTAAGATGTAACTCCGTTGACTCAAATCCTAAAGATAACCTAGAAATGAATCCAAGAGCAGATGATGATGCAGAACCCGAAATTTTGGTTTCTCCTCGTCTTAGAAACAACCTCTAATTTAGTATAATAATAAACTTCACATTTAATTAAATCAGAAGTTTATTTTCATAGGGGGGACGTGTTATATCTGTTGGATGTATGGAATGATGCTGAGGTGTTCCTCGATCTTGGTAGCTGCATCATCATCCCTCAAGCCTTGCCCCGCAATCCAGTCAGTCCGACTCCATCCGCCGTTCCGAGCACTCGTGTCAACCTTATATCCAAATATCCACCTACTTTTAAATAATTTTGTGAACCAAGTTATTTCAACATTATATTTCTTTCAATTTCAAACAATCGTTTTTTTTAAAACGTGATTTGTCGGATTCCGTATAACAGAACGTTACAAAGTCCTATGTGTAAAGCTCCACGAGTTCTTGACTGTACAATAACAAACGTTACAAAGTTCTTGACTGTACAATAACGAACGTTACAAAGTCCTATGTGTAAAATAAATTAAAAAATAAAGTACAATAAATTAAACTTGTAAACAAAGGGATACATTTTGTTAATCTATGGGGGGGAGGGCGGGCAGCTGTCACCCCCCCCTTTCCTGCCCCCCCTTGGCGATGCCCTTGCCTAGGGAGCGCGTTACGTGACATTCGCATTATGAATTTTAGAGTTAGGTACATACTCATCAGTCATCACCCGTCTACAGCAAACCCAAAAAGAGGGTTATGTTTTCAGCAAGCTTTATATACCAGGTGACTACATATATACTAATAAAATGTACAACTTTTGTTACACAACTTTAAAGATGTCGAAAAAAAATATTGCACTTTTCGTACAAATCGATCTAGATACTTGTGAGCAGTTTGTATGAAGAGCTCAAAAATTGTGTTCAGTTCCCTCAAAGTCGAGTAAACAGTGCAAGTTCCGAGTGGTAGGAGATTTGGAGGTAGATTTTAGTAGAAATAAATGCGATTTAAATAATACAGCGCCTACTTAAAAAAATATATCCGTTTTGTAACAAAAGTTGTACAGTTTTTTGAGTTACTAACTGGTTACTAGTTAAGAAGTTTGCAAGTATGTAGACACCATGTGTATAGTTGCATACAGTGTTTTTTTTTTTATGACGGATATGAAAATATTCAAAAAATTATTGATGTCAAAATATGTGACATTCTCCCACTGCATGTGTTTCATATACGCCATTAAAAACACCTAAGTACAATACAATTCCGATTGAACTGTACAATAACTGATTGAACTGTACATAAAAAAAAAATTAAGCACCCTGATTACAGTTTTACCTGAATACTGAATGTATAACCAGGCGCGGATCCATGATTTCGTTAAGGGGGGGAGGGGGGGGGGAAGTTTCAGTGAACCCTTATTTATGAAGCGAAAATTTTTGAATAGTTAAGAAATGCCTCTATTTATTTGCATTTTATAGAAGTTTTAACACTTCGATCACGCTTAAAGGGGGGGGGGGGCTATTGCCTGGATCACCCCCTGGATCCGCGCCCGTCTATAACTAGAATCCTAATCAACAAAAACAAAACCTTATACTAATAAACCATTGTACAAATACTACAAATGCATACTTTACCATTGCGAATATAAGAACAAAGAACAAGAATGTACCACAGGTCTCGGGTTCAAATCCTGGCCAATGTAACGATGAATATTTTCAAAACTTACGTACATTTTCATATAGATTGCTTTAAGGGTAAAGAAAAACATCGTGAGGAAACCTGCACATTTAATTACTAGTTGTGTATGAAGGTTGCATTGCACACGTCCGTAGGTGTTAATCTAAATGTCCTACACGTGACCGCGGGTGATGCCAAGTGCAACACCAGGCATACTGCTACACAAGAACAAGAGAACACTGTTTCAAATTCCAAACTATCTTGCAAGGTCTCATTTTGTACGAACTTTTCTAAGTACCACAGTTCTAGTTACACTGGCAGTTAAATTTTAATTAAATATTTGATTAAAACAATATCTACAGTTCTCACTGACTTGACCGTATGATGGTCACGATCCCTACTTCCTGGGGTTACGACTTAGAAGAAGAGATTTGATTAAAATAGGATCATTACCAATTTACTCCATTTTGTGTAGTGTGGGTTGATCTCAAAAATCTATCTATACCTTGTTCCAATCAAGAAAAAGCAAAAGGTAAACAAACTTACTACGGAACTGATACTAATAATAATATCCGGCTATATAATGACTAATAATAATATCCGGGACAAATCACACATGGTCATCTGGCCCTAAACTAGGATTCCCTGTATCTTGGGAACCAGAGACTGATATACATACACATATAAGTTTAAATACACACATATATGTATAGATATAATACACCCAGACACAGAGCAAACAAATCTGCTCATCACAGAAATGTTTGCCATGGGTGGGGATCGAACCCACGACTCTCGGATCAGTAGTTACGAGCGCTAACCACTGAGCCACCGAGTCACTCACAACTGACACATGTCAACGTCAGTTGCCTACTAAGTTTGTTTACCTTTTGCTTTTTTTTTATTGGAATGAAGTATGCCTATATTGCTTATGAAAAAATAGCGTAGTTGGCTGTTAGTCCATTCGAGTTACTTTTAATTAGATCTCAAAAACAATATCGAGGGTTCACGGGCGACTTGTATTAAGCGACATTTTTGGAAACACAGGTAACCTCTACTTTAAAAATTTATTTCTTACAAAATACGTCACAAAAAATAACTTCTGAATAATATTTAAAATATTAAGAATATCGAGAATCTATATAATACTAAGAAGTTAAGTTTTAATGATTATTTTTCTAAGAAATATTTTTTTAAATCAGTCTCCTGAACATTTCTAAAAATGTCGCTTAATACAAGTCGCCCGTGAACCCTCGATATGTTTTTTTTTTTTTTAAACAATATGTTCTAAAAGTATTTAAAAATACAACCTAACTTCTCTTCTACTAAGCGTTATCCCGGCTTGAGCCAGGGTCCTCTTTCGTACTCAATCTACTCCACTTTGCCCGATCTTCAACATATTCTTCAGTGAGGTCATTTTCTCTCATGTCCGCTCTCACAACGTCAAGCCAGCGCTTCCTGGGCCTTCCACGGGAAAAAATACACCCTATGACGTCATATAATTAAGTACTGATAAAGTATTTTTTTATAATTCTTTTCATTATTTTCTCTGTATTCTACACTTGATTCTGAGTAACCCCTTAAAACAAACGCACTTTTTTTGCAAATTAAGTACCATGAATGTTTTTCGAGTAGTTAAGTTGTTCAGTTCCATGAGTAGAGGCCATGGTTACTTTTTTTTTCACATATTTCATAGGGAGGACCCTATACTTAAATCATTTTCACAATGGATAATTCTTGATTATAGTATAAAATTATTATTAAAGGAAATACTAGCTTGCCACTTTGACATCTATACATTCCCCTCCCTCTAACTCCAGTTCTCTTGCTGTACTTTTACCTGAAAAAGAGGAAAATTCATACATTGTAATGTAAATGGCTGATACCCACCCAAACAAAAGCAGTACAAAGGTCAATCAACAAAAGTCATTTGTATGAGAAGTGAAAACAATTTTGTTTGCTCTGTCTTTCATCTATGGATATGGATATTATAATTCAGTAATAGGCGAGCAGCTAATAGCTGATATGCCTATATGTGTTGGTGCTATATGATAGTCTATTCAAGTCACTTTGAGGATCGTCTTTACACCATTTGTCAAGTCTGTTTTTGGAGTTGGTTGCCGGGACTTTGTACCGAGCACACACCGAGTCTGTTGAGTTAATTTTTCAATTATTTCCGTTTTAGAGTAGTTTCAATGTTATTTTTGTGATGGGGAAATAGCTGTGATTCAGATTCAGAGATAAGCGGTTAAAGGAGGAGGATTAATTCGGAAGACAGCTCCGTTTTCCGAGTTCCAGCAGCAAACCACCACGTGGAGCGTCTTTAAGTGCCCATCACCCTTAGAGCCGTGCCTTTCACTTGACATTGGCGTTTCGCCATTTTTTTTATTGAAGATTCTCCCATTTTTCACTCGACATTGGCAAAATAACGCTCAATATGAGATGTGGAATGCCAAATAGAAAAATAGAATAAAGTCTGTTTTTAAAACTATTTGTGGAGGTGGCATCAACCACGTCTTGAGGTAACTTGTTCCATATTTTTACGATTCTGTTGTTTAGTGTGTGATGTCCTACTTTTCTGTATATTTACACTGAGGATACACTAAATTGGACTGTCTTTGCATTCTATTCCTTGTGAAAAGTTGTTCTGTTTTAAGAGTAAAAGTAACAGTTAAAGCGCAACACACAGAGGCGGCCGCGCGGTGGTGGGAAAGCATTCCGGGAGCAGTATTTTTTGTAATGTTCGTTTTACTATAAAACCCTTCACACCGGCACCGCCTCGCGGCCGCCTCTGTGTGTGTTGCGCTTAAAAGGAGCAAAACAAAATTTCATACTGTATACACAACACACTTAAGTACTTACGTATATTTAAATTAAAATACTAACAAAATAAATTGAAATTACCTGATATAACATCTCCGTCGAATTCAAACCGTAACATACTCAACGGCTTTTCTAAATGCTCTGCACACTTTGTCATTGCAACTGAAAACTTGTCATCCGGTCTAACTGCAATTTCAAAAGGTTTCTTCAAATGTTGACACTGGAACTTGACTTTGATACCGTCTTTAATTTGTTGATTGTCCTCATCACTGATCATGATAGGTGCGACGCTGTTTTCCAACGTACCACCTTCAATTTTCTTTGCGATATTATAGTTAATTGAATCGGGAGTATCGGTAGGCTTTATAATTTTATCATTATACATAAATAAAAGTTTATCGTAGCCAACATTTTCTTTTTGAGCAAAATAATCAAATATCTGTGTAAGCTTTTGATACCTCCTTATTTTAAAAATCTCATATTTATAATTCTGCCAGTGAACTTTAACGGACAATTCTTCGTTATCATCCAACGAGTCATTATTTTCATCGTTATCTTCGATTTGAACGATGTCATCAGTCTTTTTCTGATTGCTGAACAACGCTTGGCCTCTAGAAGCATCCGCTACATCCTCAGCATCACCGATGACATATGTATGACCACCGTATGCCGGTGTCATTGCTGCCATGAACTGCGCCATGAGCGGTAGATTGCTGGGCCTTCTACCTCCTCGAGGACTTCTCTGTCTCCAGACCCATCCCCTTCTATTCCGCCTATTCGATCTACCTCCTCTTGAACCTCTTCTAGAACTTGTATTCAATGCACGTATTGGGCTCGAATCGGTATTGGTATCAGTGCCACTTGTGTTCATACTTCTTGCACCTCTTCCAGCATTTGTATTCAAGCCACGGATTGGGCTTGATATACTTGAAGAATCGGTAAAGGTATCAGTGGTACTTGTCAAAGTGTTCATACCAAGTGTACCTGCGTTAACTGTGGCTGTTTGACTAATACTTGATATACTGGAAGAATCGGTATTAATACCAGCCCCACTTGTTGAAGTGGTCGTACTAAGTGAACTTGTACTAACTAAGCCAGTTGGATTAATACTGCTCTCTGCATTTGATTGGTTTTTCTTACCTCTTCCTCTACCTCTACCCCTACCTCGGCCGCGGCCTGTAACTGCTGTTATTGTACGATTATTTTCATTATCAATATTACTAGCATCGTTATTACAACTTTTTGGAGTAACAGTAGACTTTTTACTCTTTTTTCTGGACGAAATCGGCGTTTCGTCGGTTAAAACTTCATCGGTATATCGTTTTTTAGCGCAAGCTCTTTTAGGTCGGTTATTGAGCTTTAATTCAGGTAATTCCTCGGGGATTTCACTTACAGAAGGCCCGGGGAGTTCGTCTAAATCCAGCGGAGACGATTCCCGCTCGTTTTGGGTTTGAGTTTTTTGAAAAATTTCATCTATTTCGTTGGAGTCGTTCAACAACGCTGTGCTCTCTATTTTGTCTCCTTGATATTTGTTTGTCATCTTCTGCAGACGGAGGCCGATGTCTTCGTCGGAATCTGAAGACATTTTTTAATATATTCTTTTAATTACGCACGAAAAATAAAATAAAATTGTATAGTAAAATAAAAACATAAAGCACTTTGTTTGACGTTTGTTTAAATGAAATGTTGCCAGTATTCATTATTCAAAAAATACAGTTTTGTAACATACAATTATGAATTATTCACTTATTTAGACAGTTTCATTTATATCTGTCAATATATTTATCCTTAATATCACTAGAATTATGCGGATGATAAAGTTTTAGTTGATTAGTTTAATTTGTTTAAGGAAACAAAAACAAAGTACTGAAATATTGAACCTCTCGCTATTTTTAAATTGGCAACTCCACGTTTTTAACTGACAGTTGTTTAGAGATGTGCAATGCTAAAGTTAACGGTTAGTTACAGCAAAAACAGCTATAGTTAATTCCAATCAAAAAAAAGGAAAAGTTTATTAACCGCCTCCGTAGCGTAGGTAGTGGCTTGCCGCTCGCTTCACATCAGGAGGTCGCGGGTTCGATTCCCGGCGGGGTCAAACTTTGTGGACTCGGTTTGGTTGGTGTTAGGGCATTTTCTGAGCCCGCCTGACTAGCTACCACCATCTTATCTGTCTTGCCGCCAAACATCAATGTTAACAGTATTGATGTGTTACGGCATGAAGATAAGATACCTAGCTAGTTCCCCATTGCGTTGGAGAATCTTGGTAAGTCCGCTTCCATCTTCGGCATCATCATCACTTACCATCAGGTGAGATGATTCCAAGGGCTTATCAATTGAAGGTAAAAAAAAGGTAAACAAAGACAGTATGCATCTGACATTGACATGTGTCATTGAATAAACTATAGATATTATAACCATGTACGATTAACAGTAATCAATTTAAACTGGAATTTATTACTAGAGTGCGTTTCAACAAATAGTTCCTATGCCGGTATGTTGGCAGCAATGTTTTCCACACACACTACATAGAACGCAGACATACACTACATAGAACGCAGACACACACTACATAGAACGCAGACACACACTACATAGAACGCAGACACACACTACATAGAACGCAGACACACACTAACAAAATCGGTAGAAGCATCTTCGCGTGTTGATGTCGTTGATAGACCAACATAACGGCATAGGAACTATTTGTTGAAACGCACTCTCATGTGTTTGTAATGAATTTAGAAGAAGAGAAACAACGTTTTATCCAACAATTATCGCTTTTCGTTAATTCCCGGAAAAAAGTGGCATTAATAATTCGTTTACTTTTATTTCATGTCTAACTATGAGACTTTTTAATATGAATATAATATTTGCTATCGATCAACCAGTAGCTGATGTTTGACTTATCGGTGATTGCTAAAGTTTTTTCTTTTCCATCGACTACATCTGAGATTAATTATTAACAAAAGATTAGTGACGAATTGTTTCATATTTTATCAAGAACACAATCATATTATCAATAGGTACCTACCTATTAAGTACTGTAAACTTTTCCTCTTACGTCGACAGCAAAAAAATGAGATTAAGTGATACCTAACTGATAATACAAGTAAAACATAATAAACTTTTTTCTTCGTACAGGTTTTAGGCTATTTAATAAATTCATTAATTAACTCCTCTACCGAGTTGGTACATAATTTAAAATGACATAAACGTGGAGCGTGGACTTACTGGGCTTCTCAAAATTAGAGATTGTAGAGTGCGTTTCAACAAATAGTTCCTATGCCGTTATGTTGGCTCCCCTGTCTATCAACGACATCAACATGCAAAAACGCTTCTACCGATTTTGTTAGTGTGTGTCTGCGTTCTATGTAGTGTGTGTGGAAAACATTGCTGCCAACATACCGGCATAGGAATTATTTGTTGAAACGCACTATATGTATTACAGTTTGTATTACACTTTTGCTAGAGTAGTTTTTTATAATAATTGAAGATGTTACTGACTTTGTTTAATAGGCATTACACATTTATGGTTGGAGTCTGGAATTCATAGTTGATTTAAGCATCATGATGTACTTAATACCCGAAAAGAAACCATTATCAGTACTACATATTCGGAAATATCGAACATTCTATTAATGATCCTTAACTTGCTAAGTCAAGCTAATATTTTTTCTTGACTTTCATACGACATACATAGGTAGGTGTATAGCGCCTACCTCTTGCCTCTTTTCATTGAATAAAAAAGGACGGCCCTGTACAGAGTGACTTTAAATTAGTTCTTGATACCAAAGCCAAAGGCTATGAACGTGCTCATGATAACAAACAACTTTCCCTAAATAACCCATAGTCAAATCGCAAAAAAATTTTTTGACTCTTCATACTAATTTGGCCGCTCAGCTGATCGATTTGTATGAAGAGACCAAAATTTTTTTTGCGATTTGGCTATGGGTTCCTCAGGGAAAGTTGTTTGTTTTCATGAGCACATGCATAGCCTTTCGTATCAAGAACTAATTTAAACTCACCCTATATATAAGACATGGACTAAGCGTATTACATGATACCTAGACAAATGACTGTCACTTTATTACGTTATTAAATCGAGTGTATCCCAGATAACATTAAACTTACAGTTATCAATATTATGATTAACATAGACACAATTTATTTAGATTAGATGATTATCAACAATTTGAAATAATATTCACACAGGAACGCATTCAATTAATGCATGACTGATAATCAACAAGAGCTTCATAGTGATTAATTACGTTATACTTACTGTACTTCATTTTTCTTTTACAGATAAAATCGTCGCAATATTTACGTTGGCCAGTGCTGTGGTTAGCAAGCCGCTTATTGATGTTGACATTGCTGTTGACATCAATTCTTTGTCCTGCGATTTAATAGGGCAGGTCAGCGAATTATTTATCAAACCATCTTCATTAAATATGAGAAGTAATCTGCTTTTTAATAATTTAGATAGCAAACAAAATATTTTGCAATAAATTAAAATCTAGCTGCAACATTTGATCAGCAAAAAATCTAAATATTGTCAGCAATTTAACCAGTATGCAGTCAGCTTGTAATATTATGCGTTTTTCTCAATAAACACTCACGCTGCAAAATAATTACTTGGTTAGCAAGATTTTATAATTGGTCAGCAGAGAAAATATGTCTATAGGCAGTTTATCTGATAGGTACGCATATTTAATTAATGGTTAGCTATACAAATAATTGAATTGCATTTGTATTGAAAAAAGCGGCAATTTTCATCAAAGTAGATGGAGCGGAAGGCTGTCGTGTTAAACAAGCGGTAGGTACTTCCCTTGCGAAACACGGAGACGGTCGACACAAACGTCACTAACAGTCAAAGTCATCCAGGTTATAATCGTATCTGTAGTCAGTTAACCTACGTGATCGACGTGACCATTACGCGACCATTACACTCACTCAAACAAATATATTGTAGTAATAATCTCTGCATTGGGTGCATCTCTTACTGAAAACTAAATTAAATAGTTGCGCCCATTTTGTGCTCGACAAGAAAAAAATATTTGCTAACCTAATTGAAATTTCTGCTAAACAAAATTTGATTAAATATGGCTCACTCAATGCAGTCATGTATTTAGCTGGCCGGCTGTCCAAATCATTTTTCAGTATTTCAGTATGACATTAACTGCTAATCGAATCTGAAATGTTTGCTGGCCATAAGTTTCTGACCAACTAGTTATTTTAGCTGATCAAATTTTTTTTTTCTGCTAATATAATTACGAATATTTTGCTAACCGTTTAAATTATACCCGTTAAATATTGCGTTCATATAATATGAATCGCGAAGTGTCCAACTTTATCCTGTATTTTTAAAAGTTACGTTTATTTTCCTTCGCTTTATGGAATACTATAATGCCCCCCGATCAAATTGATACTTTCTCTACTGCAAAAATCATCTACCTGAGATATTTCTATAATGGTGTTACAACGCTTAAAATTTCAGCAAAGATAATGTAGGTAGATATTCTTTGATTCCAGACTTTCCTTCTATTGCCACACTACAATGAATGCTCAAAATTTTACAAGTGTGTCCATGGAAAGGAGGTGGAGAAGAGCTGTGCGGATGGCACCATCTTCGACTTTGTACTTCAGGTGGGTGGATTTTGATATGATATGATGCGCGAATTTTGATTTATGACTTTAGAGAGAGATAGAGAGATTGAGATACTTTGATCGATTAAGTCAGATTTATTTAGTGGAATATTAAATTAGTTCCGCACATTAGTTTGTAGGAGATTCGTAGATATATCTAGATTTAAAATTCAAGGAAAATATTTAAGTAATGTTAAAACCAGGAATGAAATTTACTCTATCATTAGTAAGGCCTGTAATTAAGTAAAACTGAAGTTATATTATGCTCTACAACTCTTTGAAATAAAACAAAATTTAATTCTATTGTATTTTTTTATAAAGACTTGTATAATTTATTGAAACTAGAAAACATTTCTTTTGAACTAATTTAATTTAAAATGTAACAATTATACAGGGCTAGATAAATTAAAAAAATAATGAATTTATAGTTTGTTTATGTCTATAATATTTTTTATGTCTATAATAATGTTCATTGTTTATGTCTATAATAATGTATGTATTGGAGTTCTCTTATAAGTACTCATAACTGGTTGGTTTTAATGTAATTTTGGTGTGACCACCACGTTACGGGCCATGCCTAGTGTGGGGTCACTTGGTTAAATTTCATAACTGTAAATATGAGTTTTTTGCAATAAATATATATTTCATTATATTTCATATATTTCATAGTAAAACGTTATTAGTTATTCATAATTATTTTGAGTTCGAGCTACATCGTCGACATAGATAGAGAAAATCATATGAGAATTAAATTTTCAGACATGCAACTGGCCTTGGGCGGTGGAATGTGTGCTGAGATCTGGTGAAGACTCGTCAGAAGAAACTGAGGGCTCAGGTACTTCTGATGAACACTCGTCAGAAGAAATCGAAGGCTCAGGTTCTGGGGACGGCGAATATGAGTGGTCAGAAGCCGAAAACGAAGCCATAGCCGAGCCTCTTGGTTAGTTTTTGTTTTACAATAACTTATTTCAAGCATAGAAGAAGGAATAACACATTTAAAATTAGTTTTAAATAAATAGGTAGTGAACAAAAGTAACTATTTAAAAACTTTGGCAAAGCTCTGAATCAGTTTTTAATTTATGTAAAGGATGCTTAAAGCTCCTGCACCGTGCGCACCCTTTTGTTAATTTACAAATACAGATGGTGTAAAAGTATTCAAGCCACCTATAAGGCCTCTGGCGTGGTTTAACGACTGTCATTTACGATCTTTTGATAGCAACCGGCACTAACGGCTAAACAAAATAAACATACCTTGCGGTGCACGGAAACGGTCAAGAACACTACTAACTGTCAAACCCATCCAGATTATAACTGTGTCCTTAATCAAATAACATCCGTGTTCGACAGACCACGCAAGTCATACTGAGTCACGATCGATTTCTTCGTAGTAAGGTTAAAGACTTAAAGAGGTGTAATTGCGAACATAGTTTTGACACTGATCGCGTACCAAGTTCAATCTACTGATACAGGGGATTAAGATAATTGCTTAAGGAAAATTTTAGTAAAGTAATTAATACTTTAATCCTGATTGCGTGCGTACTGCTACCGTCATAGAATGTCTAGGAATTTCCTAAAGAAAGTTTATATGAACTCTTTAGTAAATATCTTTTATTAATTAACTGACTCGGTGGTTCAGTGGTTTGCGCTCCTGACTACTGATCCGAGGGTAATGGATTCGAGTCCCGCCCAGGGCAATATTTCTCTGATAGTAGACAGAGTACTGTGAATGTGTTTAAACGTACAATAATATATGTGTATGCATATCAGTTACTGGTTCCCATAATAAAAGGAATCCTAAATTTTGGTCGATGACCGTATTGCACTTAAATCCATTATATTTACATCTTTAAATTAAAGCACCTACAGAGCTATCTAAATAGGCCGGAGATCGTTAGTTATTATAAGCTCCTTACAATTATACTTACGTAATAATTTTCTATAATATTTTACGTCCCATTTGTTCTTCCAGGGTTGCTAGCTGAACTCAGCAGTCCCGTCGAATCAAGTCACTTCGCTACCTCACTGGACTGCAGCCGACCCGACAGCGCCAGCCGACAAGTTGCTCACAAGTTAGTTTAGTAACTATAAGTATTTTTAGCAACTACCCTCACGAAGTGGGAATCATTATATTTTTAAAACTCTAATAAATGTATAACTAAATAAGCTGTAACAAAATATTATATATCAAAATAAAAGAAAGATTAACGGCGACGTATACTCTCGTCATACTGAATAGCTTTTCTTTTTGAGAATTTGCCAAAATCGCAAAATGGTCTTTCCATACATATTTTGCCAAGCCATCGATAAAGTATGAAAAGTCCAACAAGATCAATAGAAGCTCCAGTAAACGGATCCTTCGCCTACTTTTTTTTTAAAAAACTACATTTTAAAATATGAACCTCTTGTGCCTCTTAAGTTATATTCATTGTTACCCAATATATCTAAATAACTGTTATTTTTCACAGGGATGATTGCCAGCGTTACTGGCGTTGTGTAGCCGGTACGGTTCAATCCGTCTACTGCTCTGACGGCCTCTTCTTCAACGAACAGACGCAGCAGTGCGACTTCGAAGCCAATGTAAAATGTTTGGTCGAGCAAGAAGACGAACTACAAGGAGAGTTTATGATCCACAAGTAGAAAATATTATCTAGTGCAATTATACTATAATTATAGAGAAAAACAATGCGTTGTGTCCTAATCTGTTATTTGATATGAAAGTTATTATTTTGTCTTATCAAGTTTGTTTAATAATAACATCATCTGGTGAAATAAGAAAATATGGACGTAGTTTTGCAGAAAGGACTCAATCTACAAACACGTAGTTTAGCAGAAAGGACTCTATCCACAAACCTTACTTACTTAATCCACTAACAAAGGTTTGTGGATTGAGTCCTTTCTGCTAAACTACGTCCATATATAATTTAGAAAAAACATAAAAAAAGCTACTATGAAGTAACAGTTACTGTTATTATAGACCATACTCTATTTTTAAGGAGCGGCCATTGATTTTGCCCGTTAGGCTGTATGGCTCTGTTCCTTTGCCTTCCCCATCTCGGGGTAAAATAAACCAAAAAAAATGATTTTGCCCGCCCGCGCGCGTCATGTTTCAAAAAGTTTACGTAAAGTTACTGTTTCTTTAAAAATAGTACCTATGCATGAACTGATGATTTTATATGATGTTGAATTCTATACAAGTATGAAAAGTCCTAAATTGTTTTTCCGATTTCAACAATGTGATACGAATTTCAATAATTTAGTAAAAATGCCGAAATGACATAAAAAATGCATTCCTATATTTAGTTTTACTGATGAGGAATACTGCGTTTTTGACGAATATAATACCTATGTTGATTTTGTTTGTAAATAAAAATATTATATTAATTTGTATTGTTTAAAACTTATTTTATTTTATGTGTGACTGTCTGTGTAATGTGTGTAAAACATCTATTTAATCAGTTCAAATCAAATACTATTTATTGTAATACCAAATAAAAAGGAGTAAGGAAATTAAAATATGTACATTATTTATTTTTGTAAGTACTTAATTAAATTAAACAAATGCATATTATCTCTATATTTATTTATGATTTGCCAAAGAACTTGTATATCTGTACTACATAAAAATACTTGTGATTTGCGTACTGCCACAGAAAAAAGGATATCTTGTCTCTGGTATTACGTATACACTAACATTTCAACATTTCACTGCGTATACAATAATAAAAAGTTCGCAATAACCGCTGCTTCTTCGAAATAACCTTATTTTCAAACAAATCCAGAATACAGAATGTTAAAAAAGAGAGTATGAAATTTTAACGGGTTACTCAGAATCAATCATTTTGTCACATTATTTTAAATGAAATATTTCGGAACTTTGAAAACGTTGCCAGTATTAATAAACCAAGCAAGTAAGTACAATTATTATCGTATTTCCTGAAAATGAACAGGCAGGTTTAAATTAAATATTTATACACCTACCTACCTACGGGGAAAATTGAACTTAGTAGTACAAAAGTAATTGTTATATTAACATCTTCGAAATTACTTTTTTATTTCAAGAAAAATATGCGTAGAAAGGTATGTATGCATCAACTGTGTTTTAGCGCTTACGATTTTATTCCTGTAAAGTTATGAAATAAAGACTTTTTTAGTCGGAGCTTGTACTAGGTAGAAAAAAAGTCGATTTAAAAGTATGCGTACAGCATCTACTTAAATAAAAAATATTTTGAATTTTGAGCTGTAAAGGCTCTATGAAGGTCGTTCACTTGAGGTTCCTCTTAAAAGGATCTGGATCCGGAACGTCTTTTTTCTCGAAGGGGTAGTAAGGGTGCTTCTGCCAGAAACTAGGGAATACTGTGCGGTAATCTTTGTTGAATTTACCTGCGAATAAAAATATATATATATTTTTTTAATCTAGATAAATAATAGTAGGGTACACACGGCGCCATAGTCTAAGCAAAAAAAAAACATAAACGCTGTAACCCACAAAATGCAAACTTTATACTAGAGCCGAAAAACTTGTGAGATTTCATAAAAAAAAAACACAATTTCACCGCTGTACAAAATTTTTTATTAGTCGTAGAGCTGCAGGCGAGAACCGAACAATTTGACGTAGATTTTTTATGCTTCATTGCGTCGATATCGACATATCACCTATCCATTTAGGATTTTTTAACAATTAAAACCTTTCCAATTTTTTACCCCTTGTTTTTACGACTGTTTTATGTGGAAAATGCATAGGTATTTTGATGAATGATGATAAATTAAGATGTATGAAAATTTACGCGAGTTTCGAAAACTTTTTGGTAAGTACATTGGCCAGGATTTGAACCTGAGACCTCTGGTTAGGATTTTTTTTTTTTACCCTAAATTGGAAAGCCCTTGGCATCATCTCACCTGATGGTAAGTGATGATGATGCCAAAGGTGGAAGCGGGCTTACCAAGATTCCCCAACGCAATGGGGAACTGGCTATCTTATCTTCATGCCGGAACACATCAATGCTGTTAACATTGATGTTTGGCGGCAAGACTTAGATAAGATGGTGGTAGCTAGCCAGGCGGGCTCAGAAAATGCTCTATCACCAACCAAACCGAGTCCACAAATTTGGACCCCGCCGGGAATCGAACCCGCGACCTCCTGATGTGAAGCGAGCGGCAAGCCACTACGGAGGCAGTTAAAAATAACGCTTCGGTAGAGGTATCGACTATCGACGCTTTTTCGAGATTACTATTTACTAGCAAACAAGGTAATATCTCACCCAGTGTTCCCATTTCATCAGCAGTCAGCTCAAAATCGAAAATGTTGATGTTTTCCTCTATTTTTTCTTTGCGCGTCGATTTTGGGATCGGCACCACTCCTCTTTGAACCTGTTTTGTCAAAATTTCATGGCGTGAAATACTAGAAGTTAAATCTTGACTACTGATAAAAACGATACGAGTAACAAACAAGCCTGGTAAGGTAGATACTAACTTACAAAAGATGGTTAATCAACGAACTGTTTTTATTTAAAAAAGAATGGGGATTCAGTTTCTGCGGACAGGTAAGTACTTAGTTGTTTATCGTAGTTTCACTATAAGTAAAAAAAAAGTTTTAGTTTAAGGTGAGGTATTTTTATATTGTATAAGCCACAAACCTAAGCCTTTCACTATACTACGTATGTTATACAGGGTGTAAGGGACAGGTTTCCGAAAACTTTAAGGGCTTCCTCAGTAATAATAATTATAATAATATCTGGGACAAATCACACACGGTCATCTGGCCCCAAACTAGGATTCCCTATATCTTGGGAACCAGAGACTGATATACATACACATATACTTTTAAATACATACATATATAGATATACGTAGTCGGTCCCATAATGAATTGGCCTGATATAGTTCTACGCGACATTTCGATACATGTTATGTTGCATTGAATAGTACGGTTCTCAGACACTTTATAAACGAACACGCATGGACTTGACGAGCGTAGTTCAGTTTAGCAGTTTGTTTGAACAACAAGTGTCGCGTATTTTTTCAAAATGTCGAAAACCGAGTATCGAAGCGTCATAAAGTTTCTATTTAAAGAAGGCTTATCCCCCGCCCAAATTAAAGAACGATTAGATGGTGTGTATAAGGAGTGTTCTCCCTCTTATAGCACAGTAAAAAACTGTGTGAAAGAGTTTTGCCTCGGGCGAGAAACCGTCGAAGATATCGGCCATGACGGTCGACCGGTAGAAGTGCTCACTCCCAAAAACTATTGCTCAAATCGAAGAAGAGGTTTTGAGTGACCGCCGTTTGAAGATTAGAGAAATTGCAGCTAGACTTGGGCTCTCTAAAAGTACCGTCCATCGTGCAATCGATGAACATCTTCATATGAAAAAAGTCAGTGCAAGATGGGTCCCGAAACTTCTGTCAGCTGTGCAGAGACGGGAGCGAGTTCGCTGTGCTGCCGAGTTTTTAGATCTTTGTGGAGAAAACCCAAAGAACGTGATCGAGAGACTAGTGACTGGTGATGAAACTATGGTGTTATATTATGATCCAGAAAGCAAGCGCGAGTCAATGGAATGGCGTTATAAGGGTGAAAAGCCGCCTAGAAAGGCAAAGGTGCAACAATCTACCAAAAAAATCATGTGCACAATCTTTTGGGATTTTCAAGGTATTTTGATGGTTGATTTTAAAGAGCGCAATACAGTCGTAAACGGCGAATATTATGCTTCATTAATATATAAACTGCGAGATATTATAAAGGAGAAGCGCAGAGGCAAACTGAGTAAAGGCGTCCTGTTGCTTCACGACAACGCCCCCGTGCACACCGCCGGTGTTTCGAAGGATGCAGTGCGTCAATGCGGGTTCACGGAGCTGGACCATCCACCTTATAGTCCAGACATGGCTCCGTCCGACTATTACTTATTCCCAAATTTAAAGCGGGACTTAAGGGGAAGAAAATTTTCAAGCGATGAAGAGTTGCAGGCGGCCGTCTTCAGTCATTTTGAAGACAAAGATTGCGATTATTTTTATAAAGGATTAGAAATGTTATTTCACCGATGTCAGAAGTGTGTCAGTATTGATGGAGACTATATTGAAAAATAAAAATGATTGCATTTAATTTTCGTTTTTATTTCATAGTTAGGCCAATTCATTATGGGACCGACTACGTAATACACCCAGACTCAGAGCAAACAATTCTGCTCATCACAGAAAAGTTTGCCCGAAACACAGTAGACGAAACTGAACAACTTTACACAAGAATTTTTTTCAGGAAATAAAAAAAAAACGGCTTCTCCATACAAACTGAATCAAGTTTATAAATTTGTATGGAGAAGCCGATTTCTTTTTCGTTTCCTGAAAAAAAAATCTTGACGAAAGTTATTCAGTTTCGTCTACTGAGCAAGCCCTTAAAATTTTCGGAAACCTGTCCCTTACACCATGTATGTAACTCACCAAATATCTCAGCACGACCTGAGGAACAGTCTTCCCATATTTCTGAGCCAGTCCCACCAGGGTTGCGTCGTCTACTTTTGGACCCGGACCCTCGCTCTTAGAGAACATTGTACCGAATGGTGTATACGCCATCACGGCAATAGATTGTCGTTTACAGAAGTCCAGCAGACGGTTCTGACCTAGATTTAGGTTTACCTGAAATTGTAAGCAGTTACAATTAAAAGCTTAATAAAACCTTTTTCAAACCTCCACCAATCCGGACTTGGCTCCCGTGTGTGGAGTATGGCATAACCTTCCCGATGTATGAAAAGAGACCCGTGCCCCTGCAGTGGGGACTTTATGGGTTGTAAACACACCTTTTTATCACACAGCTCGGTAAGCTCGGTAAGTTGATGTTTGGTGATCTAAATAAGATGGTGGTAGCTAGCCAGGCGGGATCCGAAAATGCCCTACCACCAACCAAACCGAGTCCTATAAAGTTGGACCCCGCCTTCTCGACCTCCTGATGTGACGCGAGCTGACTAGACCATGGAGGCGGTTCATCATCATCATAATCATCATCAGCCGAAAGACGTCCACTGTTGGACAAAGGGCACCCCCAAGGATTTCCACACCGACCAGTCCTGCGCTGCCCGCCTCCAGCGGCTTCCCGCAACCTTCCCAGAGGCGGTTAAATACAAGAAAAAATCATTATTATTTTGACAACAGAATAGTCTATTCTGGAACTCTTGAGTATGACTCTGTTTTGGTCTATGGAACGCGGCCCAGGCGAAGACGCTTACCTCAACTTGCAAAACGGCAGGCTTCACCTCGCAGTGGGCCAGGAGCCTCTCAATCTGGCTGACGTTGAAGTTGGAGATGCCAATGGACCTGGTCAGCCCCAGCTTCTTCGCCTCCTCCATGCCCTTCCACGTGTCGAGGAAGTCTACCACGTCGAAGGATTTCTCGTCGCGCTGCAGGAAAATAAGGAATTTTTGATAAATATAGAGGATAGTTAAAATTAATTAAATTCCAAATGTTTTTTTATTTAAGTAGATGCTGTACAAATTCTTTTAAATCTTCATTTTGTCTATAATAACTAGTACAAAGTTTCTACTACTATACTGTTGTGTAAACTACTATACAGGATGTAACGAAATTGGTGTAGAACCAGTTAACTGGAGATTCTACTCTTAATTCTGAACAAATTTTGTTCCTCGACTTTACTCAAACCGCAAAAAAATCTCTGTCATACAAACTTAACAATTCACTTCAAATTTTACTTACAGTTAAAGCAACTGGATTGTGTATCAAGTAGAGGTCCACATATGACAGGTTCATCAGACCTAAGGATTCCCTCAGAGCGGGCACAACCTCGCGTTGACGGTTCATAGCTAGCTGTAAAAGGCAAAATATTTGCAGGCACAGTCTTGTATTTAGTTATGCTCGCCTGGTGCTTTTGAAAATTATTATTTCTTATAGATTAGCAACAGTCTTCGGTTAGGTCATGGTCTCCTGGTATGTATAGGTATTTTGAACAAAACCTTATCCCCGTTTCAGTATTTTCCTGCCTTCATCTCCGGCTGTCTTAGTCATGCTTCCCTAGGCTCCGTTGACATTTTTGGCATTCTCGTCTTTAGCCGTCTTAACAACAACAACAGCCTTCTATTCGGTTATGCTACCCTGGTACTTTTGCCCTATATCCCAGCGTTGGGGATTGGGGATGCTCTGTAACGCAGATTTTTAAGGATAATCAAGGCAAAAAAAGTACAGCTAGGACAATTTTACCAAGCTCTTGACGTCATATCACCTGATGATGCTGAAATATTGGAGAGGACTAACCAATATTCTTTAACTAACGCAACTATGGGGAAATACGTAGCTACATATCGACGGGGAAGTGCTAACAACTCCTAACTTACATTTTGTTACGAAAACGACTTATGAATGCAGTTCGATAGAGAATGAATTTGCGCGTCTACTGGTATATGAATTATGTTGAAATTCGCAAAATTAATGTAGCTAGGCACCGAGGAAATATCTCCTATATTAAGATCGATCACAACCTGATTAATTTTGGCTGGAAATATATTCTAACTAAGTTTTTTAAACTTTGTAAGTTAGGAGTTGTTAGCACTTCCCCGTCGATATCTTATCTCTATGCCAGAACACATCAATGCTGCTGTATGGCGACCTGCTTGTCTTGACTATGATTCTGGTAGCTAAACGGGCGGGCTCAGAAAATACCTTATTACCAACAACTCCATAATTATTAGAATAATAATAATAATAATAATTTATTCATTCATAAAAAGGAATTTACAATCATATCGGTAGTATACAAAGACATGTTTTCATATGGTATCAAATGTTTACCTCCATCAACCCATACTAAGTAAAAAAAATACTTGTGTTATGGGTATCCGGTGGTGATCTCCCTGAACAATATGTTTTTACAAAATTAAATTTAGGATTACCGTTTCTTAATTCATTATGTATATGCACATTATATCAAAATAAAACAGAATTTAGGAACTCAAGAGAAACACAGTCTCTCTGTGTGTGTGTGTGTGTGTGTGTGTGTGCGCGCGCGCGCGCGCGCGTGTGTATGTGTGTGTGTGTGTGTGTGTGTGCGTGTGCGTGTGTGTGTGTATACGAATACATTGGTGTGAGTAAGAGTGATTGTGGATTATACTATCTAGGATAAAACTTTCAACAGGTCCTCCGTTTCATTATAATTTAAAGTTTTCAACCAGTTTATAACAACCTTCTTACATTCAACTTTAAACATAGGGAAGATATTAAGAATTTTATTAATTTCATTATTAAGTCTGGGCCCCTGGAAACAAAAGAATTTGTTCGTAAATTTTGTTTTGTATGATTCTGTTTTACATACTTTATATTTTAGTCTAGACGTGGGTTCAGTGGTATGACAGTATTTCATGGCCGAGTGTTGTTTCAGCATCAGTTTCAGAATAAACAATTGTCTAACAGAAAGTACATCCGTTTGAGTGTAAACCTCCCTCGTTGGGAATCGATACGGTTCGAACATTGACACCTTAAGAAGTATCCTTTGCGCTCTTTCTAGGATGATTAGGTGAGTCTTAGCAGCACCACCCCAAGATGTAATGCAATAGGAAACTATCGATTCACATAGAGAAACGTAGACCTGTCTCATTGTCTTGCCATCAGCCACGTGACGAAGCTGTTTAAAAATATATACAAGTCAGAACCCAAACCTTAGTGACAACGTAGAGTTTCTCCCTTGGAACTGAAGAAGCGCGGATGGCCTGGCCCACTTGCTCCTCATTTTTATACGTTTGTGCTGTGTCGAACATTCTGCAAGATTTTTTTGCTTTTATTAATTGTAAGTTTATGTTTCTTAGCGATAGTTGCTCAGTTTCAATTAGTGGATGTTGCGACTAGCATCGTCGTTGCCCCACTACCAAGCTAGTCTCTTTGGAGGGGCGTGCTGTGCGGCGAGCAGCGCCGACGGACCCCCGAACAAACCATGAACGAAGCCACTAGGCGACACGTCCTAATTATTATTAAGTATATTTTATTTTCTAGGTTCAATACAACATTTTTTTGGTTAAAATACCATCTTCATTTCATCGAACTGTCGGAGTTAACAGTGGTCTACCATTTTCTGGTCGGCGAATAAAAATTCAACCTAACCCCTGTATTCATATTTTTTTCATTAAACATGGCAAAAAGCCGACGGCCCACATGCTGGAATGTGGCTACCGCCATTTGTGACCCCTCAAGGGTTTATCAGTGCCTTATGGCGACATGTAAGGAGAATTACTCTTATGCCTCATGCATGAAAATAAATCGCTTATTACAATTAAAACGAGTGTAAAATTCAAATATAGACGGTCAGTGAATTCTCAAGGAATTAATACCTAGATAATAGTTCGACTGACTCGGTGGCTAAGTGGTTAGCGATCCTGACCTCTGATCCGAGAGTCGTGGGTTCGATCGTTCGTTCACACAGGGCAAACTTTTCTGTGATGAGCAGAATTGTTTGCTCTGAGTCTGGGTGTATAGTATCTATATATGTATGTATTTAAATGTATATGTGTATGTATATCAGTCTCTGGTTCCCAAGATACAGGGAATCCTAGTTTGGTCCCAGATGACCGTGTGTGATTTGTCCCGGTTATTATTATTATAATAGTTTGTATCGGAGAAAATAAATAAGACCACTTAGTCCGGTTAGAATTTTAGTTAAGTAAGAATGTTAGTTAAGTAACTAAGCAAGCACTTGCCTGTATCCAGCACTGATAGCTAGAGTCACCGGTATTTCAACCTCGTGCTCTTTAATTTGTTTCTGGCCATTCTGAAAGGAAAAAATATCAAAAATTACGTAAGTGACAGATTAAAAATTAATGAAATGAATCAGCCTACACCGTTTTTTAACGATACTATAAAAATAAAGATATAACAACTTATTAAAGATGTCGAATAATGTTTAGGTATCAAAAAGATTGCACTGAATGCGTGTCTTCTACATGTGCAATTTTTAATTTACGACTTTATTGATTTATGCCGTCACAGCTGATTATTTCAAACATTTGCAGAACAATTGTCGTTTTTGAATTTTGACATTTGATAAGGAACTCGGATGACTACACTCCATTCGGGCCATTTCGAGAACGGGCCATTTAGAGCACACGGAACATTTTGCGAGTGGGACGTTACTGTCCGAATCGCGAAACTGGATGATATGGGAGGAGGCTCAGTTACGTTACAAGTTACGTTCTATGGATATGTCACCCATAATTATAATCTAGTTTGGAATGGAGAGTAACATCAGTCATTGAACACACTGATTTCGCACATTGAGCACCCCTGGTTTCGCACATACCCATAGGCGGCGGTAACCACTTTCCATCAGTCATCATCCTGTGTTCCATCAGTCAGGCCATCAGCCTTCTGCCATCCTCTTATCATCAGGCCTTTTACATCTCGACAGATGATGAGTTTGAGTGGAAAAAAATATTGAATTACTTACCTCGTCGAATCCCAAGAAGGTTCCCAATCCAATAGCCGGTATGGCGGTACCATCGTTGAGAGGTACCCGGGGTGCTTTGCCCCCGTCTAAACTGTCACATCGCTGGAATTACAGGGTAACAATTTAAATTGCAAACATTTTGTTTTTACTGTAATTTCTGCCCATGAAATATGTTTTAACAAGGATTTATTTAAATGATTAATTTAATAAACTTATCAATAATAATCTGTCTAAGGAATAATAAGTAATTTACATTTAGCTTAAACACTATATGATATTATTAAAGAATGTTTTCAATTAACACTTTTCTTGTTGTCTCTATTAAGGGACACTTTGTTCGTGTTCTTTGTAACTAAATCACTATAATTTTAACTCATACTAAACTAACTCGAACGGTTTAAGGAATCGTTCACTTGAAGCGGAAAGCCGTTTTTTTTCACTTGAAAAAAACGGACTTTCCATAGGAACAAAGCTGCTCAGCTCATCGATTTGTGTTAAGAGTTTCGTTGCGGTTGTATTGGTTCCTTAGTTTTTTTTTTGTTTGGTTCTTTCCTGCTTTTGCAAGGAAAAGGCAAAGGCTTCTCTGGCCATACAGCCTATTCTTACGTAGTTTGCTCTTCTCTAAATATTTTTCTATTTCATTTGAGTTCTCATTTATCAATTTCTGTCGCCTTTAACTTTTTCTCTATTCTTCAACAAAATGATAGCACTTTTGATGAAGATTTCATGGACTTCTTGAGAGCACTCGAAACACAGTCTGCACACTTTTATTTCATTATCCTACATATTAGACACTTAAATGGCACTTTATTGAACAATACACTATCAATATTATGCATTAAAAACCACGATATCTATTTTTTCGGATAATAAAACAAAAATGACAAACTCTTGCCGCGAGTTCCCGCCAAAAAGTCCGATAGGTAGTTGTTTAGTTTCTCTGGTATAAACCACAGTTTTTGGTGCACACTGTATATCATATTATGTATTTTGTATGATTATAAAAATATAAATATTACTGTAATATTGCGTAAGTAGGTTACCTAATAAGTTTGTCTATGATTATAAGGAAAACCAGAAATCGTCTAATAAGTATCTATAGGTTATGCGATTTTCACGAAAAACTGTTAAAATAAATCCGAGAATACGAAATTATTAAATTATTTGAAATATACTGGTGTTTATTATTGCCTATTCTATCTCTACAATTAAAAGAAAAGGCTTTATAAACTCTGTAATGGCGACTTTGCTCATCAAACTAATTTTCACTTTCTTGAAATTGTAAAACAATTTTTGGTGTTTTCATACATACTTAGCTCATTCATTAAAACTGTGTAACGAAAGTCGTTCAGCTTAAAAGTTAAGAGGTCAAGATAAGAGGTTTGTAGATATTTACCAAATACCCTGTATAAAACACTCATACTCATAATTTGGATTAAAAAAAGTCAATTAAGACTAATATAAATATTATGGATAGGTTTTTATAGAAATTTGGTATTTATATTTTCTGTTAAGCCTGTATTTTATTTTGTATACTGTTTTGTACAACTAATACAACTAATAATAACTTAAACTTACCACTGTCACAACGAGAACGTAACACAAAAACAGAAGCCTAAACTTGTACATATTTCTGTGTCCACTAGCAAACAACAAGTGACTATGTGTCGGTGACAAAACGGGTTAGGTAGGTACTCGTTCTGTTGAGCAATATATTGTTACCAAGCTCATTGAAAAAACGTACCAATAGGTTCATACCACAGAAGGTCCACTCAATACGCTCACTAAAATCGTAAGCATATTTTTTATTTATTTTATTTTATTTATTTCGGAAAACATACAGCTTATATATATAGAGAAAAGTAGTATTTACGAAAATAGTCAACTTACAAGCCATTTTAAATAGTAGGTAGTTTTCGCATGTTAAATCCGCTGACGCAGGTGGAAATTAAATACAATGAAAGTATATACTTAAAGGGAACATAAAAATAACAACAAACGAATAACATTACAACAAGGAAATCAACGAATGCATAAATCAAACTTAAGCAGGTAATGAAACATTAGTTTTAGTTTGTACAGTATAGAAACTATTATTAATATTATTATTGGGAATCGAAGAAACCAGACATGAGCGCCCGCCTTAAACTAGCCATATTGGTATTAAATAAGTCGATATCGGAATGCATGTTTACTAAATTATTAAATTTAGTAAGAACCCTACAGAAGAATGAGTTATTGCGATAGTTGGTACGGGCGTAAGGAGTAGATAACATAGGCCTTTTTCTTAAAGATCTTGATGGTACGTTGATTTTTATATTTTTAAGTAAAGGAGGGGAATCAATGTAACTATGTTAGCTATTTTAAACGGAAATATCACATCGGCCATATTTCTGCGTGTATCTAGTGGTAAAAAGTGATATTTCTTACATCTAGCTACATAATTCGCGTCGATACAACCACTTTTATATTGCAGGTAACGCATAAATCTTTTTTGAATAATTTCTATTCTGGATTTGTACTTATCACAGGATGGACTCCATGAACCATACTCGAGTATACTACGTACAAAACTGCAATAGATTATTTAAGAGTTTTAAGTTTTGAGAAATTTCTGCAACATCTTATAATAAAACCAAGCCTTTTAGAGGCTTTCTTCACTATACTGTCGATGTGTTGATCAAAAATAAGTTTAGAGTCTGCCAACACTCCCAGATCTCTAATACAACTGACTTTGATCAGTTGCTGGTATTTAAGGAAATATTTTGTATCAAAAACATTAATTTGGTAAAAATAAGTCAAAGTAATAGAAACATAGTCAAAGTAATAGAAAGTAATAGAACATTGCGTCATAGTAATTTGGTTAATTTGGTTCCCAAGATACAGGGAATCCTAGTTTGGGGCCAGATGACCGTGTGTGATTTGTCCCAGATATTATTATTATTATTATTATTAATTTTTCGGGTGAATGTAATATGATAGCACTTTGACACGTTAAGGTCAAGTTTATTAGATACACAGTAATCCTGGAATCGTTTTAGATCATCTAATAAAAGTAAAGAATCATCGATCCTACTAATGGTCTTGAAAATTTTCATGTTATCAGCGTACAGTAAAAATTCAGAATAAAAGAAACAGCTGCTGACATCGTTTATAAATATAATGAAGAGCAAGGGACCTAACAAAGATCCTTGTGGAACGCCAGAAGGGATTTGATTCCAGGAGGATGTAAAACTGTTTATTGCAATGGCCTGAGTATGATTTTATATGTATGACGTGAACCATTTGTAAAGATTGCCATGAATTCCAGCGTAGTACAGCTTTTGCAATAGTAAGGTGTGATCTATACAATCAAAAGCTTTACTGAAATCAGTAAAGACGGCATCTACTTGTACACCAGAATCCATGCCGGCAGAGGTGAAATCGTTAAACAGTAGGAGGTTAGAAACAGTGGAGCGACGCTTAAGAAAACCATGTTATTGAGATATGAAAGAAGGTGATAGCGCAGAATAAACTTGATCGTATACAATTCTTTCAAAAACTTTGTCGAAAATACACAGCTTAGAAATAGGTCTGTAGTTCTTAATATCACATTTGTCACCACTCTTGTGGATGGGAGTAATAAATGCAGATTTCCATAGGTTGGGGACAATACCTTCATTAACGGATCTCTGAAATAATATACATAGCGGCTCGATAAGGCTCTTAGAGCACATCTTTATTAATATGGGAGGAACGTTGTCGGGACCAGCACCCTTATTAGTGTCTAAAGTTTGAAGTAATTTATAGACCTGACTTATATTGATGGATATATCTGCAATACCGAGAGTATTATTGGTAACATTAGGAGCGTTTGAGTACAGGAGTTGATTTGATGGTGGCAATACATTATTGGATGAAAGAAATGTTGATTGAAAGTAGGATGCAAAGAGATTAAAGACATCATCACCATTATCGGCTGAGACGCCTTCATAGTTCAACGTATGCGGTCGTTCTAGGCAAGGTCACGATACTGTGCGAGCGTCACCTTGCCTCAAACGACCATATACTTACTTCTATAAGCATGTATATGCTTAGAACTTTAGTGGTTTGTATTGAGTGGACCTTCTGTGTAAATCTATTTTGTATTCATACATAACTAGTTTACTGAACTTACTGCCGCATGCCGTATTTAATATAGAAATAAAATACGTAGATGGTAAATAAATACCACTACAGGTACTACAGGTTTTCTCAAACTTATAGCCCTACGTACCCCTACGTTTCCAAGACAACCCTTAAAAATTGTCAGTAGAAGACATTGAGGTCATTTTTTTAATCACCATTGGTAGCCCTTGACAGCAAATACAGCTGGTTAAATCTTTTCGTGTACCACTTGTATCACTTGGTGTACCCCTAGGGGTAGGTAAGCGTACCTCACTTTGAGAAACCCTGCATTAGTACTGTCATTACATTATGGACACTCCCTGCCTTTTAGTATCCGGAGAGGACTTTTCTTTCCTTGTGCTCCATGGGGAGGGTTCAGTACCGATAGCGTACGTTTTGGTTTCCTGCAGTCCAGTTTATTAGCTTATATCACACATGATCATACCTTGTGAACTACAAGACAAGTTAGGTTACACAGAGCGAATAATAATAATCTATTTCAAGGTGAACTACTGCGCAAGCCACAAGTTTGTTTAATTCATTTATTTACTCATTGCACTGACCTAGGAGTGTAGTAGATATTTAGACACAATATCATCGGCTTACCGGCAAAGTGACATTTATAAAACTTTAGGGAAAGTGCAATTAAAGATTCGAAATATTATTGCTCATAATTTTGTTTTTAGTATTGTATCCAAATAAAAAAGAGTACAAATAGGTAGAAGAAATGTTTAATCATGTTTCTCAATGTTTTTGTTTTCAATCGGAGTAATGGGTTTTTTTAAAACGCCGATTAAAAAAGTTAATGAATTTTGGCAATTGTATTTTCTTATCACGTAACTTTTAGTAATTTATAGTGATTTATAACATTACTATTACCCAGTAAGAAAATAAAAATGTAGAAACAAAAACATAAAAGAAACTTAATTTTTCTTCTTTTCTTCCCGTCCTTGTCCTGTTATTTGGGGGTGGCTATACTTGTCATAAAAATAATTTAATTATTATTATAAAATCTTTCATTCATTTTCATAAAATCAGATTTTATATCATTATTATAAAATCAGATTTTATAATAATAATAATTAAATTATTTTTATGACTAGGATAGCCACTCCCAATATCGGTATCAAACCTTAAGAGTAATACTTAGGTATGTATAATATTCAGTCATAAACAACAGCATCAACCTGTTTTTTATACAATATATTGTATATCAATCAGTCTCAAAAATCACAAAACGCAAAAGTTAGAATCAAAAACCAACAATCATAAAGTCATAACTGACAGAATCTACCTTAAAACTGCGCTCCATTATTGAATTGCACGAGGCAGTGGCAAATAACTGGTTTCTGGTTTGCATTCCCTATCTTGGACTGAGCTCCGCCTCCGCCTCCGCCTCCGCCTCCGCCTCCGCCTCCGCCTCCGCCTCCGCCTCGTATACTATTATACTATTATACCAATCAGTACAAAATCATTAATAATAATCATTCTAAGTACTTATAATTTCGTAATGTAGCAGGACGTAGTAGTAGTTAGTATAGGTATTATGAATTTATGAAAGAAATACTTTTTAGTTTCGAGTCCCACCGGAACCAAAGAAATACTTTTAGTCCAGATTCCCACCGGAACGGATCTTTGATCTTTCTAGTGCCGGCTCTTGGTCTTGGACTGAGCTCCCGCTCCCGCTCCCGCCCCCGCTCCTACTCGCGCTCGCCGATGCCGAGAGCTTCGTAACTTGATTTTATACTGATTATTGTAACTGTAAGTACTTATAATTTTAATCAATTATCCTGAAAATATTTTCAAATGAATAATTAATATCAATATTTATTAATGTTTATCTGTTTTATTTTGCGGAGCTTCCTGAATGCTGCCCAGCAGAGTTTGATTTGTTGGTTGAGAATTCGATTCGACGACAGTTAATATATTTCTCAAAAAACATTTATATTATAAACTGTTTAATTATAAACTCCTTAAAAAAAAAACCCAAAAACCAGAAAAAACCCGGTTTATTCAATAATTTAAAAAATACCGAAAAATCTAGCCGTAGTAGTCAATTTTGTAAGACGGGAGGTGACCCTTTGAAGCAGTCTCTGTCAAAGTACTACGGAACCCTACACTGCGCGTGGCTCGCCACGCACTTGACCGTTTTTTATCCACCATTGGTAAGCCCTTGGCATCATTATTAAAAAAAATAACAGCTGGTTAAATCTTTTCGTGTACCACTTGTATCACTTGGCGTACCTTTAGGTGTAGGTAAGCGTACCCACTTTGAGAAACCCTGCATTAGTATTGTAGTATCCGGAGAGGACTTTCATTCTTTGGGCTCCTGGGGAACCTTCCCCAAGGAGCCCAAAGAATTAAGCCCCCGCTCCCGCTTCCACTCCCGCCCCCGCTCCCGCTCCTGCTCCCGCTCCGGCTTCCGCTCTTCCACTCCCGCTCTGGCTTCCGCTACGGCTTCCGCTTCCGCTTCAGTAGTGTATTATTGGGCTTTTAAAATCACTTTTTGAGAACAGCGTTCAGTAAACTCCGTTCGCCTCGCTTCGCTCGTCTTCACTCCGTTTCCTGAACGCTATTCTTAAAAAGTGATTTTAACGCCCAAAAATCCGACGAAAACTTCTGTTCAAAACATACAAAGAACGAATGTTAAAAATATCTTAAGCGAGTTAGATTTACAATAATACTTAAATGGTTCAGTATTATTATTATATTCGAAAAAAGTTGCCATATAAAGAATAGGTATATAAAGCTGAAAAAATAAGTTATATTTCATTTTGTAATCACACCTGAACAAGATAACACTTTTTTTTGTTTGAGATATGAAATTTGTGAAACAACTTCATTCTTTGAATTTAGATAAAATTGAATTGGCACAAAGTAAACAACTCTACCGCCATGGCCCGCTTTTACCCGATACTATACGCTGCATAATTGTAGGTCCTTCAAATTGTGGAAAGACAAATCTCGTGATTGGTCTTCTTTTGCATGAAAATGGACTAAAATTTGAAAATGTTTATATCTATTCAAAAACTTTATTCCAGCCCAAATATTTATTCCTTGAAAGAGTATTTACACTTGTACCTGAAATTAAATTTGTGAAATATCGCGAAAATGAAGAAGTGATAAATATTCACGAAGCAACTCCCAATTCTGTTATACTATTTGATGACATTTCTTGTGAAAATCAAAACAATGTTCGTGAATTCTTTGCAATGGGAAGACATAAAAATATAGATTGTTTTTACTTAAATCAAACATATAGCAAAATTCCAAAGCAACTTATACGAGATAATGCGAACTTGATTATTGTTTTTAAACAAGATGATATTAATTTGCGTCACGTTTATGATGAACATGTTGGTGCAGACATGACTTGGATGCAGTTCCGAGATATGTGCTCAAAGATTTGGAGTGAGCCTTACGATTATTTAGTAATAAATAAAGACTGTGAAAAAAATAACGGATGTTACAGGAAGAAATTTGATACGTATGTTAACATAGACTGAACAAAACATTAGCATTATATGAATAGAATAAAATATAAAACTTATGCTTTTTATCATCAGTATTGCTTAGACATAACCACGACGAGAACGTATCAATTATGAAGGAAGAATCACTTTAAAAAAAACAAATAATCACATCAGCTGCTGCAGTGAAGCGTAAAGTAAGAATGTTACGAGATTTAAAAGAAACTCACGACATAATTTTAGAGTCCGCATTGAAACCAATAACGGAACCATTAAACCAAATTGCTAATAAACAAAAAATAGCAGAGAGAAATTTTAGCACCCCTATATCTACATCTAGGGATAAAAAATGTATTATTAATAAAGACAATAATATGTCATCTATAAAACGTAAGCGTTTATCAATGGCTACATTAAAGGGACAGAGTTTTAGTAATACGTCCGATGATTTGTATTCTGCCGATGATGAAAGTGATCCTATCGAAAATCTAATTAGTAGCAATATTCAACCAGGTAATTTAAATGACACGATCCTAAATGATTATGAAAATGATAAAAGTATTAATGTAGATAATAAAAAGATAAAACTTGACGAGAGTGCTGAGACTTCGTTATCTGATGAAAGTGTTAGCCCTCGACGTTGGTGGTCGCTGTTTGAAGAGGTCCCAGAAAAGATTCCATTTGGTGTTAGAAGAGAGAGAGGAAAGCTCATGATCGGCTCAACAAGAATGACAATGGATGATAAGGAGATTATTGTGGGTAGTAACAAATATGAAAACACTCCAGGATTACGAGAATTATTACTCAAAAAGACACCTGAGTTAGATCTTATTACTGAAGCTGATAAAAAAATATACAAGTCAATATTACTAGCCACAAACGCTCATCGGAGAGATTATGATCCTACCAAGCCTATTAAAGGTAACAAAGGTTTTAAGTATACACAAATAATAAAACCTCTGTTCATTAAATTATCCAGAAATGCAGCAACAACTGAAAGTGAACCAGAAAAAGAAGGGCAAGGTTTACCCATTACAAAAAAAATAAATAAAGACGTAGATTACATATACTGGGATGATCCAAATGAGCTGGTTAATCGCTTGAGACTACTAATTGCTTCTCGTGATGCTGGTAACACAGGTTTGAATAACGAAATAATTTCTATTATAGAGGAGCTAAAAGAAACTGGTATCATTTAAATAAAACCTATATATAAATGAAATACTGATTTTTATTTCTCATTCGTTATTCAATATTTGTACATTAAAGTCCCTGAAAGATGAATGTCGATAAATTTGGTCACCATGTTCATAAAAGATTACGTTTTTCTACAGAAAATTTTGATAATCACTTCGTTTTAGTGAGATTTGAAAATGGGGATTATGATTTTCATTCATCACATTTAAAAGGAGTGAAGATACCTATAGACTCAAACGACGCAGCAAACAAAGAATACGTTGATAAAGAACTAGAAAAATATTGTACACTTCAGCAAATGCAACAGGAACTGAGTAATTTAAGATCTAACTTATTGTTAGTTTTAAACAAACAAGTTGATAATAATAAGAAATCAAAAGTTGCTCCACCTTCAAAATGAGTAAACAGCAAGTTGTAGATGAAATCCATAAAGGTGCAAGGAAGAATTTCGAACGTCGACATGTCATTCTAAAAGGGATTGATGATTTATGGCAAGGTGATCTAATCGACATGCAAAAATATGCGAATGAAAATAAAGGATTTAAGTATATTTTGATTGTCATAGATGCATTTTCAAAATATGCATGGTGTGTTCCAGTAAAATCTAAAACTAAATGGGAGATTACAAACGCTTTTAAAAACATACTTAGAGAAGGACGTATTCCTTATAATCTTCAGACAGATTTTGGAAAGGAATTTTATAATGATTCATTTCAGACATTAATGAAAAGCTATAAAATAAATCATTATTCAACATATTCGGTAAAGAAAGCATCCATTGTTGAACGCCTTATCAGAACCATAAAAAGTAAACTTTATAAATACTTTAGTCTAGTAGGTAATTATAAATGGATTGACTTGCCTTTAAGGAACATTGTAAATTTGTATAATAATACTGTACACCGTACTACAAAATATAAACCAAACGAGGTTAATGTAAAAAATCAAGTATCAGTTATGAAAAACATTGAATGTTCTAAACAGTCTATAAAAAAGAAAGCAAAATTAAAAATTGGAGATCACGTTAGAATAAGCAAATACAAAAGTAGTTTCCAAAAAGCATATACACCCAATTGGTCTACTGAGATCTTTAAAATAGTCAAAGTTAATAATACAATTCCAATAACTTACAAAATTGAGGACCAGCGGAAACAGAGAATATTAGGAACATTTTATGAACAAGAACTACAAAAAACGAAGCATCCAGATATATATTTGGTAGTAAAAGTTTTAAAAAAGAAAGGCAATAAACTGTTTGTGAAATGGTTAGGCCTTAATAGTAACGAAAATAGTTGGATAGATCAAAAAGCTATTGTTTGACTGTATAAATTTTGCTCACACAAAAACCCATCCTCAGTTGCATTCTAGTTATGCAAGGAGGAGGTCTTGTTAATAATATAATAAATAATTTACCGTTTGAGTTACATTTACCAGGATATAATTACTGTGGTCCTGGAACTAGACTACGCGAAAGGTTATTACGAGGAGATAGAGGAATTAATCAGTTGGATGACGCCTGTATGCGTCACGACATCGCATACTCCCAATATTCAAAACTAAGGGATCGACATAAAGCTGATTTAGAGTTATTAAACATGGCGAAAAAAAGGAGTAAAGCAAGTGATTCAAGTAGAGGGGAGAAAATTTCGTCCTGGTTGGTATCTAAAGCTATGAAAACAAAATTAAAATTGGGTGCCGGAGTACACAAATTTAATAATATCGTATCTAAAATAAGATCACAATTGCGAAAATTTAAACCAAAAGACAACAAATCAGCAATCAAATTTGCTTATGCCGCAGCGAAAAATTTTTTATCAAAAAACGCAAGAGTCCGTATGCCACGTGTAATTCCAATACCAAAAACAGGTGGTGTATTGCCACTGATTCCGATATTTGCTGGACTGTCAGCGCTGGGATCTTTAGCTGGAGGCGCAGCCGGTATTGCTAAAGCTGTTAATGATTATAAATCTTCTAAACATCAATTACAGGAATCTGAACGCCACAATAAAATGATGGAATCCATAGCTCTTGGAAAGGGGTTGTACATTAAACCATATAAAAAAGGGTCAGGTTTATTTTTACCAAAAAACTAGAGAAAAGGTTACCCAATCGTGCATTGACTGATATCAATATTTTAAAATATGCAAAGAATATTCCATATTTTAGAGGTGTTTACATGAGAGACCGCCTGCCGAAGAAACCCAGAAAAATAGAATGTGCAGTTCTTAATTTGGATAGTTTTAAAAACAACGGAACTCATTGGGTAGCCTACGTTAAAATAAATAAATTTTGTGAATATTTTGATAGTTTTGGAGACTTGAAACCTCCTTTAGAGTTGGTTGAACATTTAAAAAAGTGCAATATATTTTATAATTATAATAATTATCAGAGTTTCAATACTGTCAACTGCGGTCACTTATGCTTGGCTTTCCTTAACAACTTTTGGAATGATATGGGTATAAAATAAGATTATAGTGATAACTAGTACCATTCTCAAAATGTCTTTCACACTGTCAATATCCAGCACTTCATCGTCTCTGACTACGAATTACTCGCCTCCACTTCAGCTAGATGGGCAATATGAGTGTGGGCTTCTATATTTATCCACATTTAACTCTATACCGAACATAGATAAAAGAAATAACATTTTTTTTTTATGGAGATAACGAGGTCGTAGAAGTACCTGAAGGATCGTATGAACTATGCGACCTTAGTGATTTTTTGCAAAAAAGTGTTAAAGATTGTTCATTGAAATTGTCTTGTAACAATAATACTTTAAAAACCGCACTTACCTGTACAAAAGATATACACTTTGAAAATAAAAATTCTCTTGGAAAATTATTGGGATTTGGAAATGATACTCTAAAAGCTAATAAATTACACGAATTCCACTATCCTATTAACATTCTATCAACAACCGTGCTTCGAGTCGAATGTGATATTGTGAGTGGCTCTTTTGTAAACGGAAATCCCTCTCATATAATTCACGAGTTTGTACCTAATGTTCCACCAGGCTACAGAATCATTGAAATTCCAAAAAATATTATTTATTTTCCAGTCAATCAAAACAGTATTAGTTGTATAAATATAAGAATCTTGGATTCTTATAACGAAACAGTTAATTTGAGAGGAGAAGAAGTACAGTTATATCTCCATCTTAGAAGAAAATGATAAATTTTCATAAATATTCAGTACCAGCTCCACATTCACTCAGTAGACATACTGATACCAGAAGGATAACATCTCCGAAAACATCTAAACAAAAAAGGAAAACAAATCCACGTAAAAAACTAACACAAGAAAACAAGAAATTTTTGAAGTTAATTGGATTACTAAAATGAATATCCTAAATGTGACAGATCCTCTTACTTATGACAACTCAATAGAAAGTTATGAGTTTCATTCTTATAAGCCTTACGTGTCTAGTTTTAATCACAATGATGAAATCCGCATACCGATTAATCAACAAGATTTATATCTACTACCGGCAGCAAGTACGCTTTATGTCGAAGGTATTATTCGAGCTCAGAACGAACAAACGAAGACGGCGTTGCCATATTTTCATTTTACGAATAATGCGATACTTTATCTCTTTCAAGATATACGTTATGAATTAAACGGAATAGAAATAGACAAAGTGAAAAACGCAGGAATCACAACCACTATGAAGTCTATTTTATCAATGAATGAAAGTGAAGCTAAAATGTCTAAATACTGGGGTTGGAGCGTTGATGGTATAAAACACCCACAATCCGAGTTTTCGGTATCAATTCCACTAAACAAAGTACTAGGGTTTGCTGAAGATTATAACAAAATCATCATTAACTGTAAACATGAATTGATTCTATTAAGAAACAATACTAATTTAAATGCAATTAAATTTAATACGGGGGAAGTTGTAGAGGATATTACAATACGCAAGATAGTTTGGCGTGTCCCACACATTAAAGTTTCAGATCGGGAAAGGATTAATTTACTTCGTCATTTAGAAAAAGATCGTCCTATTCAAATTGTATTTCGAAATTGGGATTTGCACGAGTATCCATTACTTCCAAAAACATCGAAACATACTTGGTCGATAAAAACCTCATCCCAGATAGAAAAACCGAGATATATAATTTTAGGTCTACAAACTAATAGAAAAAATAATATTCATAAGGACATGTCACAGTTTGATCACTGTTATCTGCGTGATGTTAAAGTATTTCTGAATTCTACATATTACCCCTATGAAAATATGAACATAAGTTTTGCTAATAATAATTATTCCTTAATATACGAGCAATATGCTAAATTTCAATAGTATTATTATGGTCGTCGACCGGAACCGTTGTTAACTTTTGAAGAATTTAAAACAAAAGCACCTTTATTTGTGATTGACTGTTCACGTCAAGTAGACTGCTTAAAGTCAGGAGGCTCCGTGGATGTAAGGCTTGAGATAGAAAGCCAAACTGACTTACCTGAACAAACGACAGCTTACTGCCTTATTTTAAACGATTGTGTTATAGAGTACAAACCATTGAGTAGTGTGGTAAAGAAGATATCATGAATGAGAATAATTTTATCGTAAAAGAATTAGCTTTAGCGACAGCAGAGTATACTCAATCATTCTTAGTCAAACCTCCATATCCATATTCGAAACTAAACTATGAAGAGAGAAGACAAGTGACTTGGATCGAAAAGAACAGACGTATATGATGGAACGAGGGCTTTATTGATTATCAGGAATTTAATAGAATGACGAAAGCTATATTAGTGAATAAATGTGTTTTGGTTAAAGGAAAGGAAAAAATAAACTGGATAAAACAACTAAGTCATGAATGTAACATTATAGACATTGGTGAAAAAGGATGTCCTAAACTGGAAACCTTATACGAAAGATTCTGTAAAGGTAAACTATTTTTTAATTGTGCGTATCATGTTAATTATTGTGCTCTCAAGAATGTATTATGTATGAGAAAGTGGTATTTTGAAAACAATATGTATCAATTTAATCTATTTCATTAGCGTTACCTATATTATTTAATAATTATTATATTTATAATTCGTACTGTAATGTAATTACTAAATAAATTATTGAAAAGTTACAGCTTTTTTGTTTTTTTCCTACCCAATCTTATTTAAAAAATAAAAGAATACAGTTTAATTAATATTATATTATTGATTTATTTAATTTAAACTATCTAGTACAATAACTTATAAAATACTAGCTTAGTAAAAAGTCTTAAAAAACATAAAAACTATATCCACATAATTTTTTAGAAATATTATGGACAAGAGCCTCAGTCTGGTCCATAATATCGTCCATCGCTTCTTTTACGATGTACTGCGCGCTAACCACAGTAACTCCTTCTTCTGCATCCTTATCGTGCTGTGGTGACTCTGTAGTATCAATTATTTCAATTTTGATGAGACGGCGACCCTTTCCCACTTCTTTGCTGATTACATAGGATGATGATAAGGCACTGTGGTTCGATTTTCTCTGGACATAATAAGTATGGCTGCTGTTTTCGGTCACGTCTTTTCGCTGTGCTTTTCACTTTGGAGGACGAGGGCTGAAAGAGGCTTGATTCTTCGCAGACTGAGCAGGGTGCTTCTGGACTGGGAAGGTCAAAAATATATTTTAAACCTGGCTCCTTTGAAATGGGGTCCATCTTCTGAAACAAAAAATACAAAAATGTTAACACAGATTTTATTTCATTAATAACTACCTATTCAATTATTTTAAAATAAATCAAGTCCATACCTCTGAATTCAAGATACAGGTAGTTCACTACCCGTAGTACCAGCACTGGAATATGAAGGTGGTTCGTCCGTGACGCTTCGATAGAGACTGAATAATAGGCTAACGGTTTCGCAGGTTCGAGTAACTTATTTCATTGTAGCAAGTCAGCATTCTGATTATTTTGTTAATGCAATGCCTTTCATGAGCATGTTTGTGCATGCACTTAAATAATTAGGTATAAGTATCAATTTAATATTTGCGCACCTGCGGTATTATATTACCAACATGTTCGAACATGAAAGAGGCTTGCACATTTAATGTTTTCACAAAAAGAGTACTTAAGTGTTACAAAACATAAAGGCAATCGTTTTAGTAATTGGTTTTTATTAGGTAAAAATCTATCTAAATTACAAAAGAAGGATATTACCAAGTACAATATTTAGGTAATCACTAAACAAATTATTTCATAGTATATACCTACTTAGAGGCGCTAAAATAAATGTAACATATCGCATTTAACAAAATTTCTTAAGTAATTTATATACTAAACGGTGTTCATTAATGACCACATGCATAGGAACAATTATTAAAAAAAAATTTTATTATAATATTATATGTATATTATGATTATAATAAATTTGCACTTGCACTTGAAGGATGTTATCACGATCGCCTCAAAGTTTTGTCCTTATGTTTAAACTATTAAATTATAAATTTTAATGTTTTAAATAGGCACGTGGTGATATAACACAGTCAAATAAATAACTTTCGTTCGTGGCTAGATCAATCAGTGTCCTCTCATGTGAGCTGAACTTTACTATAACAGGATAAGTACTTATGTGCTTTGAAACAATGATACTGACTTAAAAAAAACTTTCATAATGACCCCAGGAAGAGGTTGAAATACGGTTTTCTTGAATAATACGTTTATCGTCATTAGAAGAAAATGCTACTTTGTTTTGTTCTTGGGTGAAAACCTCGTGTTTGAGTGATTTAAATATTATATTTTTCTTATATATTATCCTATTTTTCATGAGTACTTCATAGTAATCTTTTAAATGAATGTTCCTAATTTCACGTTTCTGTACCCCTTTTGCTTTTTTAAATTCATCTTTCTTTGTTTTAATACAATAAAGTTTGGAACGCAAACCTACAAATTCAGTTATGATTTCTCCCCCCATTTCATCTTTGAAAAATCCAGGAACTTTTTTATTTTTAATCTGAATACCATAAGAATTGTCCACTGAATAGTTACTGGTGTCAAAAAAGGTATGAAAATTATTTCTCAAATCTTTATAAAAATCTTTTGTTTCGATAGAATAAAGGAAACTGTCTGTATCAGTATAACAAAGTTTGATTTTATCCTGATAGTAAGGCTTTATGGTAGAATAATGGAAATCAAACATGTGACTTTTTGATATTTCTAAAACTGAAAATCCAATATAAATTGGTTTATCAAAAGTTATTGTTTCAGGCTTCATTTGAACTGCTACGAAATTTTCTGTAAATACTGTTACGCTGTGGAAATTTGGTCTTGCAATGAGTTGCTCGACAGAAGTCCTTTTTTTCGTTTTATTTTCCATATCATTCCATACATTAACCATTTTAACATCAACTCTTTTTTCAACATCTTCTAATGTTTTACCAAATATGCTATTAATAAACAATTTGAATAAATCCTGTTCAAATAATGATTTTGCCTTTTTTCTCAATTCAGTATTTACGTCGATATATTGTTTCAAAAAAGGGCTTTGATTAAATTTAATAACCCTATGAATTTTTTTAAGTTTCAATCCATGTTTGATACAAATTTGTAAATGAACATAATGAATTACGTAATTGTATTTATCATATAAATTTGGGATAAGTTTTGAATTTTTGGAACCAGGAGGTGTGAATTTTTCAGCACAAAATGGAAAATCATTATGAGAATCATGTAGTTCTTCAGGATACTGAAGATCTACTTCTAAAATATATCCATAATTTGAATCTGCAGGGACCTTAAAAAAGTCTGTTTGTTCAAATTCCGTTCTTTCTAACATTTTAAAACCAGAGTGAGGCAAATAGGCGCACATGGCATATCCATACAAATTCACACAATCAACGAAGATTATGTAATTATCTTTTATTGTTGGGTCATAATCACTTGTGTACTTATTATTAGCCTTAGAATATCTGTGAGAACATAAACATATACCACCGCGTATACCCTGCTTAATCATTTTCATAATTTCTAGGTCATTAATTAATTCCAATTTTATATTAGTTTTTAATAACATAGCGTCCCAACTAAGACTTGGAGCTGTTAAGTAAAATGCTGGATCGAGCTTGTAATACGATTTACAAGCTCTGCGAAAGTTTTCAAAAACATCTGCAAGTAATATTACATCTGTTTTTAAGTACAAGTCCGTTATTCTCCTAAAGATTTTAAATCAAACACATTCCATACATGCAAAGCATGGGTGTAATCCTCATCTGAGATGTTAGAACCAGTTACTCTACTAAAGAAACAGGTTTTGGGTGGTAGTTCATTTTCTTCATAAGTATTCCAATCTGTCATATATTCATAGGGATACACTCCTTTTCGCCTCAATAATTTGAAATGTTCAAAGTTATGGAAAAACCGAGGCATGTGCACAAATTCATCATCATTTAAACTTACCACAAGTTTCTCTAAGCTGGTACCCAAAAATTTGAAGGAATCTACGAAACGTACTGGAAGACAATTATCAAGATCGAACATTTTGGTAAATGAAATATAATTTTCCTTATTTTTCGCTACAACTTTAATTTTACCAGGAATTTCGCCTAAATGTTTAATAAAAAGATGACTGTCATATCCTGATAAATTGTGAAAGAATACAGGTATGAAATTCGGTAAACGAAATTTGATGTTACAGTATGAATGCGCTGCACCACGATACCGTCCAGTAAGATGACAGTGATCTCGTACTTTATCTTCAAACAATAAACCATTACAAAGAAAACAATATTTAGCTTTCTTAAAGTTATCTTTGTCTTTATCTGTTAATGACATAGGCATAGGTGAATTAAATATTGAAGAAATATTTTTAACATCGCTTTTAAGGTTATTTATAAATTCATCAACACAGTCTTCCCCTCGATAAGAAACGTATTTGTTAAGTGAACTATCATATGAACACACAATATAGTAACCAAATGCAGATGGTACGTGTTGTTGTAAAGTTAATGTATTTGTTTTAGAGTCTCCAGTACTTTTCGTGGGTTTCAACAAAGATTCAAAGTCAGCGTAAATAACAAAAGGCATGTCTTGTAATCTTTCAAAATGTTCAAATTTAATATGAGTTCCTTTATCAGGTAGTACAGTTGCTACACCACTGCAAATGTGAGAATTAAGTTTATCGCTTTTATCGAAAAATATCATGCACTGCTCACAAAGAAAAACTTTTGAATGATGTTTAGTTAACTGAGGACGAACTAATTTTGCTAAATCTTTAATAAGACAGTAATGAGTTCGAGGACCATCTTCCACAAACAATAAATTAACATGATGTTTTTTTCGAAACTCGCTTTTATACAGAGGCCCAACAATTTTTGACTTTTTCAAGCCATAAATGTTTACACTTATGTTTTTGTTATTTTTTTCAAATACCTTTATGTCAGTGAATCCTACAGGGAATGACATGTTCCGTGTGTTAAGTACAGTACTAAAGTGAGGATATGAAGATGTTCGCTGCGCGTTACTTGTGGCAGGAAACAAAGCTGCCATTATGCACCACAAAAAACAAAAATTGTCATTGTTTTTTATGTTGATACAAGCCCTTTTATATTTAATATTTTTTGGTAACTCAATATAACTTGAAGCTCTTAAGGGATTATATTTGTTTATATTTATTTCAAGGTAAAGGTTTCGTACAAATGCCCATCCACTATCTTTTTCTTGAAACTCGTCAATTTTTTTTGTTATTGATTGGACTATTCTTGAAAATAAGTCTTCAAAGTTATAGCTTTGATGCAAGACAATGTTTTCTGTAGCAAAAGATTTAACAGATAGTAAGTCATTTTTGGGTAAAAAGAATTCTGAAAACAATTCAAAATTGACCTTGAGACTATTATGGGCTTGCATACGTGCTAAAAGCAAAGCACGCACGCGCTTTCGTAAACACATCAAGAATTTAGCCGGCAGAAGCACTTCTGCATCGTTTGTGCTGGCTTCCGACTCACATTTTAATCTATATGATGCAATTCGACTTCGAAATGCGCTAGCAACTTTCTCAACACCATCACATTCGCTCACAGCTGTGTTGTTTTTATGTACTGTACTTTTTAAATGAGCAGAAAAGGCTTTACTTTTTACTGAGATATCGCAAACTGAACAAAATATTGATCTAGCCATGATATTGAATTGGAAACAAATAAATAAAAAACATAACAAGTTAAAAAATTTAGGACAGAGGCTTTGAGGTTTAAAACTTAGAGCAGATTTTAGTTGACATAAGATTAAAAATTAAAAATATAATTAATTGTCACTAAGAAGTATCATTTATTTATTTAAGTAGTGTTTTAGTAAAGTATCATAGAAGTATCATTTTTATAAGTAGTTGTACTGATATAAAATGTACCCAGTTTATAGAAGAGGGCACATATCAAAAAAACAAATCTTAAAAAACTGACAAAAAATATTACTTTTTGGTTTTAAAAAATGTGCCCTCTTCTGTAAACTTAGTTTTAGCTATTTTTAAAAACTTTTTCAAAGCTTGCAGCTCCGGCGAGTTGGAGTCTCCAGTGTAACGGAGCCACACCACTGCTTTTTCGCACCTCTCGTAACCGTCGAGGCCGCAGACCTCGTCCGGGTTAAACAGTCGTAGCTCCGCTAGTAGATCACCTGACAGATGAGCCTTGCGTCTGATCGACCCGCCAGCGACGCGCCTCGCGTACACGCTGTTATGCTCACGCTTGCTGATCTGCTCCTCTTCGCGCTCGTCCTCCGACTCGCTGAATAACCACGCCTTAGCGTCAACGTTGCTTGACGTTGATGGTGCAGGTGCAGCCTTGCGCGCCGCTGCTGTTTTTCTTGGCGCCGCCGTTGATTTGGCTTTCTTTTTGTTGCTGAAAATAAGTAAAAAAGAATTAAAAAAATCACAATGTTTTCGTAATTAAATGTAAGACTGACACGACTGGACTATGAAAAAACAAAAGAGTATCTATACAAACAACACCAATACAATAAAAGAGTCACAGCTGAGCAGTGCTGAGCACGGACCTTGTCTCAATCACTTTGAAAACAAAAACTGGATTGAAAATTATATCGTATGTACCTACCTTACGGATTCATCATCTGAATCGAAGAACGCCTCGCTCTTCTTTTTACGGTAATTTTCTTCAGACCTGTAAGAAAATGTAAAACTTTACTTTCTTCCTGCAAAAACTGTGAACGGAAAGCGTATTCCACTCAGAGTAGGTACCTAGATCAACGTGAACTGAAAAAAAAAGCATAATAGCTTACAAAATTATAAGAACTTACGAACATTATTTCAACGGCGAAGTGTCTCAGGTTGATGCGACGTAGGGCAGAGCCGGCAGCAGAGTAGGGACCGGATTCGGAGGTGCTTCCGTGCACTGAAGAATTTCACTCAAACACTGAGCAAAGTATGTAACAAATTCCGCAATTCTCCCCATTTTATAACACAATAATTCCCGAGTAAGCAGAAATCCTCACACGTGGTCCGAGCTAGTGATGGGAAATAATCGAGAACTTTCTCTCCGCAAGAACTTTGCGCTTAAGTTCTCGAGAATGTTCTCCGTGGGGAGAATTTGCGAGAATTTAAAAATGTATTTAAAAATGTTTTTTTTTTGTATAAAATAAAATTTAATTGATAAGGTGATTTAAAATAACATTTATATTTACTAATATTGAATGCTAAATAGTTTGTTAAGAAATATATTGTTTTAAGAATTTGCACGCTTAATTTAAGCAAAATTTTGCGGTAATTTATATTTATAACAACTTGTACTGGTACTTACCAAAATTTATGCAAATAAATATATTTGATTTGATTTGATATAAAGTATTCATACTAAACTGCCACGTAAAGGTAAATTTTGTATACTAAATTTGTAGATGTGTTGGTTGCCTGTTACTTACAATTGACAATTTTATATATAATTGGTTATCGAGAATATTCTCAAACATTTTCTGAATGAGAACGTTCTCGAACCGAGAATATTCCTTTCCCCATCACTAGTCTGTCATGCACTTGAACACCTATTTTCTCACAGTAAAATGGCAATCTCATCAAAAAAAAAAATTTCATATTAATAAATTGAATTATAAAGCCTTTGTAACTTGAAACATGCAGGTGCGGTATTCACTTGTAAGTTGATTAAGTCAGCAAAAACGGTCGCCTTCTTGGTCAACCTAACACATCGTATACAGCAGGGTTTATTTTATACAACAGGGTTTTGATATTTTGATTTACTCCGTGTTGAGATTCGCAGAGCGATCGAATTATAGTACCTACATAGAAACTATAGGCTACTTTTTATGAAACAATTAGTATTGTAAAATAAAATAAATACAAATTTAACATAACTAAACAATTAAGAGATCCAATAATTTGTCCGATGATATTGTATTAAAAATAAAAAGCCTACTCGACATTCGATAGATAGTCAGTGAAGAAACGGGAAGAGGTGGGACGTTTGGATAACACAAGGGTTCGAATTAGAAGTGGTTCAGATTTAAGAGGTTCTGCTGAATTTGATTTCAATAAAATTATGTTAGCAATAAAAAAAGGATGTACATATTTAGCGAAATAATTTTTGATCTCTGTTTCTTACTCAACAGGGTAAAATTACTATTTTGATATTAATGCGAGTCTTACTTACCTTGTTATCTTAAAATCCGTTTCTAATAAAATCTAAAAGACATTTGTTTGACATAGTTGCGTTAAAAACTCTTTGAAGAATACACGATCCTGTAGGCAAAGTAATTTTTTGTCACGAATGTTGTAGTCTTAGATAAGCGAGTTGGTATAATAAGGTCAATGAATGTATTTTTGTCACAACAGAATATCATTTTTTTTTCGTATTAACTATTAATGTTTTGTCATAAGCTTATTGAAATTTTAAAGTGTAAATTGGTCACAAGAAGCATAACCGATACCTATACAGTGTTAAGTAACTGTTTTTAATATTAGATTTTTAAACTTATTTTTTATCCACAATTGGTTCCCCAACGCAATGGGGAACTGGTTATCTTATCTTCATGCCGGAACACATCAGTGCTGTAAACATTGATGTTAGGCGGCAAGACTTTTGGTTATCATGAATGAATCTTCACTTGTGCATCACCCTAGTAGCTGTTATTATTTTATATTTTTAAAACGTAGAGCTCTGTGATATTTTTTCACCTAAGTAATATTTGCATCCATTTTAATATAACGTTATTATACTCAGCATATTAAAATAATCAAATTCTGTTACCACTTTTAATAGCGACCTTATTACACTAAACTATTATTTGCGATTGAAATTCTGTGACCATTATTTACCATGACCATAATAGACTAGCCAAGCAAGCAAGTTTATTCATAATAATATGATCAACAACTCAGCACTTTGAGGTAAAACCTTTGCCGTATATCGTGGGAATGGGAATGTATTTTTGAAGTACAGTCAAATTTAAAAAAAACATGATTTTAATATTCAAGTTAAGTTAATTAGAAAAACCTACTTAAATTCCTCTCCCTCTCTCACGAATTTCCAAAGAAGTTTCAATTTTACCTATTTATTTTTACATTTACATAATTAAAGGCTACATTATCACAAAAATCACATGTCGTTGGACTTCTGATTACATTAAGCTACAAAATGTTTAATTTAATTTTAAAGAGTTAGTATCAGTAATACTTTTTATAATATAGAAATAAATCATACTTCATACTTATTTACTTACCTGCTAATCATAAGTACACCGTTGAGATAGAAATTATGTGTGTGACAGTACTTATTGGTTGAAGTCATAAGCGCATAGCGGGAGTGAAAAGCAAATCATTGGAAGCTTAAAAAAACTGAATTGATAAATGATGAATTCCTTAGTTCTTAAAATTATCATCAAATGAATATTAATAAAATCTATATATGTTTTCTTAAAAAAAAAACAGAATCTATAAAATGAAGATGTAAACAAAACGAAGTAATTTCGTAATTCCTAATTAAATCAATTCTTCTGAAATAAAAATTCTACTTCAAAACTTATTTAGCTAAATTGCTACTAACTTAATTATTTTTAAATAAAAGGCAAAAACGCTTGTCGCTTATGATCACGCCGTGTCATTTGTGTAGATTTGCAAGCGTCAGCAGCTTCTTCTAGTGGAGGTTTACAGTGCAGCGGGAATGACGTCGGATGTTCCCGCTTAGTGAAATATATTATAAAATTAATTAAATGTGTATAACTTAGTTTTGGTGTGAATATAACCAAATTTTATGAACAGATAAATATAGATGCAGATCGAACATGTTTGAAAAAGTTGTAAACCCAACCGAAGCACTCCTGCAGTTAAACGAAGTTATCAGTTATTTTTATTCAAGGTGAACCTAATCATAATTAAAGGTACTAAAACTTCAGCAACTCAATGAATGTCAGTGTCGGGGAGCCAGTTTCGAGTAGTTCGAAACCCCCAGCCATACACTGCTGCAATTGGGTGAAACTTCAGCAACTCAATGAATGTCAGTGTCGGGGAGCCAGTTTCGAGTAGTTCGAAACCCCCAGCCATACACTGCTGCAATTGGGTGAAGTTATGAAAACTTAAGGTACTGAAACTTCAGCAACTCAATGAATGTCAGTGTCGGGGAGCCAGTTTCGACTAGTTCGAAACCCCCAGCCATACACTGCTGCAATTGGGTGAAGTTATGAAAACTTAAGGTACTGAAACTTCAGCAACTCAATGAATGTCAGTGTCGGGGAGCCAGTTTCGACTAGTTCGAAACCCCCAGCCATACACTGCTGCAATTGGGTGAAAATGAAAGGAAATGAAAATTTAAGGTACTGAAACTTCAGCTACTCAATGAATGTCAGTGTCGGGGAGCCAGTTTCGAGTAGTTCGAAACCCCCAGCCATACACTGCTGCAATTGGGTGAAACTTCAGCAACTCAATGAATGTCAGTGTCGGGGAGCCAGTTTCGAGTAGTTCGAAACCCCCAGCCATACACTGCTGCAATTGGGTGAAGTTATGAAAACTTAAGGTACTGAAACTTCAGCAACTCAATGAATGTCAGTGTCGGGGAGCCAGTTTCGACTAGTTCGAAACCCCCAGCCATACACTGCTGCAATTGGGTGAAGTTATGAAAACTTAAGGTACTGAAACTTCAGCAACTCAATGAATGTCAGTGTCGGGGAGCCAGTTTCGAGTAGTTCGAAACCCCCAGCCATACACTGCTGCAATTGGGTGAAGTTATGAAAACTTAAGGTACTGAAACTTCAGCAACTCAATGAATGTCAGTGTCGGGGAGCCAGTTTCGACTAGTTCGAAACCCCCAGCCATACACTGCTGCAATTGGGTGAAAATGAAAGGAAATGAAAATTTAAGGTACTGAAACTTCAGCTACTCAATGAATGTCAGTGTCGGGGAGCCAGTTTCGAGTAGACCGAAACCCCCAGCCATACACTGCTGCAATTGAATGAAGTTATCAGTTAGGTGCAGCAACTGAATTATATAAGTGAGCCTTGAAAAAATTAAAATACTGAAACTTCATCCAGTCAGTGAATGAAACCTAAATCAATCAATTTATAATATCCCATCCTATACGCGACCGCGTAGTTTAATAACCAACCTATCACAACAAAACTATGTTATCTATTTTTTTCAAGTTTATGTGCGTTGTGTTTAATAAATAGTGAGATTTAAAAGATGTTAAACTTCAACGGAGACAGCGGCTTTTTACTGGTGAGTACTAATATAATTTTAACATTCGCTCTTTGTATGTGTTGAACCGAAGTTTTCGTTGGATTTTTGGGATTTTAAAATCATTTTTTGAGAACAGCGTTCAGTATACGGAGTGAAGACGAGCGAAGCGAGGCGAACGGAGTTTACTGAACGCTGTTCTCAAAAAGTGATTTTAAAAGCCCAATAATACACTACTCGCTTCCGCTCCTACTCCCACTCCCGCTCCCGCTCACGTTCCCGCTTCCGCTCCCGCTTCCGCTCCCGCTCACGTCCCGCTTCCGCTCCCGCTTCCGCTCACACTTCCGCTCCCGCTTCCGCTCCCGCTTCCGCTCACACTTCCGCTCCCGCTTCCACTCTCGTTGCTGCACCCGCTTCCGCTCCCTCTCCCACTCGCGCTCCCGCTCCCGCAAACAACAAGTGACCATGTCGGTGACAAAACGGGTAAGGTATCTGTTGAGCAATATATTGTTGCCAAGCTCAATGAAAAAACGTATCAATTTCGCGTGTTCCATACAGCTTTGCGCAGGTGTAACAACAATATTTAGTTTAGCAATCTTATTATTTGGACTATTTTGGACATTTCTGGCACCGCATATATCGCTCAAACACATTACAAAACGCGGCAACCCGGGTTACCACGTTTTGTCGTAACATAGCTTAATTTGATCTACACCATAGATGAAGTAGAATATGTCCTAAAGGACAGATAGGAATCAGCCGAACAACCAATCAGATCATAGAGAAACGCCGGTTTGTGCCGTTCCTGACGTGGTGGCGCTGCTGTACAAGGTTAACTAGTGTTGCCCACAGGTCGATAAATAGATATCGACATTTTGTCGATAATAGAGCCGTCCCTACTTTTATTGAAGATATACAATAAAATATATTTTTCAGAAATTTTCAAAGCAAGACTATCAACAAGCTTACAGAGTGACTTGTTGTAGTCTTGTGAAATAAAACAAAAGTTGGAAATATAATTATTTTTATTTATAAAATAAGTTTCTATAATATTGAAATTGTACCAGTCATTTTGAACGATACACGAAGTAAACCTCAAAGAAACAAATTAAAGCAAAAGCATGTTTATTCGAAGTAGGTAGCATTGTATATTTTATCAAATGTCATTCCTTAGTTTACCTAATACATAGTTCCTACAACTTGGAACTAGTATACCTAACATTTCGGGAACTGTTTACGGAGGAAGAAACGTGAGGTCCCAAAGAAACTTCCTCAAACACATTTTTTTAAATATGTCTCACATTCTATCACAATTCTTGTAAACAACCCTGACTTAAAGTTCGAAAATATAGGTATTTTAATTTATTTAAACATACAGAAAATTAATGTATTTTTGCAAATATTTATGTAGTTTAATAAACTATTGCACTCCAGTCTATCTATATAAGATAAATATATCTTATACTATGCAAATGATATAAAAATAACCATATTTTTTCAGTTCAGAAAATTAATAAATTACCTACCTAAAACATAGTATTCTACTTTAAAATTATTAAATAGGTTTAATGTAATAGGTCAATGTTAAGAATATTTACAGTAATGTAATAAATATTCAAATAATGAATGAATTATTATGAAAAGCAAATAATGTATAGTTATGTACAGAAATAATATAACAACGACATGATTTTACAAGTACATGTATACCCCCCACGTTTCGGGAACTATTCGCGAAGGGAGATGAAACGTCAGGTCCTAAAGAAACTTCATCCAACACATTTTCTTAAATAAGTAGTTTACGCTATTACATAATTCCTGTAAACAATCCTGATTTATAGTTACTGCTAAAATTTATTTTATTTTTAACTTATTTACACCTATAGAAACCTAATGTAAATCTTAATATTTTACAGTTATGTACAGATTCATAAAGTATTGGACTTTTATCTATCTATATAAGATCTACACTATGCAAGCGATAAAAGAATAACATTTTCAGCTCACAAAATTACAATAATTAATTACCTACCTAATTTACAATTACTAGGTATTAATCAATGATAGGAATATTTACAGTAATTTAATATTTAAACAATTTATACAAGAAAATTATTTATAAATGTACAGAAACAATACAACAGTGACATTATTTTAAAAGAACATCATTTCCATCAAAGCACATTCATTTATATGAAATATTTACAATTAACACGTGACAGGAAGTGCCTATTCAATGAAGGATCATCAAAATCCATGTCAGTAGAATTCTCGGAAATAAATTAATATATATGAATAGAAAAATATACAACTCCTATTACATAAAGCTTAAATTACACATCATTTTTTAGTTCTAGTAGACTTATACTTTTTGAGGGCCAGACTTTGCATTCTTGTAATATTCGTGGTTATCTTTTCAGAAAACATACCCCTAAGTATCTTATTTAAGGTGTTACACCAGTTATGAATTTGAACTCTACAGACCAGTGTCATAAAATGGTTCAGTACTTCGTTGTGATGTTGACTACAGCCTAGCCAATCAACATCAGCGTCTTTTATGAAATCCGCTCGGATAGTTTTAGTAACGTCTCCTTTGTGTGCATAATTGTCCAAATATTGATTAATGAATTTTACGAGTTTTCGGAAAAGACAAATAAATGATTCGTTGGGGTATTTAAGGTTCCTACCTCTAAGGAGACGCCTTTCCCTTTGGCTGATCCAGTCGTGAATTTCGCCAATTTCATTAGTTAGCAAAGTCTTTTTACAATCTTTGCAAGGGTTGGCTCGTATAAGTCTCCTAGTTACATAGCCAGCCGTAAAAGCAGAAGCTTGCACGTTGATCTTCTCGCGGCGCGCCGCCGCCACCGTCGCCACTGCCGGGGCAGTCGGGGCAGCCGGCGCCGGGGTGGCCGGCGCAGCCATGTGGGAGACCGGCGCGGCGGCGGCGGCGGCGGCGGCAGCACCGGCGGCAGGGGGAGGCTCTGAAACCGAGTTAACACTCCCGGCAGAATCTAGTTCCTCAGTGTTAAGCAGTAATCCTGATTTTAGGACTACTTCTCCTACATCGTCCTCGCAATTAGAGCCGGGAGAATGAGGACCCAGTATATTGTTAAGGACGAGAGATTTAATGGTACACGTAAAGTGGTATGGGGTGGGATTATTATTACGGTAATTGAATGCCCTAATCCTGCCAAAAAAGTTTTCTAAAGGGTCTTGATTTAAATTACGGGAGTAAAAAAATTTGACACCCTTTTGTTTCAACTCACCCCATATACTAATAAAACTTTTCAATGTGACGACCCAATTTTTTAAACTAGGGACACTTTTTTTTATCAACCCCCCGACAGAAATGCTCTGATTCATAGAGTCTATATAATAAATGTTCTCTAAAACTTTAATGGCATCTTCCCAAAATGTCACGTGTTTAGAATTACCATTTACTTCCTTGACGGGACCTCTCATTTTTCCCGGAGTCGCGCCGCTTCGCGAGCCGTTCACGCTGTCGAAGAGCTTGTCGAAGAAAAGCACCGCATCGGACGTATTCTTCATAGTTTTGCTCACAGGCTTTCCGCTATCGTCTGCAGCTGAAAATATTAAAATAATATTAGGTACACATGTACTACAAAACTAGGAGACTTGACCATGATAAGAATCAATCTCACGACCAGCAGTTGCAGTCAGACTAGCAGTTTTTTAATTTAATTTCTTATTTATTTCGGATAACAATGGCCACATTACATTATAAATGTAAAACAAGTAGTTATAAGATGAAGGCCAATTACTGCTATCCATCCCACAGCAGTAGTAGTTACAGACTGCGCGAGTCAGTAGAGTACCAGATAAATCCGGGAACATGAATGTCGTCTATAAATACTACTTACAGAATTTTGAGCAAAAACATAACAACCCAGCCGTCTGTTCGCTCAGAGCCTGTGTGGCATTCTTCACTTTCATTTTTTTTATTTTCGAAGGTATGACGTGCTCGTCAGTCAATTTCCGAACCATTCTAATCTCCCCCAAATCGCAGTCTGTTTTGTACGCATCAATTATATCTTGCCATTTCGCAATTTTACCGCAGAATAGCATGTCTTTCGTAAGAAAATTGTTCCGTATGCCCTTTATGAGATGTGGAGGGTCATAAACAATGTTAAGCACTTGTCCACTGACTATAACTTGATTATCTGAAAGAATAATCAAATTATTATTATGTTGAAGCTGAAAAATGATCTCATTACTATAATTACATAATTCTTAGTTGAATCCAATATTGTTTATACATCAAGTGCGGAACCTAACCTGGAAGCAATGATTCGTTATTCAATAAATTGTGTCTTCTTGTATCAGCACGCAAACTGTTGATACATGCTTGGAAATTTGACCCCTGATCACAAACAAGGGCTTTTGGGTCTAATCCTGTGTTCACGACTGCTTCCACCACATCCTGTATTTGAGTAACAAAATAACAAGTTTCTAAATATGATTGACTCGGTGGCTAAGTGGTCAGCGCTCCTGACCACTGATCCGAGAGTCGTGGGTTCGATCCCCACACAGGGCAAACTTTTCTGTGATGAGCAGAATTGTTTGCTCTGAGTCTGGGTGTATTTATATCTATATATGTATGTATTTGAAATATATGTGTAAGTAATCAGTCTCTAGTTCCCATAGTATAGGGAATCCTAGTTTGGGGCCAGTGACCGTATGTGATTTGTCCCAGATATTATTAGAATTATTATTAGAATAAATTATGTACTTGAATTTTGACTGGGCTTTTACGACATATGCTGCAATATTTTGATTCGTATTACAGTGAAAACTTTCACAAACAAATCCATACCTTCAAAATAGTTTTGAGTTTGACAGAAGGCGTGGCACCCTCACATAAGTAGTATGCCAGTGGTTGTCTCCACGAGGAACAAATTCCTCGCACCATGAATACCAGAGCATGGTCGCACAAGTTCTGTTCACTATCGTTGCCATAATTCACGAATCCATCGATGCGATCCTCTGACTCTACGAATGTTAGTTGCGGGCTCAACGCAACTTCGTCAAAAACAACGGAACAAGTTTTTTTGATTGGATCCCAATTTTTTACGCTTTCCCTTAGTTGAGCAATAATATTTTTATTAACTCCAGGCTTAAAGCGGATGTTTTGTGTAAATTTGTTCAGAGTTCTCCTAGAAGGCAGGATGAACATTTTATACAGTAATTTATACCCCTTGGGACTTTGTTTCGCCAAGGACAGTGCCAGCAGTTTCTCCTCAGTTGTGAACCGTCTTCTTTTAATGTGTTTGTTGGCCAAGTTTATCTGCATGCGGATAAAAGTTTTCGCCTGAGGCGTCATCGTTTGCATCAAAGCATCAAACGAAGATTGTTCGCTCAATTCTCGGGCTTTTTCCAGTTTCTCGCTGTAGTTATACAAAAGGCGGCGTTTCGATTTAATAATCTGAACACATTTATTATAGATCCTTTTGCATTTAGGAGTAAGGTTGCTAATGCTCTTCACAATCCGATCCCTTGAAGATTTATTCGGCGCATCTGTAAATAAATGACGCAGATACTAACTTTAATCATATGAGTAACTGATAGTGTTCTTTCACGTGGCAATTAATTACTAAATTGAGCAGTCGTGGCTCAGTACGGCCTATGTTGTTTCGTCGTCGATCAACACGCACGTTACACTACTTTAAGTACAGATACAGACATAACCTGGAGGGATTTGACTTAAAATCATTTTTTTCTTTACGTAGGAGGCCATCTTACCCCAAGCTACTGCGCATCCATCTGCGCAGTACTAAATGGAAGTCCCACCCGCACGCGCCACACGAATTATTTACGTTTTTGATTATTTTGGTTTTTTTCTGAATGAAAGTGTTAAAACTAATGGCTTAGTTTTTTTCATATCGTCGAAACCAACATTTTTATACAATTTTAAATTTTTTTCTTTTGATATACTGGAAACTATTTTAGGTTTTAAATAGCGGTAGATCCATCTTTGGATTTTTTTTCTATCGAGCCGAAATTAATGAATCGTATTTCGGATGGCCTATGATCTTAGGAAATATAGTCAAAAATAACGATTATTTTTTTCAGACTTGAAACTTCTATAGTTTCACGTCAAAACTGTTCAAAAAAACGTAATTTTGGGGAAAGATGGCCTTAATATAATTTTGTCGAAGAAATAATCCAAGTGTCATTATCATTAAAAAATAGTGTCATCTATCTCGACCGTTTCCGTTACTTCGCAAGATATATTAAGCCGTTGGTGTCGACTACTACCACAAGATGGTTGTCGTAAAACCATACCGTATGCCTTGTTAGCAGTTTAAAAAGTACCGACACTTGTTCGGTTTTATTTCGTGATACTTACGTAATAGTAAAGATAAACTCAGCTAATATAAGTAGCAATACGCACTTGTAACTCCCGATGAAGATGGTTTTTGTTCAGTCACCAAATGCTTCCCGAAGTCATCAACATTAGAACCTGGAAAAGTGAATTGTTTTTTTAAGACTCAAAAAAGAACTCGAACCCATTTACAACTCCTACGTTATATGTGTAGTTTTTGTATTGTGTATCCATGTTTTTGCTTTTTTGTATGCTCGTATGCATAGATGTTCTCGAAGGTCCCGGTCTGTCCGGTCCCGTGAAGGGTTATTTTTTTAAATAAATCACAAAAAACTTCTATTGCATCTTGTGTAAGTGCTACTCCTGCATCGGTAGTTGATCGACCTTTTACGGAAGCCAAATTGTTGGTTATGCAGAAGTTGGTTTAAATTAAAGTGTTGCATTTTTTTTTAAAGACTTTACTAAGAAGGGGCAATACAGAAACTTTTCATTTCCCGCATCATTTTTCGAATCTGATTTATAGAGATTTAAGTATTTCAAATTCCTTACCTGTCCAATCTGAAGACCTTGCGGATGGTATGGGACGAGATTGTGTTATAGGATTCGCCGGAGTAGAGGTGCACTCTGAAACAAAGGTGAATCGTTTTAGTTTTTAAGTAGGTGAATACAAATTCTTTGTATTGTGTTTTCGATTTTCTTTTTTTTTTAGGTGGGTAAGAGTAAGTTTCAAGAAGTTTTTTATTGCATTACATACAGGGTTATTTTTGGACCCCCCACCAAAACTTCACAGTTTTTCACAAAAAAAATTTTGACCTTTCATACCAAGATCACGTGATCGGCCTATTTTGTATAGAGATACCCAGGGTACGTAATTATCAAAATATTTATTTTCTTTGATAATAATCATGACAATTGAACGTAGTTTAGCAGAAAGGACTCTATCCACAAACCTTAAAGTACTTAATCCACTAATAAAGGTTTGTGGATTGAGTCCTTTCTGCTAAACTACGTCCAATTATCAGATAATTCTCTGATATTTGAGTCTACTAGTTTCAAAAACAGCAATGTCCACAATGAAAAATATTTAGGAAATTATTTTTAATTATTTTTTTCTTATTTACATGTTCAGAGGATAGCTGCTGTTGTATGCTAAGTATGTAATTTAGGGTTTGTTTATCCCTGAGGATAAAGTAGCATATGACTACGGCTATCCTCTGACCATAACTATGTAAGAAAAAAATAAGTTCCTAAATATTCTTCATTGTGGACATTGCGGTTTTTGAAACTAGTAGACTCATTTATTCGATAATTATTCGTACTGATTCATAATATTATGACTAATTTTTGTTTTACAGATTATAGTTTCATCACATTATAATAGTAATAAAACTGAATACAAATAAGTATTGTGTGTGTTGAATACAATTTTTGTGCCCTTTTTTTAAAGAGCCCTCCGTTACTTCCATAGCCGAAGCCCCCCTTACCTCCGTGACGAGATTCTGATGGTATCATATGATAGTACACCTCAAACAGAATCAATGTCTCAACAGGACCATCCCTCTATTTCTTATAGGTTTTGAGCTATACGGTCAAGTAGGTCTAAAAATCATAGCATCTTTCTCGACTTTGGAAAGACTATCATCGGGTCTCTATAACATAGCATAACTTTTTTATGACTATTTGGCCTTTGCATAACATTATTGTGCATAAAATATTTTGGCATAAAAAAATTTGCGCATATTTATGTTTTCCTAAAATTTATGAGCATAATATTACTTGGAATAATTAGAAATGTCCCTAACTATAAAGTTGCATAATATTAAATTTCCTAATAATATTATAGCATATCAAACTTGAAATTGAAATTGAAAAAATGAGTTAGGTTGCCTTCCTTTCTTCCTTTCCATTGATTATAATTACCTTGTTTTATTTATTTTTAACTTCATTAACTACTTATAGCGTAGGTTGTAAGAATCAGTATAGTACAGGCACGGGGTCTCATTGCATACAACGAAAACCTTAGTTCATTAAAATGTCAATAGATGGCACGACAAGTATCGATTTGTAATCGAAGTTCATGCAAAACGAAGAAAAAACCCATTAAATTGCTAAAAATAAGTGTTTTGATTATTGTAATAAACAAAAAGTATGACAAAGGCTGATAATGCACTTTATTATCAATTACTACAAATTATCTGATGACGGCGATGCATATCAAAACTACTTTCGCCTTAACTTGTCAGAGTTGAGTAATGACACGTACTAGTTGAGAACCAGTTTATAGCGTGAATTGATAGATGGCGCTAATACAATACGATTGAAAAACGTAATAGGTGGTTTACGTTTTGTTTTTCATATTTTAAATTATGTATTTTTGTTTAGTAATATCACAGATAATATAATACTAGTAGGTTATGTGCAAAAAAAATCATAAAAGCAAATGAAGGTGCAGATAAGCAACCAGAATGTCTTCATTTATAGCCCGCGCTCTAGATGTCGCCAGTAGCGGTAGTTCTCAATGAGTGAAAAAAATAGCCCGAAGAATAGCCCGAGTTACGGCAGTCGCATTTCGTTGTATGACATGAGGTATCTGTACGTTAGTATTATAAAATCTGTGGTACAGGGTAGTGGTGAGTAGCAACCTACCTAAGGTTGCTAGTGGTAAGTAGCAACTTACCTAAGATTGCTAGGAAGGGAAGCATTCAATCAAGCATGCAAGCACGCAAGCAAGGAAGCATGCAAGCAAGCAGGCAAACAAGCATGGAAGCATGCAAGCATGCAAGCAACCAAACATGCAAGCAAGCAGTCGATCTGTGGATGTTTTATCAATCAAACCTAACACTGTCTCCGAACCTGAATTATCCGTATCGGGGTGCTCCGAATTCCCGAGCTCGCTTCGTTCGCTCCCGCATTAATTTAGGACTCCCATATTCCGTGTAATTAGGGCTTTTAATATTTAGGCCTAATTAAAATTATGAACTTTTCAGTTATGTCAATTACTATTTAAGTCATTTATTATTTAGTCAAAAGTATATTTATGCAATTTTCAACTAGGACAATTATTGTTTAGTCATTTCTAATTTAGAAAATTATTGTTTATTACTTTCAAAGTTTAGGGGGAATAATAATTATGCAGAATTACGATTAGGCAGATTTATATTTCTGCGCAAGATTTTTATGCCTTGTTATGCCATAGGCAATTATGACATAAAATTTTATGCGATACAAAGGGTAAATTATTGGCGTAAATAATTAAAAATGTGTCAATTACCCATCATGGGTGATCCTTGACTTTTGATTCGTTTTTCTACCATGTTCCCCCATACGAATATTGATGAAAAATATAACATTTGAAAGCACATTAAATACCTAACAACACATTTTTACGGTGTCGCATGACATGAATAAGACACAATTTTATTGAGTTTTTATTTTTTACTTTTTGTGATCTAAAAAAGATGTTGATGGTGCGATTGTCGTGACTTGAAGCAAATATTTTTTTGTGCAGCTTTGGACTCTTAGTTAAGTTCCGCAGTCTCCATAATTGAACCTCTTTCCAAAGTTAAGAAAGATGCTATGGTTTTTTAGACATACTTGACCCTATAGCTCTAAATCTATAAAAAAATAGAGGGATGGTCCTGTTGAGAAATTGATTCTGCTTGAGGTGTACTATCATATGGTGTCATCAGAATCTTCACGGGAGGACTTCGCCTATGAAAGTACCGGAGGGCTCTTTGATATTTAACTCATTATAACATGCACGAAAGTGGAAAATCACATTTGGATACAAGTAAACTTAAGTAAAGCGACATAATAGCTTAACAATTTATTAAATTGTATTGTTTTTATGATTTTTATTATTATCAAGATAATTATCATCAGTGATAATTGTCACTTCGAACCCTGGGAACCCTTTTTTGCGAATTGACCATTGGTTATTTGGGGAAAGTTGCTCAGTTTCATGAGTGAAGTTTTGGTGGGGGGTACAAAATAACCCTGTATAGGTATTTGAAATCCCGCCGAGCCGGTTCGATTCCGAGTTATTGTCACTATGTCCACTGGCGCAGACTCCATAGGGCCTGGGGGTGCCCGAGCCCCCCCCCTCAATGTCATTATCACAGGGCTGAGCCCCCCCATTATTTTATATTACTGAAAAAATTCTTGTGGAAATTTATTCAGTTTCGTCTACTGAGCAAGCCCTTAAAGTTTTCGGAGACCTGTCTCTTACACCCTGTATATATTGATTGATGATTAAAAATTAAAACATCTGAGAAAACCATTTTTAGTTATCAACATTATTTACTCAGTTTGACTATAAAAGTATGTACGTACCTACGTCGCAAAGCAGGAGCCGAAAATGCTCGACACAAAAAGTTACTACGATGTGACTTCACGGTTTATGCTTTACACTATGAAAGTATGATGCTGACAGGTGGGAGGGTCATGATATAATGCAGTAGGGCAGTCAAATAGGGTACATTTTATTCTGAAATAATATTGAATTCCCTCGAGAATTACAAGGGAACCCCAAAAATAAAGGTATTTATTGCTATAATTACTCAAATGATTTCATTGGCAAAAAGCTTCGGCAGATGGCGGGGAACAACGTAGTATACTTTTACCCCAAAAAACTTTTAAGGCTGCACTGTGGTCCGTCAACGATAATCACAAAAACTATATCCACGTGGGGCGAAGCCGTGGACGAAACAGCTAGTTAGAAAGTATTAACAAAGTATTAAAGTACGACATTAATAACTAATACATGCATTAGTGAAACATATACAGGGTGTAAGGGACAGGTTTCCGAAAACTTTAAGGGCTTGCTCAGTAGACGAAACTGAATAAATTTCCACAATTTTTACTTTTTACTTTTATGTCTTGAATCCTTTCTTTCTTTATTGTTTTTACTTTATTCTTATTTTTGTATATTTTATTTACAGACATGACATTGTATAATTCATTTATATAGCATTAAGATGTAATAGAATGTAAGACTTTTTTTTTTAATGTGTTGGAGGGAGTTTTTTTAGGGCCCTCAGTGTCTTCTCACTCCGCAAACACTTCCCGAAACGGCGGGTATACGGCAGTGGCGTAGCAAGGTGTAATCTAGGCGTGGGCGAAATCGCACAGCGAGGCCCCCTATCTTTCAGAAATTTTTACATAGGTATGATAAGATGGTCAGTGATTTCACGGTTTTATTTCCAGTGCTAAAAAACTGAAATGTGTGTCGAATAATTTTATGGGTATCATTTAAACGGTTAGCAAAATATTCGTAATTTTGTAAGCAAAAAAATATATTCGGTCAGACAAAATAACTAGTTGGTCAGCAATTTATGACCAGCAAACATTTCAGATTCGATCAGCAGTTAATGTCATACTGGACTACTCGAATTTTTTTTGGACAACCAATTACATATTTTGGCTGCATTGGGTGAACCACATTTAATCAAATGGTAAGCACTCAGACTGTTAGCAGAAATTCATTAAATAAATAAACTTTACTCGTCAAGCACAAAATGGGCGCCACTATAATTATTTTTTTTTTTCATTACGTACGTACCGCACGTGTCACGCGTCAGCATTTTGCTCCACCCACTTTAACGAAAAATCCTGCTTTTTTTTTTCAATACAAACGCAACCTAATTATTCATATAAGTTACCGTTTGTAAAATATGCGTACCTATCAGATAAACTGCCTATATACGATATATTTTTATTTTATGTACATGTTTTATCTACTGACCAATTATAAAATCTTGCTAACCGAGTAATTATTTAATATCGCGAATGTTTATTGAGCAGACACATAATATTACAAGCTGTCTGCATACTAGTTAAATTGCTGACAATATTAAGATTTTTTGCAGCAAGATTTTTATTTGTTGCAGACAAAATATTTGTTTGCTGTCTCAATGATTAATTAGCAGATTTTTGTTGCTAACCAAATTAAATAACGGCAAACCATTTAATTACTTCTCTAATTTATTACCTTAGCCTTAGCACATTTAATCAAATGGTAAGCACTCAGACTGTTAGCAGAAATTCATTAAATAAATAAACTTTACTCGTCAAGCACAAAATGGGCGCCACTATAATTATTTTTTTTCAGTACGTACGTACCGCTCGTGTCACGCGTCAGCATTTTGCTCCGCCCACTTTAACGAAAAATCCTGCTTTTTTTTTCAATACAAACGCAACCTAATTATTCATATAAGTTACCGTTTGTAAAATATGCGTACCTATCAGATAAACTGCCTATATACGATATATTTTTATTTTATGTACATGTTTTATCTACTGACCAATTATAAAATCTTGCTAACCGAGTAATTATTTAATATCGCGAATGTTTATTGAGCAGACACATAATATTACAAGCTGTCTGCATACTAGTTAAATTGCTGACAATATTAAGATTTTTTGCAGCAAGATTTTTATTTGTTGCAGACAAAATATTTGTTTGCTGTCTCAATGATTAATTAGCAGATTTTTGTTGCTAGCCAAATTAAATAACGGCAAACCATTTAATTACTTCTCTAATTTATTACGCAAAAAAATATTTTTTCACTTCGTACCTTATTCATCAAGCCCGATACTGAGTATTACACAAAACAAACTGAATAAAAAACGCACAACAAATTAACTGAGAATAAACAGCAGCTCGGGAAGGAATCTGTGGGAATGCATTGGAAAATATTAATAATTTTACAAAAATAATTGCTCATTCCACAAATTTCTATTCTAATTCTTTCACTATTCGTTCTATCCGACTGTGGAACTCTCTTCCTGAATTTATTCGCCGTTCTCCTTCTCTCAATATCTTCAAGTTGCAAGTGAAAGAGCACTTTTTAACTCTCTAAGTTATTTACGCTGTCACTTATTGTCTTTGGTTGTACATTTTTGGTTATTAAGTATCACATTGTAGATTATGTATATGTTAGTATAGTACATGTTATATACAGGGTGTCCCAAAAAGTATGGTCAAGCGGAAGTCCAAAGATAGAACAACTCTAGGGCTACCAAAATCACCCCCATGTATGTTCAGCGATTTTTGGTAGTTTTCGAGTTATGATTTTTTTTAGGATTTTTTAAATTTTTTGGCCGGATCGGATTTCATATTATTTTTTAAATAATTTATGAAAAAAATCCGGTATTTTTTTAATGTCACATAATTATTATGAATTGTACTTTCAGGCATAAAATAATAAGCTTCGTAACATCAGTGTAAGTAACAAAAATTATGACAGAAAGTCAAGAATTTTAGATTGAGCGACTCAGATTTAAACTTTCAGCATAAAATAAAAAATACAAAAAGGTGTTTTCAATGCTCTAAGGTAATTTTAAAAACTGCACGAGATTCTAAACTTTCAGAATAATATTCAAAAGACAGTACCTAATGGGCTTTTTTTTCCTGAAATAAGCCGCCAAATTTCTTAAGGTAGAAATTTCCTAAGGAAGTTATGAAATTTTTGTCGTCTCTAGTTATCAAAAATAATTACAATTTTTTTTGAGTTTTATAGAAAAAATAGTTTAATATAATAAAGAACGTTTTGAGCAGAATGGTAGCGGAAATTATCACACATTTATTTTTATTTAAAGGTAATCAACAGCGTTTTTAGAACAATGTACAAAGTCAAAATGTATGGCCAATAACTTACAATATTGTGTACTAAAACAGACGTTAGAAAACAAAGCTAGATTAGTTGGATTATAGAAACTTGCAGGTTAATATGCGTGTGCGTGTGTGCGTGCGTGCGCGCGTGTGTGTGTGTGTGTGTGTGTGTGTGTGTGTGTGTGTGTGTGTGTGTGTGTGTCTGTGTGTGAGTGTGTATGTGTGTGTGTGTGTGTGTGTGTGTCTGTGTGTGTGCGTGTGCGTGCGTGTGAGTGCGTGTGTGTCCGTGTGCGTGACTCATCAGCTAATAATTCCGCAGGACGCAAGAAGTCTGCACGAGTTCTCTACTGTATCACTTTACGAGTCCATGATGCTTACATTGAAGGTCGCCAACCTAATACAAAGTCTACGCGTCCATCAGAAATTCAAGATCCAGATGTAGTCAACTCAGTGCTTGAAGAAGTGGCGAGAGACCCATCGACTAGCGTGAGAACCATAGAAAACCGTATGGGAATCCCAAAATCAGAGGCACATCGAATAATCAGAGGCGATCTAATAATAAGTGATGAGTCAAGTTAAAAGAAAAATGCGCAGTTTTTTTTTTAAAAAAAAGGTGATAGTTTCAAAACGTTTTTTATTAAATTGAAGTATTTTTTCTATAAAACTCATTAAATTACTAATTATTTTTGATAACTAGAGACGACAAATATTTAATAACTTCCTTAGGAAATTTCTACCTTAAGAACTTTGACGGCTTATTTCAGGAAAAAAAAAGCCCATTAAGTACTGTCTTTTGAATATTATTCTGAAAGCTTAGAGTCTCGTGCAGTTTTTAAAATTTCCGAAAAGCATTGGAAACACCTTTTTGTATTTTTTATTTTATGCTGAAAGTTTAAATCTGAGTCGCTCAATCTAAAATTCTTGAATTTCTATCATAACTTTTGTTACTTACACTAATGTTACGAAGCTTATTATTTTATGCCTGAAAGTATAATTCATAATGATTATGTGACATTAAAAAAATACCGGAATTGTTTTATAAATTCTTTAAAAAATAATATGAAATCCGATCCGGCCAAAAAATTTTAAAAATCCTAAAAAAAATCATAACTCGAAAACTACCAAAAATCGCTGAACATATATGGGGGTGATTTGGGTAGCCCTAAAGTTGTTCTTTCTCTGGACTTTCGCTTGTCCATACTTTTTGGGACACCCTGTATAATGTATGTATGTATTTATGTATGTAGTAATAAGTATATACATATTAGGAGTTTCTTAAGTTCAGTATTTAGTTTTAATTGTTATTTTATGGTTTTTTTTATTGCGCACCACCCCTCAAATATGTTATTACGCAATTTCCTCCAGCCAAAGGTTGTCTGGAAGAGATCACTCTTTAGCGATAAGACCGCCTTCATGTATAACTGTCTTATCATGTAATATTTTCCTCTTAATGTTGTGCAATAAAGTGTTTACATTCATTCATTCAATGGCTTTCGGGTCTTCGTTTTGCTAAAGTCCTGTATTATATCCTTATAGACATGTAGTCGATTTTTGAAGCCAACTCTGCTGCGATTGACAATACAGTAAAAAAAAGATGAGCGGATTTTTTCAATATTTTACTTGATTCTGAGTAACCTCTTAAAATTTAAAACACACTTTTGTTAACATCCTGTATTGCTAAAGCAAAGAGATGCTATTCCTCAAATAGTTTTTAATGTTTTTTAATACTCAGGTCAGCACTAAGAGGGGCCTCGCGCGGAGCCAATTTAACTTTAAAAACATTCCCACTTATTAGCTCGCAGTCTAAGAAACAACTGAATTTCCACGGTTTATCGGTAGTTTTGGTTGAATATATTTCATGTTGTTACAGTATTTTTTTAGCTATGCTTATTTAACTATATTTACACTCAAGGGGGCCTTGCGCGTGATCTTATTTAATATAAAAATATTACATCTTAAGGTTAAACGTCTATCACCCTATTTCATACAAAACTGGCTAAAAACTACACAAATACACACAATTAAAGTTATAGTCAAATTAACGTCATCTAACAGAGCACTGACATTTAACTTTAAGGTAAGTCAGCAGTCAGCACCCTAGTAGTGGGCCTCGAGCGAGACCCCACTATGATAGCCATCGCGGTTTTATTCATAGAGTATAGGTTATGACAGTTACTTTTTAGCTATACTTAATAGTCACAGGGGCCTCGCGCGACTCTATTTGTAATGTAAAAATATTATTCCTTTATAAATAAAATGGAACAATTGGATTTCAAATGTTTTTATGGTTATTACTTGATTGTATACAGTTTTGCCATTTTTATTTCTAGCCATACCCACATAAAGCACTGAAGGGGGCCTCGCGCGCGGCCTCTTTAATTACAAGATTTAATGAAATAATGTGACCCCTTACGTTAGCATTTTAGGTAGGGGGCCTCGCGCGAGGCCCCCTTGAGCGCGAGGCCGTGGGCGAGGGCCCACTTCGCCCACGCCTTGCTACGCTACTGGGTATACGAGTTCCGAGTGGCAGGAACCTCGTATTAGGTAGATAAAAGAATGACGTTCGAAAAGTGTACACTGCTACCTACTTCGAATAAAATATTTTCATTTTCACAAGAATTTTTTTCAGGAAACGAAAAAAAATTGGCTTCTCCATACAAAATTATAAACTTGAATGGACAGGTTGTATGGAGAAGCCGATTTCTTTTTTCGTTTCCTGAAAAAAAAAATTGTGGAAAGTTGTTCAGTTTCGTCTACTGAGCAAGCCCTTAAAGTTTTCGGAAACCTGTCCCTTACACCCTGTATATACAGACAGTAAATAATGCTCACACCTGCTAGACTCTTTTATTTTAAACAAAGATGGTCAACCTCTATTTTTGACAAGCAGGTAAAAAAGTAAGCGCCATAACATAAATCACTCACTTATAGAGCCTGAAGATGACGGGTATCCAACAGCAGAAGACGGCATGGCACAGGTATGAGAAATGGCATCTGTAATCATGATTAATATCTACAATTCATATTTATATAGGTACATAATATAAGGTTTATATTTGTTTGTTAACAACCCATTATGTCCCCACTGCAGGGGCACGGGTCTCTTCCCATAACTCGGGAAGGTTTAGGCCATACTCCACACACGGGGGCCAAGTCCGGATTGGTGGAGGTTGTTGGGGCTAGTGGCCAACCCCAGTGTCAGAAGTTTTCAAGCCGCCTATAAGGCCTCTGACATGGCTTAACGACTGCTAGCGATAGCAGCCGGCACCAACGGCTTAACGTGCCTTGCGAAGCACGGAAACGGTCGAGATAAATGCCACTAACAGTCAAAACCATCCAGGTTATGACCGTGTCTGTTGTAAGTTAACCTGCTTGATCGATGCGACCACGCAAGCCGCACTGAGCCACGACCGCTTTTTATATTTAGGTTTATATTTAATTGGAATATTTTATGTTAAACTAACAACGCATTCTATCACAACTGATGAGGCACGGGTTTCATCTAGGTTTGATTAAGCCATACTCTATTCTATATACAATATACATTCAGTGGCTAATTGTTGAGGCCCAATTGGTTGAGGTTGTGGGGCTGTAGTCAACTCCAGTGTTTACGAAATATGAACCATCAGGATTGAGCGATCATTTATTGCGCGAACCGCATAAGGTAGATAAATGGTAACAATTTTAACATTTTGTATTTTTTTTAAATCGAAAATTCGGTATTAATACTCTAAGGGTGTAGTAGACAGATGAAAGCCTTCGATGATGGGTTGTGATTTCATGCCGATACCGATGCGCAGAATACTTGGATGTAAATACACTGAATACCAAAAAGTATCCCAATTAACAAACCTGTAGCGTCTGTAGTTGACGGCTTGTCAAATGTTCGCGGCGATGACGCAACAGGCTCCTTGATAAGAGGATCTGCAATATTTTTAAACAGAACATTAGATTACTACTGCAAGTGAATGCCCAGCTTAAAAACAAGATGGGAAGATTGTTAAGAATTTATTTATAACTGAATATCAATTAATTTAGATATATTCAAAATATAGTATATTATTTTATTTAACGTAGATGACGCATCGCAGGTAGGTACTAAAAAAAACAAGTTCAACTTGGGACTGAGCGACTAACTTAACTTTGTCATTTTTTTTAATGTAAGTTTATTTAAAGAAGATCCTCGGGTTTATTGTATTTCCAAGAAGTTTTAATAGTGCCCAAAAAAAAGTCAAATAGCAAAATTAGTATAAGTAACAAGTGGAGATTTTATTTTACCTCTTTGTCGGTGTGATTAATATGTACATCCTTGCCAAATTACAGCTCTGTAGTACTAATAGTCTCTGAGTTAGGCCGTGGACAGACAGACAGGTGAAACTATAAGGATTCCTTTCTGACTATGGAACCCTAAAAATTGGGTCTAGAAAATTTACTGTATAATGTAAATTTTAAACTTACCCAGACCTTCAGAAGACGAAATTCTATATGTGGCTCCACTAGTTGATGGAGTTGAATTTGCATCTGCGGTGGCGGGTGAAGTGTGAATAGTAGATCCTGAAAACATACAAATTATACTTAATATATTTTTTTAAAGAGGCCAATAACATATTCTACTAGCTACATAATTCATAATATACTGAGGTTTTTTAACTGGGAGATTTTGAGAAAATGTTAGTGATTTTTTTATTCATTACAAGAATAACTCACACTTGACCAGTGTTCGTTACAGCCTCAGGTTACAGCACAACAAAAAAACAAGTTAGTTAAAAACCATTTTCCTGTATATCTTACGATGTTGCTTTATTTAAACTTTGAATTGATTATTGGGCTTCCTCATTTAGACCAGTTAAAAAAGTTCTCTCACATATTGTAAACATTTCTCTACAACTTCATACAGAAATATACTACATAAAAAATGGATATTTCATTGATGATTTTCATACAAAATAATACCTACATGAAAAATTACATGGAAAATGAAATGTTGTCAATTGTGATTCTAAAAAGTTTAAAAGGTGTAGTCTAAATGTTTAAACAGCTACTCACTACAGTAAAACTACTAAGTAGCAGACTACAGAAAAATTTTAAAGCAAAAATTAAATATGGCTTTACCGCTTTCATCAGGTTTTATTACAATACTGTTTTTAGAATTCAGAGCATAGGTGTGATCATTGTTGATGTATTTGAGGCGCAACATGTCTTCAACTGAAATAATTATTTTATAATAACACTGTGTTCACTTAAGACAGTCATTAAGCGACATCCACATGGGTGGAGCCGCAGGCAAAAGCTAGTTTTTAATAAAACTTGCTCTTTTCAAAAATAAAATAGCTGTTACAGTTGAATTTTTTCAAAAATTTCTTTAAAAAAATCTTAACTCGAAAACTACGAAAAATCGCGAATATACATGTGGGTGATTAGGATACCCCTGTATACGAGGCACCTAAATTTTATCTTTGGACGTCACTCTCCCGGCCACCCTGTATAATGTAAGACATAGGTAACTTTCCTAATAAACAAACCTCCCAATGAGCCCATCAACATAATAATAAAATAACAATACCAATTTATCAGAAACACATCAAACTTGCAATAAAAAAATGTAACAAAATAACCAAAAAAGTAAATTATTATTTGTTTTAATTCAATACCTTTTAAGTATAGTTTTCATAATGACTTACTTTCATATTGGGAATGCTGATGTGATCCTGGTCCAGCAATACTCTTTGATAATCCTAGAGAGTAATTGTGGTCTTCTTCTATATTTTCGAATGCTGAAATTGAAAATTTAATGTATGCAAATATTATATTGATTGGTGAAAATTTTTACATATAGGTAAGTGTCCGTTTGAATAAAATTACAAATAAAGGTTTGACCAGTCATTATGATTACTACTATAAACTAGAAATCGACGTGTCCTAGCTAAGAATATTGGAAGTCTGTCTCTATATAAAATAGTACAAATATATTGTGACATACAAAATACAAACTAGTCTTATCCTCTCATTTACATTATCAACGATTTGATTTTGGCAAATAACATTGAGCTCTTTCTTTCTCTCTCCTTTATTAGTTAATTACTTATTTTTTGTCTTTTTATTTAAAATAAGTTTCTTATTTACAGTTTCATCCCCTGTTATTTCGGTCGATCTTCTCTTTTCTTCTTTTTATATTACTACAAAACCAGCATTCCTTTTTTTATAAAAGTAGTACGAGTAGATACAAACTATGCAATAACAAACAATAGTACTTACAAATTTGGATTGGAGTAGATGGCTGGCGTCTATGAATTTCTTCATCTGAAAATAGAGTGGGACAAGCAAGTCTTTTTCTTTTATCACCAGTTCCAGTTAGGTATTTTGGCTCAAAATGCAGCTTGCATACCTAAAATAACAGACAATTAAATTAAATAAAGATTATCTAACACAATATATTACAGTTAAAAGTGTCTGTCAAGTGTCTGATTCATGTACGGTTCTGTACAATCAAACCATATTTTAGACCAAAGGCTTCTTATAGGTTTTCCTAATCTGTGAGTAAAGAACTATTTTCTGGCTTAGTAGTTTCAGAGTAAACCATTTTATTTGATATATGGTACAACTTGCAAACGTTTTTCCTGATTTATTTAGGTAGGACTCAAATTCATTTATATCATATTTTTATTTAGGTAACATACATTTGAGTCACACATATCTTTATTCATACAAATTTAATCAGTCCAGTAGATTCAAATTGACAGACAAACAGACACAAGTGATCCTATAGAGCTCCTTTTTCATTTTGAGATACAGAACTGTAAAAATCTAATAATGAAAATAATAAATAAAATCTAAGTTTAGCAACCCTAAAAACTTACTTCATATGTAGTCTACAAAATAGCTACACTTATTTATTTGAAAGTTGCAAATATGACAACAGATAAAGATAGGTGTACAAAGTTATCATAGGGAAAATCAAAATACATAGGCAAGGGAGATTACAAAAGGTGGCACCTGCACACCGGAAGATGCAGTGTGGGCAGGCCTCCAACTCAGTGGACCGATGACCTGGTGAAGATTGCGGGAAGCCACTGGATGCGAGCAGCGACTGGTCCTATACCAGTCGGTGTGGAAATCCTTGGGGGAGCAGTGAACACCTTTTGGCTAATGATGATGATGATTTTAACCTGCCTGCTTCATCATCATTGATGATGAAGCGGGCAGGTTAATTTTAGTATTATTCCTCAGCACATAATACATCAGGATTGATCACAAGTGAGATTTCCCATTGGCTATGTATGACAGTAGGTGCTATGGACTAGTCTCAGAGTTATGCAGGTACGGTTGCAGTAAACTTACGAAGGCTACCTCAAGTCCTGGCTTGTTAGGCATGTAGGTAATTACCTTTTTTGAGACGAGCACGTCTCTCGACAAGTTCTGTAGCGATGGACTCCTTGGTATAAGAAATCGTAACCAAATTTCTCGAAGTCCATCGTTGGCGGGCAAATTAAAAAGCTTCACGGCCGGTTTTCTAGAACTGCATCCTTCCACGCAACAATGATGTATTGGCATTTTAATGAAATTTAATACCTAAAACTGAACAAGACGATTTAATTAATAAGCTAATAAACACAACGTTGCACTTTGCATAACCATACCCGTTTAGCGTAAATTGTTTACATACCTTGATTAGTTAACAGAAGCAGAACGAAAAATAATGTTTTAAATGATTATATTCGCTTTTTATTACAAAAATATCACAAAAATAATTTTCTCAAACGTTCACCAAAAGCGCGCGAAGAGAAAAAGAAAGAACGTTCTAGTGACAAGTCGACAGTGGGTTGACAAGAGTCTCTCCTTGTTCCTCAGTGGTCTGTCCCTTTTACACTTGAAAAAAAACCAAAGGAAAATTATTAACAAACCATGCGATATTATCTGTGGTAGCGCGGTCTACGGCTTTTGGACCAATGAGATTGATTCATAGGCCTGATCTACACCTCCAAGCCTATGACTTAATGTGGGCAGAAATTAATTTACTCCTTTTAAAACTAAAATACAAAAAACAGTAACCTACAAATCCTATAGAATGTTTATCAAATCGCGAACTTTAAACGCTTTTTTCTCAACTTCACTAATTTTAGGTTACCACTTTTTGTCATCTGGAGGCAAATTTGCAGAAGGTCCTGGAGTTAGATCACGGGGCAGACTTGAGCTGGCTTGATCCGTAGCGGAATTCACATTATGCTCGCTACAGTGATCGGTTTTCTCTTCTGAATTAGATTCATCTGAAGAATCAGTTGCCACCGATTCTAGCATTTCTCTAAACCGGTTATTCTGTGCTTTAATTTTTTGTTTATTATAAATTGAAAATAAACATAACTAAAAAGCATAAAAATGTTTTGCCATCGACGTAGAAACAAATGGACTTCGGGTCAGCGCTCAAAAGTGTCCGAACCAAAAGAGTAGTAAAACGCAAAAAGAGGTCTAATTTCGCGCCAGTCTTATTTTGGTCGCCCGGCTGACTGCACATCCAAAATGGCGTACTGCGTCGTGAAAAGTTGTAAAAACTATTCAAGTGAAGTGAAAAAACAGGATGGAATATCATATTTCCGGTAAGTAAACTCTTGCTTTATCATTTTAAAGTATTGTTTTGCTGAGAAACACAGTAGTTTATTTTAATTTGAATTACGCATTTAGTTTGATTTCCATGAGCGAACAATCGAACATCACAACTTTGGAAGAAAAATTTTATGGAGTCGCTTTCAAGTATAAAGTTTCTTATTAATATATTTTGTAACTTTTTACTATTGTTTTTATTACATAAAATATTTTATTTATTTTAGCTTTTCCTGAGATCATGAGAGAGAGAGTTGTGCACTATGGAAAAACATTATAGCCGAATCGTGAGGGGAGGAATACTTTGTTCCGAAAAAATTCCACTTTGTTTGCTCGAATCATTTTCACTCTGTATAATTCATATTTAAGCGTGTTCCTGTGTTTGTTATAAAAAAAAAAACAAGATTTTGCAAAAAAAAATCTTATAAAACATAGCCAACAAAAAACATTATAAGTGAAAGCTACTCCATTACTTCTCTGTCTTCATTCGAAGCAGCGTAAGGTGAAGTACGTTCCAGTCAAAGCTTCGTATGGTGATAAATTGTTGCAAACAAAAACAACCGTAATGCAATGACACACGATCTAAATGCAAATGTGTTGTTTCTATGCATATAACTACGTGTGTATAGGTTAACTTCGGACGCTTTTTTCGTGAATTATGTACTAGACCCGTCGTCCATTTGATTCTACGTCGATGTGTTTTGCAGAAAAAAATACATTTAGTATGAGGAAGGGTATGTCGTACCCGGGAAAGTTTTGCGCACAAATATCTCCAGCGGTGTTCCACACAAAACTGCGAACACGCCACTATCCTCTCCTGCACACCCCTGACTTCAGCTACTGAGAGTGCCAGTATTGCCAGACAAATATTATAAAATTTTGACAACTTTTAATGATACCCTGGGTATGAGATACCCCGCCTCATACTCGCCGGGTTAATATAGAAATAAAATACCTAGATGGTAAATAAATACCACTACAGGTACTACAGGATTTCTTAAACTTATAGCCCTGTGTTCCCCTACGTTTCCAAGACGGGTTGTCTTAAACAATTTTCAATAGAAGACATTGAGGTCATTTTTTTATCCACCATTGGTAAGCCCTTGACATCATCATTAAAAATACAGCTGGTTAAATCTTTTCGTGTACCACTTGTATTACTTGGTGTACCCCTAGGGGTAGGTAAGCGTACCTCACTTTGAAAAACCCTGCATTAGTATTGTCATTACAGTATGGACAGTCCCTTCCCTGCCACTTTAGTATCCGGAGAGGACTTTTCATTTCTTGTGCTCCATGGGGAAGGTTTAGTACCGATAGCGTACGTTCTAGTTTCCTGCAGTCCAGTTTATTAGCTTATATTTTATCATACATGATCATACATTGTGAACTGCAAGACAATCTTACTCATTGTCAGGTTACACAGAGCGAATAATAATTAACTATTTCAAGGTGATCTACTGCGCAGGCCACAGGTTTATCTATTTATTTCATTTATTTACTCACTGTAATGTCCTAAGGCTGTAGTAGATATTTAGACATAATATACTTACTTACATGTGTTTATTTTTGGCACATAATATTAAAAAAATATCAACATATAAACAACAAAATGTTACAAATTTGTCTGGCTCACGCGTTAAAATGGGGGTGCCTCAAGGATCTATTTTGGGACCATTCCTGTTTTTGGTTTACATCATCGACCTACCGTTCATAGTTGAATCACTATCAAAAATTGTGTTGTTTGCCGATGATACATCTCTAGTTTTTAAAATTGACAGACAAAATGATATGATTGACGAAGTACAAACGACACTCTCTGTAAAGTACACAATTGGTTCATTGTGAACAACCTAGTCTTAAATGCAAAAAAGACTAAATGTATATTTTTGTACTTCAGGAAAGGTCTGATCGCGCGATTTACGAAATGCGTTCTCAAGATTCACTTCGAGACAAATTTCAAGAAATTAATATTTTAACGTTTCCCTGTCAGTACGTTTATGAAAATATTATGACTATGTGCGAAAAAACTTAAATCTCTTTACAGTAAATTCTGACAGACATACTCGTAATCTCAGAAATAAAAGTAAGCTTCAGCTTGCATATCATGGCTCAGTAAGGTTAGTAAGTCGTTTGTGGGACAAAGTATACGAATGTACAATAAAATACCAGAAGATATTGTAAATCTAACAGAGAGTAAATTCAAAAGTTATGTAAAAAAGATCCTATGTAATAAAGCTTACTATAAGACATCTGAGTACTTAGATGATAGAAATGCTTGGACGGTAAGTGTTTCTCTAACCAACACAGCAACATTGACATGACTAATTGTAAGATAAAAGGATGCAACATGTATTGTAAAAGAACTGAAGGGATTCATTAAGACTTCTCCTTTTCCCTTTTTACTTTGTTCATTGACGGGAGCGGTGCATGCTCGCTTAAATGTTCGTGCGGATGGTGGCGTATCGGGAGCCGGGTCATTCCCTTCCCTCAAATATGGTTGAGGGGAGCGATGGCTGACTCTCGCGTTATACTCGTGATCGGGTGCTGTCCGTGTGAACTGGCTCTTGTCATTGTTTTTTTCTTGTCATTGTCATTTTTTTGTGTGTGATTCTTAGTTATTAGATTTTAATTTGAATCCTTTTTTTTTACAGACGTGACATAGGTAGACAAATATAAAAATTTATAATGACTGACTCGGTGGCTAAGTGGTTAGCGATCCTGACCTCTGATCCTAGAGTCGTGGGTTCGATCCCCACACAGGGCAAACTTTTCTGTGATGAGCAGAATTGTTTGCTCTGAGTCTGGGTGTATTATATGTATATATGTATGTATTTAAAAGTATATGTGTATGTATATCAGTCTCTGGTTCCCAAGATACAGGGAATCCTAGTTTGGGGCCAGATGACCGTGTGTGATTTGTCCCAGATATTATTATTATTATTATATTATTTCACCATCTATACTTAGGTGTAAGATTTGCAATTTTTTTACTATGTTTCTGATGTTCGATTAAATACTCTACTATCCTTTTTTGTGACGAATAAGAATAAAAATTAATTAAGGAGTGAACCTTTCGCAGTTGAAAACGAAAATAAAATTACCCGCAAATGTAAACCAGTTTTAACAATAAATAATTCATAAATCATTCAATATTCAAATTCTTTCCATTCTTCCACTTTCTCATAGACAGCGGTATTTTGCCCGCTTTAACACCAGGCAACTTGTCAAATGGATAGTTCTCGAAATTCTGCCAGAAGACAGGTCGAACAGTGCGGTAACCGACGTCAAATTTCGCCAACGTTTCGACGTCCGAAGCGTCGAGTTCGAAGTCGAAGATCTGTGCGCTTTCTAGCACTCCGGACTTGGTCATCGTTCTTGTTAAGGAAACAACAATGCCACGTTGGTACTGAAAGCAAAATTAAAACCTTCCCAAACGTGGCCTAGCCGAGATGGATTTGACGATTGATATCTTTCTCGAAGTTGGACCTATCCTCCGTTGGTTTTATCTATGGTTGAGTTTGTCCCAGGAATGTGTTTATAAATATTCATTAACAACTTCGAGTGCAGTCTCTAACCTTTAGAGAAATGGGTGTGAAACGATATTGATACTGATGTCAACTTATTAAGATGATCTGCTGAGGCCATTGAGAATTCTGCATAGGTCTTCCAAGATATCAGCTTATCGATGGTTGTTAATGTACGCCATGGATGTTGAGTCCTCTCCAGTCCATAAGCTAGGAAACATCTTCCAAGGCACTGGTAAACAGTTTTAGATATATAACGTCTCCTTTACTCCTGGTGTCACTCCTCATTGCAGCCATTTGTTTTTCTAATTCTGATCCTGGAGGCGGACCGACATATTGGCGTTTTACTAAAACTTCAATAACTTCGTAGTTAATTTGGCACCGTTGGAGAGACTGTAACACAGTCCAAGTCTCGATTGAATGAAAGGCTTTCTCATAGTCCACATTCTACAAACGCGAAGCATACTGGGCGATTATGACTTTATTTTTTTTGTGTTGTCTGCTTCCGGTGATGCCAGGTATCTCCAACATTTTTGTGTAAAATAAGGGCAATTAGAATTTACACACTCGTTGATGCGGTCTGAGAAAAGCCACACGAGTTGTGTTTTGTATCTCCATGCATGAATCGATTTTTTTCTGTTTGCATCTGCAATCTGCTTTAAATGATATGAGGTACGGTACCGTAACGCACGTTAAAAAAAAATACATTTAATTTAACCAAAATTGCTTGCTGCTTGATCTGGTCGGCGCGAATTTTGAAAGAGTCGGCGGCGGCGGCGGCGCGGACAAATCGGCGTGGTCGCGCCGCGCCGGCGCGGCGCCCATATCTAATTCGATCACGTATAGAATTTCCGATCATAGCACACGCCTTCGTCAATTGGGTGACCTTGACCTTGAGCCTTCTTATGAGGCTCATAGTAAGCGATTATGTCTCAGTTCCAAAAGTTATTCACTGGAAACACTGATTAACTTACCCACAATTTGGTCTTGAAAGACTGCAGTATTTCGGATGTTTCGGACCTGAAGATATTGCAGACCTTCCCAAACGTGGCCTAGCCGAGATGGATTCGACGATTGATAATCTTTATCGAAGTTGGACCTATCTACCGTTGGTTTTATGTATGGTTGAATTTGTCCCAGGAATATAATATGTTTATAAATATTCATCAACAACTTCGAGTGCAGTCCCTAACCTTCAGAGGAATGGGTGTGAAACGATATTGATATTGATACTGATGTCAACTTATTAAGATGATCTGATGAGACCATTGAGAATTCTGCATAGATCTTCCAAGATATCAGCTTATCGGTGGTGGTTAATGTATGCCATGGATATTGAATCCTCTCCAGTCCATAAGCTAGGAAATATCTTCCAGGGCACTGGTGAACAGTTTTGGATATATAACGTCACCCTCACTCCTGGTGTCACTCCTCACTGCAGCCATATAATTTTCTAATTCTGATCCTGGAGGCCGACCGACATAGTGGCGTTTTACAAAAACTTCAATAACTTCATAGTTAATTTGGCACCGTTGGAGAGACTGTAACACAGTCCAAGTCTCGATTGAATGAAAGGCTTTCTCATAGTCCACATTCTACAAACGCGAAGCATAGTGGCCGATTATGCCTTTAATTTTTTTGTGTTGTCTGCTTCAATGTGGAAATGAGGTTTAAGGTACTGAAATCTTTTCGGAAACCCTGGAAATTCATAAAACAAGCATCCAGACGATTCGTGATAACTCTCAAAAACTAAAAACAATGATGTGGGTCTGTAGGGTCTCACAATCAGCAGCTCAGCGGGGTCATTACCAATTTTGAAGAAGTGCACCACCCACCACACTTTTGTGCTATGTGGTAGGCGTTCGTAATGAAATCAAGCAATTCTGAAGACCTTCAAGTACCGGTTTTCGACTGCTTTCTGAAGCTCAGCCGTAACTCCATCACCCAGTGCCTTATTGTTCTTTAGCTGTTTTTTATGTGATAGGTGGCAAACGAGCGGACGGATCACCTGATGGTAAGCGATCATAAGCTGTTTAATCTCGTTTAAGCCGATGTCCGAGATATCTTCGTTATAGTGTCGATGTCGGATCGACTTGGATTAAAGTTAACTTAGTTCCCCCGAATCGAAATGCGTATATGCGTACCCGCGCATTTGCGCATATATGCGCGCGAGCATAAGGGTAGGGTTATAGCATAGGGTCTTTGAAATCGGGTGATGCTAGGTATCTCCAACATTTTTGTGTAAAATAAGGGCAATAAGAATTTACATACTAGTTGATGCGGTCTGAGAAAAGCCACACGAATTGTGTTTTGTATCTCCATGCATGAAACGATTTCTCTTGCATCTGCAATCTACTCTAAATGATATCAGGTGTGGTACCGTGTCGCATGTTGAAAAAACTACATTAATTTGAACAAAATTGCTTGCGGCTTGGTCTGTTCGGCGCGAATTTTGAAAAAGTCAGCGGCGGCGGTGGCGCGAACCAATCGGCGTGGTCGCGCCGCGCCAGCGCGGCGCCCATGTCTACTGCAGTGTGAGTGCACCGCATGAGCAGTGTCGTCTAGTGATGGACTGTATCGACACGCACGCGCACGCGTTTTTGTTATTTGTAGATTAAATATTACATAAATATACGAAAATGAAAAAGGTCACGAAACAATTAAAATATAAGCACAGATGAAAATCTTACTAAAAGTACTCGAGACTTTATGAAATTCAAAGTTCAAAATATTTTTTAATTAAGTAGATGCTGTATGCATACTTACGCTGTATTAGGTAGAAAAAATCGTCTTTTTTCTACCTAATACAATATGTCCAAACAATGAAAAATATACTGTAGACATCAATAATTTCTACTGATGCCAAATAAACATAAAAGATACTGAAATAGTGTTAGTAAAGTTGATTCCTATTATCGATATTTTATTTTTGCTATATTTCCCATCACTATTTCTTAAATATACGTCATCATCTGAGTGCGGCATGGCAAAATAATTTTCATGAAATCAGGGGTTTACATTAATGCTAATATCTCTGTAATTATTAAGAAAAACTACAGGCGACTTATGTGATATATACTACAGGATTATACTAATATCTAAAGAAAAAATCATTTAAATATCTTTAAATTTTGTGGAAATATTAGCCTCCAAAGTCGATAGACTGTGTGGGAAAATAATTCTCATGACGCATGATCTACTGCATGAGAAACATGGAGGTCATGTCGCATGCTGGGAAAGTTCAGTAAATCAGGTGCCGCAATGAAGGCGTTAAAGATTGCAACCAACTGCAGCCTTTTGCAGTGATATTTATGCGAGGAACTCCTGGATTCAGAACCTATTTACAACCGAGGAACATTTTATGTTAATGCATCCTAAATCACAGTTCCACTCACCAGGTATCTCAGTGTGATCTGTGTAACTGTCTTGCCGTGCTTCTTGGTAATCTCCTTAAGAGTAGAGTAGTCCATCTTCGGCTCAGGGTTGTCAGGCTGCTGCCGACTTGGTACCATGGTCCCGAAGGTCTCTCTTAAATATGTACTCCCGTACGCCACTACTGCTCTGTTGTGTGACTGACAGAAGTTTACCAGCTCTGGCTGTCCGAGGTTCAAGTTGATCTGTGGAGGAGTTATCGGGGTTTTCTGTTTTAGGTATTACGTCATTTAATTGTGACAAGCTTGCCTTTTTGTTGGCAGATTCATGGAAAATCAACGGCTAGCTGCTTCTACAACAGAGTACCTTACGAAGACTTCTTTTTCCATGATTTCTAATCAAGATTATTCAAAACCCGCTGTTGAATAAGCCCTCCCCTGATTTCCAAATACAAATAGTGAGTCTTTGGGTAAAGGCAATGACTTACCATATCTAACGGTGGACTTTTACTGTGGAGCTGAACATAACCTGATGAAGAATTCTCACCTCAAGCTGATTAGTAGCGGGCGGTACCTTGCAGTTCGCTAACAATCTTTTAAGCTGCTCTACGTTGAAATTTGACACTCCGATGGATTTCGCCAGACCCTTTCCCAGGACAGTTTCAAACCCTTTCCATGTCTCCACATAGTCTATCTACTCGTCAACACCCTCTTCCTGAAAAGTAAGTAAAAGTGGAAATGTATTTGTAAGATCTTGGCAAAATTTGACCTTGGTAAGTGAGTAAAGCTGATACTGATATTGAAAGAAAACTTATCATTATCAATATAAGTAGGTAAATCCCTAATGAAATGTGGAATGATCTGTCATATCTCCAATACTAGAACACATCATTGTTGGTAAAACTGAAGTAAATCGGAAAGAAAGACTTTGATAAAATTGTGGAAGTAAGTCAAGTCATGCAGACTTACAAAACGTTCAAATAGTAAAAAAGGATCTACATACTTACATATCGATACTTCTGGGCTCAAAGGGCGTATACGCCTAAGGTCTACGCCCTTTGAGCCCAGAAGTATCGATATAATGTACTGTTACACCCCTGTTTTGTAGAGGGTTATGCTGTGCCAGCGATGCCCTAATGCTGAGTCAGGTTATTATAAGTAAAGCGCGCCTGCGGCGCCCGCTCCCAAGTCATTCTCGACTCAACCTCCTTCGGGGTAGCTGCCAAATCTAGTTTGCCTTAAAATTAGAATAAAATAAATTTTTGAACTTTTAAAACCAATATAAATTTAAAATCGTATTAAATAGTTTTTTTTAAAACTTAAAATCCGAGATCCGTTTTAACATTTGGTGGCAGCTTAAAGGGATAATTAAATAAGTTATCCCCGGAAACGTCTCCCGCGAATAAAATAATTAAATATATAATTAAAACTCTTAATTTCTAATTCAAGTTCTACTAAATCAAGTGATAAACTATTTTATTTAAAAACCAGTGCTACGTGCCAGTGCTAAAACTCAGTGTTTTTAAATCCAAACAACAAGTTTATCATCATCGAAATCATCACCCAAACTACTCCGCTTTTCATTGCGTGAGTCCTGTGGTGCTCAACTATTCCAAGAAATCATCATCGAAATCATCACCCAAACTACTCCGCTCTTCATTGCGTGAGTCCTGTGGTGCCCAACTATTCCATAAAGTCATCATCGAGATCATCATCGAAATCATCACCGAACTCCGCTTTTCATCGCGTGAGGGCTACGGTGTCTACATCCTCTGTATCCTCAATCTTCAAGATCTGTCCAAAAGTGGGCATCCATCATCTGACGTGTGTGGCTTCACCGTTCACTCCGAGAATTTTACCGTCGCATTGTCGCGCCGTCGCGTCGCGCCGTTATCAGCCAGACGTAACCCGATCCTGCGCGCAAAGCCAGCGCACTATCCACGCCGTATTTGCGTTATCGACTTGCAAGTAAGGATGACCGTGTTTATGCTGTTTGCAGTCTACATCCTGTAAGTGAAATTTCATTACAATATCCTTGTGAATTTAAAACTATTCTACGCAGTGTAAGTGCAAAAACATTGATATTTGAAAATAATTATAATTTCATATGTAATGTCCGAAGATAAGAAAATTCCAGCCTTAAACCTGGATCTTACATACCAGGAAAATTTAAATAACGAGAACACTTCTGAAGACTCTGAACCCAAATCTACTAAAACCCAAACAAAAACTAAATCAAAAACTATGGCTGAACTAGGTATTGATACTCTTTTAAAATTCATTAAGCCTTATGACGGAAGTCGGGACACACTGAATGCTTTCATCACAAATTGTGACAATGCTTATGATCTTGCTTCAGATGCACAGAAACCAATTCTATTTAGGTATATCCTATGTCAATTGCAAAGCAAAGCGGAATCTGCATGCTCTATTAAAGAATTTTCTAATTGGGAACAACTTAAAGACTTTCTAAAGAAACAATTTGCTGAAAGAAAACATCTTAGTCATCTCCTCACTGATTTGCAAGAGAGCAAGCAGCTTCCGAATGAAAATGCTAGTCAATTTTCTTTACGAATAGAAACATGTCTGTCCCAGCTTCTAACCGAAGTAACTCTGTCTAATACAAAAGTGAAAGAACTCGCTGGTCGTACAGCAGCAATGGAAGACTTAGCATTGCATCACTTCATGCTAGGACTTCATCCTCGTGTATCAAATATTGTCAGGTGTAGAAATCCTAAAAACCTTAATGAAGCCATCAACTTCGCCATTTCTGAAGAGAAAATTCAACAAACACTATACAAGAAACATCCCCCACAAGTTCAGTCGCGTCATAATGTTTCAAATGCGACGCTCCAAAATCAAACAAGGGTTTCACTTCCTGGTCCTTCAAAATCAAATTCGTTCTCTCGTAACCAATCTAATCAACTATTTTGCCGCTACTGCAAAAGTCCTGGTCATGATATTTCAAACTGTAGGAAAAGAGAATATAATAACAAAAAATATAATCAACGTCTTGATGTTCAACCTCAAGGTCATAGACCTGCTCCTATAAATTTTATAGAAGACAACGAAAATCCAATAGGTTATCCAGAAATAGAATATCCTGAAAGTACTACCGAAAACAACAAAGAATCTGATTCTTTAAACGAATAGTTGTCTCGCCTCGGTGTCGCACGAGACAATGCCTGAAAGCCGACACTTCATTACTTTCGACAACAAAAGGTACTTCTCAATCCTCAGAGAAAACAAAAATTGATCCTTCTCTCGAAGCTTCTAAATCTAAACATCCAGAAAATAAAGTCTATGAAATCACAACTGACCCAACTAAACAATTTCTCCCACATGTGCTAGTGAAAACAAGCATTAGTAGAAAACCACTTTCCTTGCTTGTGGATTCAGGATCCGCAATCAGTCTCCTAAAACGAACTTGTGTTCCTAAACACCAAACCTTGACAAAAGAGTCAATCAACCTCAAAGGTATTGACTCTGGTAAAGATTCAACACCGACATTAGGTCATTTCCGACTGCACCTGCTCTTGCCTAACAAAACAGACGTGAATCATAAATTCCATGTCGCTGAAGATATTAATTTACCCTATGACGGTATCATCGGTTCAGATTTACTGACAAAATTCCGTTGCAATATTGATTACACGCATGATATTCTGAAACTAGGAAAAGTCGATATTAAACTTAATTTTGATGAACCTACTTACGTGATTCCTCCCAGAACAGAGATGATAATCGAATGTTCCGTTAAAAATCCAGAAATAAAAGAAGGACTCCTACTTGATTTTCATTACTCTAATGATCTTATGTTTCCAAATTCAATACTAAAAGTAAAGGAGAACAACAGAACAAACGTCTCTGTTGTGAATGTATCCGAAAGTCCAGTAACATTAATGTCAAACATTAATCTAATCCTAGTCCCGATAGACTCACATGATATTAACGTTCCTGTGAACAGCGTAACAACTAACTACCCTGAATCGTTACCTGAAAAAACTCAAAACCCTTATGAACGTGCTAATCACGTTATCCAGCTATTGCGTTCATCACACCTTAACGATGAAGAAAAGTCAGTTCTACATGAAGTATGTTCTGACTATTCTGATATCTTCCATCTCCCTGGTGACAAACTTACGTTCACCAACGCCGTAAAACATGAGATCCATACGACTTCATCAGTTCCAATCAACACTAAATCTTATAGATTTCCCGAATGCCATAAAGCCGAAGTAACTGCTCAAATTAAGAAAATGTTAGATGAAGGTATTATCAAATCATCATCATCTCCCTGGTCTTCCCCAATATGGGTTGTGCCGAAAAAATTAGGTGCATCGGGTCAGCGCAAATGGCGCGTAGTCATCGACTACCGAAAACTGAATGACATCACAATCGGAGATGCTTATCCGATCCCTCAAATTTCAGAAATATTGGATCAATTAGGTTCCTGTAAATATTTCTCCACGCTTGACCTTGCATCCGGGTTCCACCAAATTCGAGTAAATGAAGCCGATACTTCCAAAACAGCTTTCACTGTTCCTGAAGGGCATTTCGAATTCAGTCGAATGCCATTTGGGCTGAAAAACGCCCCGTCGACTTTCCAGAGACTGATGAATACCACCCTCTCGGGTATCCAAGGAATAAAATGTTTCGTCTACCTTGACGATATCGTTATCTACTCTCACGATCTCTCATCTCATGTCGAAAACCTCAAATCTGTATTCCAAAAACTTCACGAATTCAATTTGAAACTCCAGCCCGATAAGTGCGAGTTCTTGAGGACGGAAGTCGCTTATCTAGGCCACACTATCAGCGAAGAAGGAGTTAAACCTAACCCCGATAAAATTAAAGCGGTGACAGACTTCCCAGTACCGAAATCTCCGAAAGACATAAAATCCTTTCTGGGATTGGTATCATACTACCGTCGCTTTATTCCTGACTTCTCAAACATAGCTAAGCCTTTAACAAACCTTCTAAAAAAGGATGTACCCTTCAAATGGGAAAATCAACAACAAGTCGCATTCGATCAACTTAAATACAAACTCACTACTGCTCCTGTCTTGTGCTATCCCGATTTCACGAAACCATTTGTACTCACCTGCGATGCTTCCAACCACGCTCTAGGTGCTGTTCTTTCTCAAGGTCCCGTTGGACAAGAAAGACCAATTGCCTATGCATCCCGTACCCTGAATAAAAGCGAGTGCAATTACAGTACCACCGAAAAGGAGTTACTAGCAATCCTTTATGGATGCAAAACATTCCGTCCGTATCTGTACGGGAGGAAATTCCAAATCATAACAGATCATCGACCACTTGTGTGGCTCTTTAATCATCGAGATCCAAGCAGCAAACTCCAAAGATGGCGTCTTAAACTTGAAGAGTATGAGTATGAAATAGTCTATCGCAAAGGGAAACTTAATTCTGCAGCAGATGCTCTTTCTAGATTCCCTGTAAATCCAATTCTTCCCGAAAACCCTGCAGCAAACCCTGAAACGAGTAATTCAGAACCTTACCTAAACCTAGGCGTCAACAATAATCCCCAAATTGGTCAGTCTCAAAGTAGTCTAGAACAAGAATTAATAGAATTACAAGATCTTATCTCACCCTCAGATTTGCTATCCCCGCCAGATCTTCGACCTGATGTCGAAAATCCCGACATAACAGACGACATCTTTAAATATCTAGAATCAAATCCTATGGACGAAATAACTTCGCAGGCGAATAACGGTTTAGTTGATCAACCTTCTCAAGTGGTTACACCTAACGATCCTGTATCCCCTGCAATTCAACAAGAAACTTCTAAAGTCCCAATTAATGTTGAAAATCTTCCTGAAGTCCAAACACCGGACATTGTTACATTAACTTCAGATATCTCGTCACCTACTCATTCGGCGACCTCTCCATCAGACGAAAACTCTTACTCCAAATTTCTGAAATCTAAAGAAACCTATGATACCCACATCATAGAACACAACGAAACCTTACTGAAATCCCTCCAAAATGTCATCATCATCCCCACTTCATTGGACTTAGATGAATCGATACCCTATGTCCCAGAAATCCTAAGCGAACACGAACACTCGAACGAGTTCATCCAATCTGAAAAATCCCTGTTTGCAACAGAGAGTTTAAGTGTCAAAAACAAAACATTCCATTTTGCATTCATCAAAGTCCATCATTTTGATAACTGTACCTACCCAGACATCTTCAATACCCTAAAGACGGTAAAAAACAAGATATTGTCGGAACACCCGAACATCAAAGAAATCGCCATCAGCGATTTCAGAAATCCTTTTGAAAAACTCATCTTTGCAAAAGTATATAACATGCTTGCTTTTTTGTTCCGAGGTACAGGTATAATAGTTCATATCTATCATGATAAGATCATATATCCCACTCTCAGCGAAATACCCAAGATATTGAAAGAAAATCACGACTTGCCAGTTGCTGGACACCTGGGTACAGCTCGCATGCTTAATCGTGTACGAGAACAATTCTACTGGAAATCGATGCGTTCTGATATCGAACATTTCGTAAAAAACTGCCCTTCCTGCCAAGCTAATAAAGCTTTTCGACAAACAAATCGTGCCCCTATGATCATCACAAGCACTTCCAGTGCTCCTTTTGAGCGCCTTGCCCTTGACATAGTCGGTCCTTTGCCCGAGTCCGGAACTGCAAAATTAAAGTATATCCTTACTTTACAAGACGACCTGACAAAGTACTCCGTGGCGTACCCAATTCGCACCGTGACTGCCGAAGAAACCACTGACTACCTTGTTCATTTTATTTCTCTCTTTGGAATTCCAAAGAAAATATCTAGCGATCTAGGTACCAACTTCACTGCCGACCTGTTCAAACAAACCTGTAACTTCTTAAAAATAAAACAGTTGTGGTCATCTCCTTACCATCCTCAAACCCAAGGCGCCCTTGAGCGCAGTCATTCGACACTGAAAGAATACTTGAAGTCGTTTGTCAACGTCAATCAAGACAACTGGCCCCGTTATGTATGTACCGCTATGTTGACATACAACACAGCCGTTCACTCAACAACTAACTTCACGCCCTACGAGCTCGTGTTTGGCAATAAGCCATTCCTGCCCAGTTCGTTATACGAAGAATCCTCTAATACCACTACCTACCCCGATTACGTAAAAATGCTTCAACATCGCTTGAAATGCTCCCGTGACAAAGCAATAGAGCATATCCAAAAATCTAAGGAAACATCCAAACAATATTACGACTCTAGAACGCGCTCCGTGCAATATAAAGAAGGTGACTTTGTCTACCTAAAGAATCACCTACGACTTCGCAAGGCACTCTCGCCCTTATGGAAAGGACCTTACAAAGTAATGAAGGTGCACGACAATCACACGGCGACTCTCCTTATCAACAGGCGTCACGTGCGTCACCACTTCGATGAAATGAAACCCGCGATAGGACAATTCGACCCACCTTGAATACGTACTCGTATTGTATTGGGTACTAATTATTCGAATCACATTATGCGATTTAAACTTAAAATATATATACCTTATCTCTATAGTTAAGAGTAGGATTATAAAATTAATTACAAAGTTAAGGCGATTATTTAGTTAAGTAAAAGTAGGATTATGAAATTAATTATTAAGTAAAGCTGTAAAATACCAAAACTGACTGAAACTCATTTCCTTTCAGCGTTCCGATAATGGCACAACAGGACTATGTCCAGCCAATTGCTTCTAGCCCCGGATTATACTTCGATTATATTGGAAAAATTAAAATTACTAATGACTATTTAAGAATTGTGATTCCGATAGATATCTCATATGTGAAACCTCATATAGATAATATAAATTCAATTATAGGAACTTTTAGATTTTTATGCAACCAAAGAGAAACTGTACACGATTTGGAATGTCATAACCTGATACGACCACTTGCAGTGCGATATCACGATATCGTTAAAGAATATTCTTCGCTATCCCATTTAGTAGATAACAGATCAAAACGTAGTGCTTGGATCCCCGGGATAGGTTCTCTTCTAAAACAGATATTTGGTACCCTTGACGAGGATGATGCCCTCCGCTATGATGATGCTATAGAAGTTGTACAAAACGATGAAAGGAAACTAGCCTCATAAGTGAAACAAAGTATTCTAGTGTCAATGTCGACAATTTCATCATTTAATCAGACTGTTCACAAGCTGAAAGCTAATGAGGATACTTTAAATTATGCTCTCGACGAATTCTCGAAAAACCTGAAGAACCTCACTTTTTCTACTAATGAATCACTTTATTTATCTCACCTTAATTCTATTTTAAACATATTGGAAGCTACAATACTTACACTATCATTCCAGTTAGAGGATATTATTAATGCGATAACTCTCAGTAGTCAAAACATCTTGCATCCGTCGATTATCAGCCCAGAGGAACTGTTTCGAGAACTCGCCGATAACTACAGGCATCTGCCCAACAACTTAGAACTACCTATAAGTTTAGACCTAAGTATGATACATGCTATTTTAAGTATTTCTTCTGTAATTTGTTACTACTTAAACTACAGAATTGTGTTTGTATTGAAAATTCCCTTAGTACTACCTAGAGAATTTAACCTATATCATAATGTTGCTTTACCTATACCATACAATGTACAAAACCCCGACACGTTCAGCCTAATAATTCCCGATAGTAAATATATCGCTATAACTAAGGACAGAACGTATTACTGCAATATTCAATCCCTTCAAGAATGTAAGAAAATAACTACAGAGAATTACATGTGTGATATCACCAACGAATATCAAACAAGTGCCAAATTAAGTTGTGAAAGTGAACTAATATCAAAAGCATTAAGTGAAGTGCCAAATCAGTGTGAAACGCGTTTTATTTATGGAATAGTGGATATTTGGAAAGCTCTTGCGAATAACAAGTGGATTTACGTTCAGTCCCGTCCTAGTAAACTCTCCATCGATTGTGTAGGTAGCGAAGTGTATGAAATTAGTATAATAGGTACAGGTATACTTAACCTCCCTAACCATTGTATAGCATATTGTAAAAGTAGTAGGCTTATCCCGAAACGGAATTCTCTTAATGTCAGCATGCCTGTTATGACTTATAATTTTAACTTGATAAACGATTCCTGTTGTAGTCTTAGTAAATTAGATAAGAATAATGCATCCCCTATTATTTTAGAAAACATTGATCTAGATGACTTAACACAAAAACAAGAAATCCTAAAATCTTTTAGCTTAGAAGCCGGAGAAATGGAGAATACCCCACACATAATTAAATATGGGACTCATTATTCTGTACTTACAGTAGTTATTATTATTTTTATTCTACTTTATATTCTTTATAAACTGTATTGTATCTTGAGATCTGGCCGCTACCTGAAGAGTCTAAAGGTATTACATATTTCTGATGAACAGCCCACAATATCTCCTTCGGACAATGTAGTAATGGAGTCTGTAGCTCAAGTAGAAACTACACCAAAACCACGTATAAGAATTCATGTATAGTTTATATTTTGCATAAACTTCGGTCAAATCCGAAGTTTAGTCTTAAGGGGGGGAGAATGTTACACCCCTGTTTTGTAGAGGGTTATGCTGTGCCAGCGATGCCCTAATGCTGAGTCAGGTTATTATAAGTAAAGCGCGCCTGCGGCGCCCGCTCCCAAGTCAGTCTCGACTCAACCTCCTTCGGGGTAGCTGCCAAATCTAGTTTGCCTTAAAATTAGAATAAAATATATTTTTGAACTTTTAAAACCAATATAAATTTAAAATCGTATTAAATAGTTTTTTTTAAAACTTAAAATCCGAGATCCGTTTTAACAGTACGACCCTGTTATGACTAGCAGTAAATTACCGTCAAAGTATTTTAAGACTGTGACGATGTTATAAGTGTGTGAAGATGTTAAAACTTACAGAGATAGACATAGGCCAGTGCATCAACGCCTGGTCTACATAGTCCAACTTCATCCTCCTGAGAGAACCCCTCACGGACACCTCGACCTGGTCTGCTCGGTGGAACTGTTGCCATACCTGGAAAAGTTCATGAAGAATACAACGGTCAGTTTATTAAGTAGAGAATTCTTCTTTCTTGAGTGTCGGCGTTCGGTACCGGAAAAATTCTATCACTTTCAAATTCTAATTGGAATGTGTTGGCGGGAGTTTCTTTTGGACCTGAAGTTTCTTCTCTCTCCGCAAACACTTCCCAAAACGTCGGGTAGGTAAACGAGTTCAAAGTGGTAGGAACTTCACATTAGGTAGACTAAAAATAACTTTCGAAAAATGTACAATGCTACTTATAATAAACATTGTATTTTAATTTGATTCGATTTTGGACAATTTTCCGTACTTTGTGTAGACTGTACTGTGTAACTAGGAGTGATAATAAAAAACGATAACCTTTGTAGTAACAAATAGATCCTCTCTTTTCACGACTCCCTCTTTAATCTTCTGCGCGATGACTTCGCCAATTTCCGGTTCGACACGGTAAAAATGAGCCGTATCGACATGTCGATAACCGATATCTATAGCGTAGGATAGTCCCTCCACTAGCTTAGGGTAGTCCGTTGTGTCAAACTCGAGCTGGGGAGATATTAAAAAAGTAATTTAAATGACTAAGTATCCTACTTTTTGTCCTTATTTTCATGCAATAAAATATATTGAATTGAATTGACTATGTACTTAACTGAAATGACTAAAGTGTTACTCTGATTATGACACATGCTGAGTCCGGAACCAATTTAACAAACATCCATGTTTTATTTTTAGTGATAAGAATTAAGTTAACTTGTTTGTTTGTGATTATTTTCTGTCTGTGCTTATTCTATTTACAATACTTGTTTCTCTTCTCTTTTTCTTGATGTAATAAGTTTTGTGTTGTTTGTTACATAAATTTCTATGGTTCATTCCAATCAAAAAAAAGCAAAAGGTAAACAAAGATAGTATGCAGATGACATTGACATGTGTCAGTTCCATAGTAAGTTTGTTTACGTTTTGCTTTTTTTTGATTGGAATGAAGTATATCTTCTATCTATCTTCTATCTATCTATCTATCTATCTATCTATCATGTTTCCGGTTAGATAGATAGATAGATAATACATTTATTCCATTTCACGACACATACAATAACAAGAAACAAAATAGTTACATTATAATTACACAAACAAAGAAAAAGAAAAGAAACATAATTTTGAACAAAAAATAACGGATAAAAAACACAACATAGGTACACAAAATAGTAAAAACAAACAATTCATTTTTTTTAAGTTTTATATAATAAAACAAAAAAGTGCCGTGATCGAAAACGGCTCCGATCTCAGCATGAGCTGCAGTTTCCTGCAGCGCTGATTTTCAGTCGGCGCCGGTAAGGAACAAAACCAGTTTGGGCCTCGAAGAGAGGCAGAGTCTGTGAAGTACTCACAAGACGAATTAACTACTATGTGGTATTACTGCACAACAAAGAAATGACAAGTTGACTGACTCGGTGGCTAAGTGGTTAGCGATCCTGACCTCTGATCCGAGAGTCGTGGGTTCGATCCCCACACAGGGCAATCTTTTCTGTGATGAGCAGAATTGTTTGCTCTGAGTCTGGGTGTATTATATCTATATATGTATGTATTTAAAAGTATATGTGTATGTATATCAGTCTCTGGTTCCCAAGATACAGGGACTCCTAGTTTGGGGCCAGATGACCTTGTGTGATTTGTCCCAGATATTATTATTATTATTATTATTATTATTATTTTGAAATATGAATTTGGGCTACTCTGACCACTTCGCGCTCGGCGAAGTGGCAGGAGCTATTCCAGCAGAAGCACAGTCGGCTGGAGGTCAGTGCGACGAGGAGAGAAAGCGTCGGACAATCCCCAGATTGTCGAGGAGGACTGCCTTTTGCATAGCCGCTATTATCGGTCTGCCTCGAAGTCCCAACCACCTAAGGTTACGATCCAGGTCAGTGGGGATCAAACCATTAACGGACAGGACTACAGGAATGATTTCAGTGGATTGCACTTGCCACACATCCGTAACCTCGTGCGCCAGGTTAAGGTACCGTAACCTCTTGTCGGCATCGGCTTGCACAAGGTTTTCGTCGTGTGGAATAGTGATATCCACCAAAAACACCCTTGACTGCGCCCGATCCATCAACACGATATCAGGTCTGTTATGATCAACAGACCTATCCGTGATGATGTCTCGGTCCCAGTAGAGCTTGGGCGCGGTCGTTTTCGAGAACCGACTCCGGCGTATACTTGTAATATGGCAACCGCCGAGCTATGAAGCCATACTTTAGAGCGATCTCTTGATGCAGGATCCTGGCTGCTTGGTTATGTCTGTACAGATACTCAGTGTTACAAAGAATCGAACAACCGGAGGTTATATGGCGCAGGGTTTCACCTGGCTCACGGCACAACCGACATACGTCCAAGGTACCGTCTTTCATTATGAACCTCCTGTAGTTGTTCGTCTTTATAACCTGATCCTGTATTGCACAGACAAAACCCTCAGTCTCCGCAAAGAGGTCTCCGAAGCGCAACCAGAGCACGGAAGCCTTCTGATCTACGAAGGACTTGTAGAAAGCCTTAAAGAACCTTCCGTGCAGCTCTTTCTCTTTCCAAATGGCTTCTCGCTCAACAGTGCTAAGTACAGCCGGCGCTTGCCAGTTCTCTTGGGCCATGGATAAAGGGGTTAGTCCTTTATCACATACTATGACAACTCTATGCAAATCACTGTCGACTTTCGCCAGGAAATAGCTTCGGAGGCTGCATATTTCACGGTTGTGCATTTGATTTGCACAAAGAAGGCCACGACCGCCATTCTTCCGCGGAATATACAGCCTCATCACTGACGACCTCGGATGATGCATCCTGTGGAGTGTCATAGTAGTGCGGACCTTCCGATCCAGGGCATGCAATTCAGTCTGTGTCCATCTGAGTATGCCGAAGGTGTACAGAAGAACGGGGATGACCCAAGCATTGATTGCACGTATCTTGTTAACGCCCGACAAATAGCTATTAAAAACTTTTGTCAGGCGCTCCCAAAACATGTCACATACTGCCTGTTTCACCTCCTTTTCGTTCACACCAATGCTCTGCAACATACCCAGATACCGGTATGTCTCAGTCTCAGAGAGGGTACGAATGTTCATGGAGTCACTATTGACTCCATTCGAATGCACCACCCTACCTCTCTCTACATGAAGGATCGCACACTTATCCACCCCTAGCTCCATGTTGATGGAGCTGCTGAAATTGCAAGTAATTCTCAACAGCTCCTCCAACCGTGTTGCATTTGGGGCGAACAGCTTGAGATCATCCATGTACAAAAGGTGGGTCATGCGTAAGCCCCCTCTCTGAAACTGAAATCCCGTCCCTGATTTCTCGAGCAAAAAGCTGAGTGGATTCAGAGACAGGCAAAACCAAAGTGGACTCAGACAGTCGCCCTGGAATATACCCCTCTTTATCCAAATCCGGTCTTCCGCATTCGACAACCGCTGACCATGGAGACTAAGGATCGTACTCCATTGCCCCATACATGTACCGAGGAAGTCTCTAACTGTACTATCAATCTTGTACAGCTCGAGAACTCTCATTAACCATGAATGGGGAACCGAGTCAAAAGCCTTCTTGTAATTAATCCAGGCAGCGGAGAAATTGCGTCGATTGCGGTTCACCAATTTGCCCACGACCGTGTCAATCAGGAGCAGCTCCTTCGTACCGCGACTCCCGCCCCTACATCCATTCTGAGTTACCGCCATGATGTTATTTGCCTCTATGAAGGCGTCTATCTTGGCCTTCAGAATGGATGTTAGTGTCTTATATGTTGTAGAAAGATACGTAATAGGGCGGTACTGACTAGGGTCAGCGGTATTGCTCGACTTAGGAGCTAAATGAGTGATCCCAGTTGTCAAGAAGTTTGGAACCTGACACTGCTCGAGTGCTTGCTGGAATTGGCTGGCTAAGGTCTCGTGACTAGCATTGAACCCCTTGAGCCAATAGTGGTGCAGTCCGTCGCTTCCTGGGGTTTTCCAGTTCGGAGCTTTACGGACCGCTTGCGACACATCATCGGCACGAATGATCACGGGGTTCATAGGTTCGATGCTATCACACGCCTCCTCCAGCTCAGCCATCCACCGCTCCTCGTTGTGTTGAACGGGCCCAGACCACAGGTTACGCCAAAGGCCACCATTCCCTCATGATCTGGGCTTTCGCCATTGTTCAACACAGCAGGTTGGTCCAACGATCTATAGAACTTCTTCTGATCACTCATGAAGAGGCGATTCTGGCGAAACCGGCCTACTCGCTCCGAGTATCGCCGAATTCGATTTGCCCACGCAGCTATCCGTTGCTTCAGGTCATCGATGCGCTCTGTAACTAATCGCATTGCGTGGCGTCCTGCAGGATCAAAGTCTGATCCAGCAAATGCGAGCCTAACAAAGCGCATCACTCGGGGCCTGGTATTGCCCGACCTGAAAGCAATCAGTTTGCCAATGAGGACCCTTGCCTTGGTGATACGACGCTCAATCCTTGTTAACGACGGCGATGATGTGACGGTCCACTCGATGACGTATACCTGAAAAGTAAAAGAATATATATTAAAATAGAAATTATACTAAAAATAACCTAAGTACTTACCTGTAGAACACACCAATCCGGACCTGTAAAAGAATAAAATAAGATGATTAGAAATATGTTAAAATCCTATTAAAATAAGTAATTTTATTTGTACTACTTACTTTATAAAATGTCGTGTTTTTCCTTTGATTTTTACTAAATAAATAAGTAGCTTGTTCGAAGATTCTAGAAAACGTATAGGCATACCTATTGCACTCCCCCGCGCCCGCGCCCGCGCACCTTTGACTTCCTTCCGTCTTGCACCCCTCTCTCCAGTCGCCGGCACATATTCTACTTCATCTATGGTCGCCGGTTAGCTAATCTCAGGGTCAGACCTCTGCCGCTCGTCTTCGCGAATTTTTAAAAAAAAAATAGTCTTCGGGCGAGCTACATTTTACACATACATACGTGTTTTTATTTAACCATCATTTACAAAGTGGTCACTTCGGCCGGATCATATTAAGTGTAGTGCAAATCGTAATAATAACTGCCAGGGCGTGGCTGCCACGCATCTGCCGCGTGTCGCGAAAATGTCGTTGTTCGTTACGCCGCCCCGAAGACAAACGCGTAGTCAAATAAAAAACGAACTGTTGGAAGTGAAATCAGATGGACAATGTGGAAAAAAATGTACAGTAATAGAAGAGAGTAAAGTGAAATCCGATATCGTGGTCGCGTCAAAGAAAAATGAGTGTAGAAGTGACAGGACGCGGACTCGTTCTTCATCATCAGCAGCCCGAATTAAGCAACTGGAATACGAAGCAGCTCAAGAGAGAGCTAGGATTGAAATGGCTGAAGCCAAAGCAAAAGCAGAATTTCAAATAACAAAAGCTCGCATTGAAAACGACCTTCTAGAAAAAAAGTTGGCTGCCGAAATTGCTGATGCACAAGAGTAGTGTGTTTTGGAGAGTTCTGGACCACCTCTATTTGCGGTCGGTCGAAGTGGATCCTCCATACAAAATGAATGCAAAGTTGGGATTACCAAGTGCAAAATAGCTTGATAACTTTGTTTCCCATTGTGTTGCGTCATTTTTTGCAAACATGGGACCAGGTACTCTATTGTGTAGGATGTTCGCTTAGTTTCGGATGTATGAATAGGCAAGGTCGGGGGGAGGGGGCGGGCGGCCCGCCTGCAGCTATTGTGCTGGGATGCAATTGATAGGCAAACATTCTTTGAGATTTGTCACTAGCTAGGGCAATAAATTAATATAACAGGTGGTCACTCTGGAAGTCATGCATTAATCTCTTTTGAATGGCGTGCAATTCTTATAGATTTGTTGTTACGGGAGCACGTACTCAATTTCACAGGGTGGTCGCTTAGTTTCTTACGGATGAGTAAAGGTCACGTCATTGTCATTGTTCTGTGTACTATTAATAAGCATTGTTTTAGATTTACAACTGTGGGGACAGTAATTCGATTTCGCGGATGATCGCAGTAGTGTACAAAAAGTATGAAAAGTTGCTTTTAGATTTGTTATTACCAGAGCAGATACTCCATTTTACAGGGTGCTTGCTTAGTTTGATACAGTATGTTACCCAAAAAATACATAGAACGGATGACTATTATAATTACTGCGGTATTTTCAAGCATTTGTATTCTTTGTTCGAGTCTAGCCCTCTCGCGTAGGTAAACGAGGCGGCGGCGCGTCACTCGCTATATTGTGCTTTGCGCGAGTTATGTCTTAGCTACCGCTACAAAAGTCCTCTGTACATAGTCGCTTTCGTATAGAAGTAAACTGAAAAAGTACTGATACTGATAAGATATTCCTCAAGTAGTACGAGTATCTCGATGTTATTCCTTCTTTTTCGACGCGGTTCTGTGTCAGTCCCTATATTGTGCCATGCGCGAGTTAATAAGGGTATGTTTTAGCTACCCTACTTACGTGTCCTCTACATTCTTTTTGGGTAGGAGTAAACAGAAGGGGTACGGCACACTTTTCACGTATGCGAAGCGCTATGATAAGCAGTCGTGGCTCAATTTGGTTTGTTTGCTTATATAGAAGTGGTGTGGATAATTTTCTGCCCTTCACAACAGAGGGCCGACTGTAACATAAATGTTGTATCTCATGTTTGTCCATTCATAAATGACATTCAAAAATTTACAAAGTTAATTAACATAGTTGTATAAATAATAATACTGCTTACAAATAATTATAAGAATAATTTAAAATATAATATTTCATGCTTTTCAAAAATTATAAAAATTAATAATATTAAAATGATGATACTAAATGTCGCATCAGAATATAAATAAGAAAATATACAAAATACAAGCAAAATTCAATAACTCAACAAATCTAAATTAAAGGAATATAAATAATTTATGTATATATTAAGTGATAATTTTAAATGTAATAAACTCATACATTTAAAAACAATTTGAAGACCGGAAATTTTGCAGTGTTTTGTAAACAATGTAAATCTTTCAGAGCATCGAGCAACACAAAAAATAATAGACATTCCATAACCATTCTGATTAAAAGTCGATTTGTGTATCTGGTTGAAAAAATACAGACATCTTAATATAATACTGTAATGCTGTACTGTACTTTTTGTAATAAATAAATTAAACTCGTACAACAACCCATAACTCCATAACATAACATGTATAAATGGAAAAATATTGCATCAACACTAACAATATAATAATTAAATCAGATTCTCGAAAATGAAGCTTACAAACTTTATTTGCTAACAGTACTACTATACATTTAAATAAATTAAACATTACACTAATTGGCAAAAAGCAAGTAACTAAAAGATATTGCGATCCCGAGAATCACTTCGAGATAGGTTTAAGGAAATAAATATTCTAACAGTTGCTGGTCAGTTTATTTACGAAAATATCATGTAGGTTCGTAAAAATCTAAACTTGTTTTTCAAAAATAATGACAGACATAACCGTAACTTGAGAAGTAAAAATAATCTTGACATAGCTTTCTCGAGGCTTAGTAAGGTGAAAAAATCATTTGTGGGGCAGTGTGTATACTTTTATAATAAAATTCCGAATGACGTGTGTGAACTACCAGAATTTAAATTTAAGAAACACATAAAACGCTGTATTTGTTCAAAAGGATACTATAAGATTGTAGATTATTTTAATGATAATGACATTTGGAATATTCCTCCAGAAAAATGATATGACGTTTATAAGAGTGCTTAATGTACCTACGTAAAGAAATAAATTATTTTGAATTTTGAATTTTATTTTATCAGTAAATATTTGGGTGATTTGCAAAATGTTATCAAGAAACATCTTTAAGAAATATCCAGAAAAATAGCCGCGTTATGCATGCAATGCATTGAATCAAAAGTTAAAAAATGAATATTCTTTGATGTATACATATAATAATTGTAACGTATTACACCTGTCTTTTTGTTTTCGAGGGTTAAATACTGTTTTGAAATCAACAATCCCTTCTAAGGTGATGTCAATAGATACATAGTATCATAACGTTAAATTTACTCATGAAAGAAGACTTCTGGCCGAAAGGCGTAGTGTTCTGGTGGTTTCGACGTCGTCGTCTTCGGGACTCCAACACTGCGAGCATCGACAACACAACAACACAAACCAAAGTGCCAACTTAGATTTAATTAAAACATAACTGTATATATTTATAGTATTTTGTGATTCTGAATTTTATAAGTTTTTATTTATCTGTGGGCCTGTACATTAGTTACTAAGTTACCTGATAATATGATAAATGAATAATAATAATTTTAATCAGTTAATTACGTAGGTAAAATTGAAAGTTCTTAGAAAATAAAGAATAGACGAAAGTAGGGAAATAGTAGGTAATACTTTTATAGTTTTTAGAAGCAATTTTTATTTCTTTCTGGGTATCGTTGCATCTGATGAAATTACTAAGAGAAACACCGGGACACTCTTCCTTAGGGTTCTCTTTCACAGCCTTTTGTAACGCAATCACCGCAACTTCAGGCACGTAAAATAATTTCCTCGAAGCTTTTTTCTTTGACTTCTTCATTTCTTCACTTTCGTTGGCAATTATTCGAAACGAAACACCCCGAGCAGATAATTATTGTTTCGAGCTAATAACTTTATATTCAGATTTTGTTATCTATAAAGATATCAAGTACAGCATTTGAGTTACTCTAATTGCAATTTTGTGACATTTTATGACCCTAAATCATGCAACGACGTCTTTGGTGTTTGATCCAAAAGAAATAGAAGGTAATATTTTTATAATTTTTAGAAGCAATTTTTATTTCTTTCTGTGTATCGTTGCATCCGATGAAATTACTAAGAGAAACACCGGGACACCCTTCCATAAGGGTCTCTTTCACAGCTTTTTGTAACGCAGTCACCGCTACTTCAGGCAAGTAAAATAATTTCCTCGAAGCTTTTTTTTCCTTGACTTCTTCATTTCTTCACTTTCGTTGGCAATTATTCGAAACGAAACACCCCGAGCAGATCATTATTGTTTCGAACTTATAACTTTATATCCAGCTTTTGTTATCTATGAAGATATCAAGTACAGCATTTGAGTTACTCTAATTGCACTTTTGGGACATTTTATGGTCCTAAATCAAGCGACGACGTCTTGGTGTTTGATCCAATTGGGGGGTATCCATCTCGTACAAAACATCCTGTCGATACATACATATGAAGAATCCTTTCTGCTTAGCTCATATCAATCACTAAGCTTGCCCAAATCTGCTGATAGGTTGTTATTTTATTAACTTCTTTCATCATGGTCCGCACACCACTGATATTATCTTCAGTTGCCATCGTTGTAGGACATCACTCACGCGGATCATCATTGAGATTTCTACGACTACATTTAAATGTAATAAACCTGTTGTAAAAAGTAGCAAGAGATGGAGCGTCATCAACAAATGCCATTCGAAGCATATAACTTTGTTGTTCATTAGGACTACAACGAAACTCATAATAAATCAAAGAGCAATAATTGACCACGCTGAATACGTTAAAAACAACCGACTTTAATCGTAACAACTCCAGTTTTGCTATGTTTTTGTTGATTTTCTCAAAAGCCGCTAAATCGATTTCGATAAAATTTATATGGGACCACCTGTGAAGTATACCCTTTTAAACAAAAAAATAATTTTCCAAATCGGTTCAGGCGTCTTCGAGTAATCGGTGAACATACATAAAAAAAAATAGATTCCGACGAATTGATAAACTCCTCAATTTTTGAAGTTGGTTAAAAATGTTCCTGTGTTAAATTCACACTGAAACGCTGCACACCCTTTTCAAATTGCCGTCGATTTATTAAAACAAATTACAAATATACATTACCAATAAATCCTAGAATATCTATACATAAGTTTAATTTTTTTATTTTCCTGACTTCAACCAACTCGTTCTAGAAACTTTCAGTTTTGCCCTTGTATCTATAATATTATTAAAGTATTCTCCAAGAAACTACAAAGTTGCTGGACTATTTTGGGAGTAAATGGTAGCTAATAATGTGAATAAAATATTCATTGCTAATGCAAAAACTAAAAATTCAGTTCTGTAGACAAAATTTTAAAAAATAACAACATTTTATACAGGGACTGATCACTAAGAAGACGCTGTGATATGATGACGAGACGATAACTCCGAAGAGCTACACTCTTGGACATGGACATAGAAAATACGTATGCAGGACTTATTTGATTGTTACATGCGTTTTTTTTTAGAATTTTATAATTAAACTACATTAATAAGACATCGTGGCCCAGAAATAATTAGTCTTTATGTAAAATAAGTCAATTGTACTGCGTTTTCTTTATAGTTATTGAAATAATTTATTTTTCTTCTTATTAAAGTTTGTTATTTACGTGTTTTCATTGCTAAGTGTAACTTAAGTTAATTAACATATTATAGTGATTTGGTGTAATACTGTAATGCTATTGTATAATATAGTGTACTTTTGTAATAATAATAAAAAACTAGTTTGCTAACATCATACACCAAACCCTAACTGACATACACAAATATAAACAACGAATAGTGTATCAAATCAACAGTAACGTTATTTTGAATTTATTAAATCAGAGAACGATTATAAAAAAAACTTTACAATCTTTATTTGGATAGAACAATATTGATTGACTGACAGGGTTATGCATTGCAACAGATAAAAATTACAATTTTAGGTAAAAGAAAAATAAAATAAATTTACAGAATTTACAAAAAAAAAAATTATAATTTTTTTATAAAAACATTATAATATTAAAAAAATATGAAATAATTTTTAAACATTCTCTAAGAATTAACATTTAGCCAAAAATAATGATAATATATATTTTTTATGAACATTTAGCAAAAATATGTATCGCGTATAATTTGTTTATAAAATATATAAAATATTGAAAAAAAAGTACATTTTCTAATAATGTTAAAAAATATATTTATTTTAAATAAAGTTAAAATATTACAATAGTTAAAAAAATGAAATAAATTTTACATTTTACAAACAACTAATAAATATTTAAATAAATGTACAATATCTTTAATTATTTATAAACATTAAGCAAAAAAATATTAAAAAAATACAAATTTATAAATAAACATTTTTGACAAAAAACATAAATATTTTAAAAAATATACAAAAAAACTTGAATTTATTCAAAATATTTAGCATAAAATAATGATTTATTTTAAAAGTATGAAAAATTCTTTAAATAAATTCTTACATTTCCTAAAAAAAGTATTTTAAATATAGAAAAAAAAATCATAATTTGGCAAATAAATATTCCTTTCATTTTTTTTTCATATCATTTCATTAGAATATTTTTCAAACATTGAGCAAAAATAATCACTTTTTGCAGCTTATTTTCAACTAGAATGTCATTTTGTTATAGAAATCAACGGTTTAAACAATATCAAAAAAACAAATCTTCACGAGAGATGCAAGTTGCTTAATTTTTTTTTATGCGCAAACCAAATCACAAAATTTTTCTATATTTAAAATACTTTTTTTAGGAAATGTAAGAATTTATTTAAAGAATTTTTCATACTTTTAAAATAAATCATTATTTTATGCTAAATATTTTGAATAAATTCAAGTTTTTTTGTATATTTTTTAAAATATTTATGTTTTTTGTCAAAAATGTTTATTTATAAATTTGTATTTTTTTAATATTTTTTTGCTTAATGTTTATAAATAATTAAAGATATTGTACATTTATTTAAATATTTATTAGTTGTTTGTAAAATGTAAAATTTATTTCATTTTTTTAACTATTGTAATATTTTAACTTTATTTAAAATAAATATATTTTTTAACATTATTAGAAAATGTACTTTTTTTTTCAATATTTTATATATTTTATAAACAAATTATACACGATACATATTTTTGCTAAATGTTCATAAAAAATATATATTATCATTACTTTTGGCTAAATGTTAATTCTTAGAGAATGTTTAAAAATTATTTCATATTTTTTTAATATTATAATGTTTTTATAAAAAAATTATATTTTTTTTTTTGTAAATTCTGTAAATTTATTTTATTTTTCTTTTACCTAAAATTGTAATTTTTATCTGTTGCAATGCATAACCCTGTCAGTCAATCAATATTGTTCTATCCAAATAAAGATTGTAAAGTTTTTTTTATAATCGTTTTCTGATTTAATAAATTCAAAATAACGTTACTGTTGATTTGATACACTATTCGTTGTTTATATTTGTGTATGTCAGTTAGGGTTTGGTGTATGATGTTAGCAAACTAGTTTTTTATTATTATTACAAAAGTACACTATATTATACAATAGCATTACAGTATTACACCAAATCACTATAATATGTTAATTAACTTAAGTTACACTTAGCAATGAAAACACGTAAATAACAAACTTTAATAAGAAGAAAAATAAATTATTTCAATAACTATAAAGAAAACGCAGTACAATTGACTTATTTTACATAAAGACTAATTATTTCTGGGCCACGATGTCTTATTAATGTAGTTTAATTATAAAATTCTAAAAAAAAACGCATGTAACAATCAAATAAGTCCTGCATACGTATTTTCTATGTCCATGTCCAAGAGTGTAGCTCTTCGGAGTTATCGTCTCGTCATCATATCACAGCGTCTTCTTAGTGATCAGTCCCTGTATAAAATGTTGTTATTTTTTAAAATTTTGTCTACAGAACTGAATTTTTAGTTTTTGCATTAGCAATGAATATTTTATTCACATTATTAGCTACCATTTACTCCCAAAATAGTCCAGAAACTTTGTAGTTTCTTGGAGAATACTTTAATAATATTATAGATACAAGGGCAAAACTGAAAGTTTCTAGAACGAGTTGGTTGAAGTCAGGAAAATAAAAAAATTAAACTTATGTATAGATATTCTAGGATTTATTGGTAATGTATATTTGTAATTTGTTTTAAGAAATCGACGGCAATTTGAAAAGGGTGTGCAGCGTTTCAGTGTGAATTTAACACAGGAACATTTTTAACCAACTTCAAAAATTGAGGAGTTTATCAATTCGTCGGAATCTATTTTTTTTTATGTATGTTCACCGATTACTCGAAGACGCCTGAACCGATTTGGAAAATTATTTTTTTGTTTAAAAGGGTATACTTCACAGGTGGTCCCATATAAATTTTATCGAAATCGATTTAGCGGCTTTTGAGAAAATCAACAAAAACATAGCAAAACTGGAGTTGTTACGATTAAAGTCGGTTGTTTTTAACGTATTCAGCGTGGTCAATTATTGCTCTTTGATTTATTATGAGTTTCGTTGTAGTCCTAATGAACAACAAAGTTATATGCTTCGAATGGCATTTGTTGATGACGCTCCATCTCTTGCTACTTTTTACAACAGGTTTATTACATTTAAATGTAGTCGTAGAAATCTCAATGATGATCCGCGTGAGTGATGTCCTACAACGATGGCAACTGAAGATAATATCAGTGGTGTGCGGACCATGATGAAAGAAGTTAATAAAATAACAACCTATCAGCAGATTTGGGCAAGCTTAGTGATTGATATGAGCTAAGCAGAAAGGATTCTTCATATGTATGTATCGACAGGATGTTTTGTACGAGATGGATACCCCCCAATTGGATCAAACACCAAGACGTCGTCGCTTGATTTAGGACCATAAAATGTCCCAAAAGTGCAATTAGAGTAACTCAAATGCTGTACTTGATATCTTCATAGATAACAAAAGCTGGATATAAAGTTATAAGTTCGAAACAATAATGATCTGCTCGGGGTGTTTCGTTTCGAATAATTGCCAACGAAAGTGAAGAAATGAAGAAGTCAAGGAAAAAAAAGCTTCGAGGAAATTATTTTACTTGCCTGAAGTAGCGGTGACTGCGTTACAAAAAGCTGTGAAAGAGACCCTTATGGAAGGGTGTCCCGGTGTTTCTCTTAGTAATTTCATCGGATGCAACGATACACAGAAAGAAATAAAAATTGCTTCTAAAAATTATAAAAATATTACCTTCTATTTCTTTTGGATCAAACACCAAAGACGTCGTTGCATGATTTAGGGTCATAAAATGTCACAAAATTGCAATTAGAGTAACTCAAATGCTGTACTTGATATCTTTATAGATAACAAAATCTGAATATAAAGTTATTAGCTCGAAACAATAATTATCTGCTCGGGGTGTTTCGTTTCGAATAATTGCCAACGAAAGTGAAGAAATGAAGAAGTCAAAGAAAAAAGCTTCGAGGAAATTATTTTACGTGCCTGAAGTTGCGGTGATTGCGTTACAAAAGGCTGTGAAAGAGAACCCTAAGGAAGAGTGTCCCGGTGTTTCTCTTAGTAATTTCATCAGATGCAACGATACCCAGAAAGAAATAAAAATTGCTTCTAAAAACTATAAAAGTATTACCTACTATTTCCCTACTTTCGTCTATTCTTTATTTTCTAAGAACTTTCAATTTTACCTACGTAATTAACTGATTAAAATTATTATTATTCATTTATCATATTATCAGGTAACTTAGTAACTAATGTACAGGCCCACAGATAAATAAAAACTTATAAAATTCAGAATCACAAAATACTATAAATATATACAGTTATGTTTTAATTAAATCTAAGTTGGCACTTTGGTTTGTGTTGTTGTGTTGTCGATGCTCGCAGTGTTGGAGTCCCGAAGACGACGACGTCGAAACCACCAGAACACTACGCCTTTCGGCCAGAAGTCTTCTTTCATGAGTAAATTTAACGTTATGATACTATGTATCTATTGACATCACCTTAGAAGGGATTGTTGATTTCAAAACAGTATTTAACCCTCGAAAACAAAAAGACAGGTGTAATACGTTACAATTATTATATGTATACATCAAAGAATATTCATTTTTTAACTTTTGATTCAATGCATTGCATGCATAACGCGGCTATTTTTCTGGATATTTCTTAAAGATGTTTCTTGATAACATTTTGCAAATCACCCAAATATTTACTGATAAAATAAAATTCAAAATTCAAAATAATTTATTTCTTTACGTAGGTACATTAAGCACTCTTATAAACGTCATATCATTTTTCTGGAGGAATATTCCAAATGTCATTATCATTAAAATAATCTACAATCTTATAGTATCCTTTTGAACAAATACAGCGTTTTATGTGTTTCTTAAATTTAAATTCTGGTAGTTCACACACGTCATTCGGAATTTTATTATAAAAGTATACACACTGCCCCACAAATGATTTTTTCACCTTACTAAGCCTCGAGAAAGCTATGTCAAGATTATTTTTACTTCTCAAGTTACGGTTATGTCTGTCATTATTTTTGAAAAACAAGTTTAGATTTTTACGAACCTACATGATATTTTCGTAAATAAACTGACCAGCAACTGTTAGAATATTTATTTCCTTAAATCTATCTCGAAGTGATTCTCGGGATCGCAATATCTTTTAGTTACTTGCTTTTTGCCAATTAGTGTAATGTTTAATTTATTTAAATGTATAGTAGTACTGTTAGCAAATAAAGTTTGTAAGCTTCATTTTCGAGAATCTGATTTAATTATTATATTGTTAGTGTTGATGCAATATTTTTCCATTTATACATGTTATGTTATGGAGTTATGGGTTGTTGTACGAGTTTAATTTATTTATTACAAAAAGTACAGTACAGCATTACAGTATTATATTAAGATGTCTGTATTTTTTCAACCAGATACACAAATCGACTTTTAATCAGAATGGTTATGGAATGTCTATTATTTTTTGTGTTGCTCGATGCTCTGAAAGATTTACATTGTTTACAAAACACTGCAAAATTTCCGGTCTTCAAATTGTTTTTAAATGTATGAGTTTATTACATTTAAAATTATCACTTAATATATACATAAATTATTTATATTCCTTTAATTTAGATTTGTTGAGTTATTGAATTTTGCTTGTATTTTGTATATTTTCTTATTTATATTCTGATGCGACATTTAGTATCATCATTTTAATATTATTAATTTTTATAATTTTTGAAAAGCATGAAATATTATATTTTAAATTATTCTTATAATTATTTGTAAGCAGTATTATTATTTATACAACTATGTTAATTAACTTTGTAAATTTTTGAATGTCATTTATGAATGGACAAACATGAGATACAACATTTATGTTACAGTCGGCCCTCTGTTGTGAAGGGCAGAAAATTATCCACACCACTTCTATATAAGCAAACAAACCAAATTGAGCCACGACTGCTTATCATAGCGCTTCGCATACGTGAAAAGTGTGCCGTACCCCTTCTGTTTACTCCTACCCAAAAAGAATGTAGAGGACACGTAAGTAGGGTAGCTAAAACATACCCTTATTAACTCGCGCATGGCACAATATAGGGACTGACACAGAACCGCGTCGAAAAAGAAGGAATAACATCGAGATACTCGTACTACTTGAGGAATATCTTATCAGTATCAGTACTTTTTCAGTTTACTTCTATACGAAAGCGACTATGTACAGAGGACTTTTGTAGCGGTAGCTAAGACATAACTCGCGCAAAGCACAATATAGCGAGTGACGCGCCGCCGCCTCGTTTACCTACGCGAGAGGGCTAGACTCGAACAAAGAATACAAATGCTTGAAAATACCGCAGTAATTATAATAGTCATCCGTTCTATGTATTTTTTGGGTAACATACTGTATCAAACTAAGCAAGCACCCTGTAAAATGGAGTATCTGCTCTGGTAATAACAAATCTAAAAGCAACTTTTCATACTTTTTGTACACTACTGCGATCATCCGCGAAATCGAATTACTGTCCCCACAGTTGTAAATCTAAAACAATGCTTATTAATAGTACACAGAACAATGACAATGACATGACCTTTACTCATCCGTAAGAAACTAAGCGACCACCCTGTGAAATTGAGTACGTGCTCCCGTAACAACAAATCTATAAGAATTGCACGCCATTCAAAAGAGATTAATGCATGACTTCCAGAGTGACCACCTGTTATATTAATTTATTGCCCTAGCTAGTGACAAATCTCAAAGAATGTTTGCCTATCAATTGCATCCCAGCACAATAGCTGCAGGCGGGCCGCCCGCCCCCTCCCCCCGACCTTGCCTATTCATACATCCGAAACTAAGCGAACATCCTACACAATAGAGTACCTGGTCCCATGTTTGCAAAAAATGACGCAACACAATGGGAAACAAAGTTATCAAGCTATTTTGCACTTGGTAATCCCAACTTTGCATTCATTTTGTATGGAGGATCCACTTCGACCGACCGCAAATAGAGGTGGTCCAGAACTCTCCAAAACACACTACTCACAAGAGGAAAGCTCACGACAATCGAAACGTTCATCATCTGTATCCTTCAACAGCAAGGTGGAAAACTGGCTTGAGAAATCGGTTGCTGCACCCGGGTCATCTCTTCAACAACACTGCGAAGTGACAGCCGGGGGCGATGATAACAATCATCGCAGCATTGATGGCGGCACCAGCATCGTACCGCGACCACGCGAAGCCGCGGCCGACACGCGCACCCACTGTGCCATAGAGGAGTTAGCGACCGCTGTACGCGACGCCGTCGGGACTGCGTCTTCTAGGACAGACAATCGTGAACTAATGACCAGGCTTGCTACCTCCAAGGACCTGCCTCCCTATTTTGGGGATCCCATGGAGTGGTTGCAGTTCAAAGAAGCCTTTTATGAATCTACATCCCTCTGCCACTATTCGGATACTGAGAACCTTTGGCGCTTACGGAAGTGCCTGCGGGGTGAGGCGAGGGACGCTACAGCTTCTTTACTAATGAGCGCCACTTCGCCGAAAGAGGTTATGGAGACCTTAGAATTGCGATTTGGTAGGCCTGAATGTATCATGAGAAGAATAACCATACAATTACGAAAACTACAACCATTGTCAAATAATTACCAACATGACATTGTAAACTTTGCAATTAAAATAAAAAACTTCGTAACCGCTACGCGGGCCGTCCAGGAAACTGACTATTTGAGAAGCCCAGAACTGGTATCTATTGTATTGTCAAAGTTACCTACAGCTCTTATCACTAAATGGGCTGAATACCTACACGGACAAAGTTGCTCCACCCCTAAACTGGAGCTACTGTCTTCTTTTCTTTACGAGTACGCTAAGAAGATAGCGACATCTGGCGTGAGTTTTGTGAGTAATCAAACTGACTTTCGGAAGAAACCAGAAATAAACCGAAATCAAAATAATCAAACTGTACTCGTCTGTGCTGAACGAGAAAACAAACAAAATGAAAACAACTGTAAGTTCTGTAAAAAACAAATTCATTTATTGACCGAATGTTCCAAGTTTAAAAAAGCTCTAAGAAGAGACCGTTGGAGATTCGTACGTGCCAATAAGGTGTGTTTCAAATGCCTAGGAGCCGTCCATGACGACCCGATGACATGCACTGCTAACAGCTGTGATGTCGATGGTTGTGGGTTCCCACACCATCGCCTCCTCCACTGGTCCAGATCGATGACGTCACCAAGGGCGGCGCGCCCGCCCGCAAGGGCGGAGACCGCGTCGCGCGACGAAGATGTTCAGCCATGCAGTGCGGCCGTCACCCACGTGACAGCCGCCCCCGTCGCCGCCGCCGCGGCAACCGCGGCCGCCGCCAATAGCGTGTCGTGTTCGGAAACCAGTGTCAATAATGTGTGTGAAAAAGTGTCTCAAAAGTCGATGGTGCCTAAAATTGCATTAAAAATAGTGCCGGTAACGATTCACGGTCCTAAAGCCAGTGTTCACGCGCACGCGCTGCTCGACGACGGCGCCACGGTCACGCTCGTAGCGGGCGATGTGGCGGAGGCGGCCGGACTCCACGGTGAGACTGTTACCATGCGCGCGCGTAGCGCATGGGACTCGAGCGAACTGGTATGTGACTCTGAAATATTAAAACTTAAAATTAGTAATGCTAATGGTGAAGAATTTAATTTAAAAGCTAGAAAATTGCAGCAATTAAACTTACCTTTACAATGTACATCCAGTATTGATACCCAAAAATATGAAAAGATGTGTGATAATTATAAGTTTTGTAACTGTAATGTACAACCTAAACTTTTAATTGGCCAAGACAATTACGATTTAATCGCACCCATTGTATGTCATAAATATGAGTCGGGTGGTCCGTACATCACTCGTACCTCGTTGGGGTGGTGTGTGCACGGGGCCTTATCGTCATCAATAGGCAACATTCCCCACCTTGTTACTCAGCTGATCGACGGTCCGCTAGCCAACTATGACGTTCGTAAGGATCTCACAGAAATGCAGGGCGGCCCCTCCCCCTGCGCGCGCCCGCCGCCGCTGCCGTTGTTGCTTTCCTCCGGCGCGGACGCAACTTCGTGTCTGTGGGATACTAACGAGTATTGCCTAAAACGAGATAACGACACTGATTTGTTTGAGTTTATTCGTCGTTCCTTTTCTCTCGACTCCATAGGAATAGGTAATAAACCACGTCAAAACGAAGATGAATTACGGGCTATGATGATTTTAAACAATACGGCTGAGCTGATAGAGGGACAGTGGACTGTGGGTCTTCCTTGGAAGTACGACGAATTCCGTATGCCTGACTCGTATCCTACTGCTTTATTTCGATTAAAGTCGATCGAACGTAAAATGTACATTAATCATGAATACGCTGCGCGCTATCGTGAACGTGTTCAGCACCTATTCATTAATAACTACGCGAGAGAACTCACCGATCGTGAGATTAACAGTACTGATGACAGTCGCGTTTGGGTATCTTCCCCATTTTGGGGTAGATAACCCTAATAAAAAAAAGTTACGGTTAGTTTTTGATGCAGCCGCTAAGACAAAAGGTTTGTCATTAAACGACTACCTTCTTCAAGGACCCGACCTGTTAAAATCTTTATTTGGAATCATGTTTCGATTTCGAGAAGGGCCTGTAGGTATAATAGGTGACATAAAAGACATGTTTCTTAGAATTAAAATTAAATATGAAGACCAACAGGCTTTGAGATTCTTATGGAAAGATGGTGATAGTATTAAAAAGTATTCTATGTCATCTCTCATATTTGGCGCGAATTGTTCACCATTTATAGCCCAATATGTTAACCAACAGTTAAATACTGAACGTTTCAGGGAAACCATGATAGAGGCTGTCGATGCAATAAAATCCAACCAATACATGGACGATTATATCGATAGCTTATCCGACGAGGCTACCGCTAGTAGAATGATTAATCAAATATCGTACATTAATCAGCAGGGTGGCTTCGAAATGCGTAATTGGTCAAGTAACGCGCCGTCTGCACTCTGTAACGTTCCCACAGAACAATTAAGTGACAAAGTAGTTAAGTTCGGTCAAGAACGAACTTCCGCCTTAGCCGAAAGAACTTTAGGTTTATTATGGTACCCTAATAGCGACGAATTAACTTTCGATTTATCTTTAAAAAAGATACCCGTAGATATTCTGGAATTAAAAAAGAAACCGACAAAACGAGAATTACTTCGTATAGTTATGTCTATATTTGATATTCATGGTTTTCTGGGGCCATTCACAATAAAAGGAAAAATTCTTATGCGAGAAATTTGGAAAACGAATATAAAATGGGACGACGAAATCACTGATGAATTGTTCATTGATTTTCGAGAATGGATAACCCAGATGCACGAATTAAACCAAATTAGAATATCACGCTGGTATTTCCGTCTGAACGAGGCACAGACTAAGTTTTGTATTTCGAGCGCCGAGACAGCGTTGGAACTTCACGTGTTTTGCGATGCGTCGCCCAGCGCGTACGCAGCAGTCGCGTACTGGCGAAGTGTGAGCGTTGAGGGTCACGTGAATATTTCATTTATCGCTAGCAAATCTAAAGTTACACCGGCGAAACATGTGTCCGTGCCCCGTTTAGAGTTACAGGCCGCGTTAATTGGATGTAGATTAGCGGATAGTATTAAAAAAGAACATCGTATAAAACCCACAACAACTTACTACTGGACCGATTCCACTACTGTCCTTCATTGGATTAAAAACCAAAACAGAAACTATAAAGTGTTTATTGCTAATCTATCTATCTATCTATCAGCCGAAAGACGTCCACTGCTGGACAAAGGCCTCCCCCAAGGATTTCCACACCGACCGGTCCTGTGCGTTTATTATTAATTGCTATTGTTTATTGCTAATAGGTTAGGAGAAATAGATGAGTTATGTAGCTCAAAAGAGTGGAACTATGTACCTACATCGCTAAATATCGCTGACATATGTACTAAAAACACTAATTGTAAGCTTGACAGCGAATCAGTCTGGTTTAAGGGTCCATCCTTTCTGTACCAACCGCAATCTTGCTGGCCGCAGAGTCCTGAAATAAAAAATAAAATTAGTAAGGAGATTTTAGAAACAATACATATAGTAAATACCAATGAAAGTGAAAGTAACTTACCTGTACCGGATCCGTCTCGTTTCTCCAGCTGGTTACGCTTAGTGCGGGCCGCTGCCACTGTATTATTGTTTATCGAAAAGTGTAAGAAACGTAACATCACTGTAATTAATGAGGAATTAATGAAAAAGGCAGAATTATTATTACTTCGCCATTCGCAAGCTCAGTCGTTTCAGAAAGAAATACAGACTTTACAGGTAGGTAAAGAGTTAAAAGGCGATAGTAGGTTGCGAACACTTACCCCATTTATTGATGAACACAATATTCTACGTGTAGGGGGCCGCATCGGCGCTGTAAAAGATGTAGGTATCGCTACTAAGTATCCAATAATATTAGACGGTAAGAACCACGTATCCCGTCTCATTGTAACTCATTACCACGGACAGACCGCTCACTCGTGTAATGAAACCGTAATAAATGAATTACGACAAAAATATTGGATCGTAAAACTAAGACCTACAGTCCGCACTGTAACAGCTCAGTGTCTTATCTGCCGTATTAAAAAGGCCTCTCCTAGACCCCCGCGCCTTGGTGACCTACCTGAAGGTCGATTAACCCATCATCAGAGACCCTTTACAATGTGTGGCCTTGACTTGTTTGGTCCAATAGAGGTGGCCGTCGGCAGACAGAGGGCCCGAAGATACGGCGTTCTCTTCACATGTTTAACGGTACGTGCCGTCCACGTAGAGATCGTCTCGTCCCTCTCGACTGACTCCCTCATTATGGCGCTACGCCGCATGGCGGCACGCAGAGGATGGCCACACACATTGTTCTCTGACAATGGGACAAATCTAAGAGGCGCCGACACAGAACTGAAAAAGGCCTACCGAGAAGTTCTTGACAATCAGGAGGCGCTAGTGACAGAAGCGTTAAACAAAGGCGTAAATTGGAAATTTATTCCACCCATCAGTCCTCATATGGGAGGAGCATGGGAGCGCCTCATACGCAGTGTTAAGACTGCCCTCAAAGTTGTCCTTAAAGAGCGTGCTCCTAGAGAGGAAACTCTGGCTACTTTTCTATGTGAGGTGGAAAACATAATCAACAGCCGTCCGCTAAGTCACGTGTCGGTAGACCCCAGAAGTAGTGAGTCTCTCACTCCTAATCACTTTTTGATTGGATCATCCTCTAATTTGCCTCAACCAGGAGTGTTTGACGACAGCGACTTATACCTAAGGAAGCAGTGGCGCATAGCCCAGCGTTTAGCTGACCTCTTTTGGACAAGGTGGATCAAGGAAATCCTACCTACCTTGGTTCCTCGCGCTAAGTGGCATCAAGAAGGAGTTCAGCTGAAGACAGGTGACCTTGTAGTAGTCGTAGATCCCGCATCTCCGCGAAACTGCTGGCCGAAGGGTGTAGTTGAGAAAGTATATCCTGGAACAGACAAAAGGGTTAGAGTAGTCGATGTGAAGACCAAGTTTGGTATCATGAAACGTCCGGTCACTCGTGTAGCTCTAATACTCGGTAATGAGTGTCGTAGTCACGACACTGGGGGGGAGAGTGTTAACGACGGCGATGATGTGACGGTCCACTCGATGACGTATACCTGAAAAGTAAAAGAATATATATTAAAATAGAAATTATACTAAAAATAACCTAAGTACTTACCTGTAGAACACACCAATCCGGACCTGTAAAAGAATAAAATAAGATGATTAGAAATATGTTAAAATCCTATTAAAATAAGTAATTTTATTTGTACTACTTACTTTATAAAATGTCGTGTTTTTCCTTTGATTTTTACTAAATAAATAAGTAGCTTGTTCGAAGATTCTAGAAAACGTATAGGCATACCTATTGCACTCCCCCGCGCCCGCGCCCGCGCACCTTTGACTTCCTTCCGTCTTGCACCCCTCTCTCCAGTCGCCGGTTAGCTAATCTCAGGGTCAGACCTCTGCCGCTCGTCTTCGCGAATTTAAAAAAAAAAAAATAGTCTTCGGGCGAGCTACATTTTACACATACATACGTGTTTTTATTTAACCATCATTTACAATCCTTTTTTGCCAAGCTGGTTTTCCCCGCGGAGCGGAGATGCGAGCCAGTTCTGGCATTTTAGCACCAACAAATCGGCAGACCGCCACTGCAGCGCCAAAAAGGATTGAATTTGTATCACCAAGGTCGCTGCTACACGCCAAATATTCTGGCAGCATGCGATTTACGGCCTCAATGACATCCCGAATCCGGATGCTAAGGGGCAATCGCGGAAGCCGCGGCCTCTCCTCAAGAAGCAAAGTGCGGAATTCCTGAATCGCCTCCTCAAGTGTGCTCCTGATTTGCTCTAATTCCTGGGAAATCGTTTCAGTCTCAACATCCTCACCTGGTAATTGTGAAGGGTTATTAGGTGGTTCAACCACTTGCGGCACATGCGGCGATAAACGCCGCGACCCATTTAATGAGGATCTTGAGACCGGAACGACTTCGCGTCGTAGTCCTTCGAGATCGGCCGCGCTAAAGATGTTTGAGCGCAAAATATACCGAACTCGGTCCGAGAGGTTTTGCTCCGAGACAGACAATGCGGGCTCCAAGCGCAAAAACTCTTGATGCATCCTCACTCGATACCCCGTCCGACGCTTTCTCTCCTCGTCGCACTGACCTCCAGCCGACTGTGCTTCTGCTGGAGTAGTCAGAGTTGCCCATATTCATATTTCAAAATAATAATAATAATATAAATTGCGTAGGGATGTGACGACCCCATCGCCACTGATGTAGAGGCTGCAGTGACAGCGCAGTGACTACTACTACTACTACTACTACTACTACTACTACTACTACTACTACTACTACTACTACTACTACTACTACTACTACTACTACTACTACTACTACTACTACTACTACTACTACTACTACTACTACTACTACTACTACTACTACTACTACTACTACTACTACTACTACTACTACTACTACTACTACTACTACTACTACTACTACTACTACTACTACTACTACTACTACTACTACTACTACTACTACTACTACTACTACTACTACTACTACTACTACTACTACTACTACTACTACTACTACTACTACTACTACTACTACTACTACTACTACTACTACTACTACTACTACTACTACTACTACTACTACTACTACTACTACTACTACTACTACTACTACTACTACTACTACTACTACTACTACTACTACTACTACTACTACTACTACTACTACTACTACTACTACTACTACTACTACTACTACTACTACTACTACTACTACTACTACTACTACTACTACTACTACTACTACTACTACTACTACTACTACTACTACTACTACTACTACTACTACTACTACTACTACTACTACTACTACTACTACTACTACTACTACTACTACTACTACTACTACTACTACTACTACTACTACTACTACTACTACTACTACTACTACTACTACTACTACTACTACTACTACTACTACTACTACTACTACTACTACTACTACTACTACTACTACTACTACTACTACTACTACTACTACTACTACTACTACTACTACTACTACTACTACTACTACTACTACTACTACTACTACTACTACTACTACTACTACTACTACTACTACTACTACTACTACTACTACTACTACTACTACTACTACTACTACTACTACTACTACTACTACTACTACTACTACTACTACTACTACTACTACTACTACTACTACTACTACTACTACTACTACTACTACTACTACTACTACTACTACTACTACTACTACTACTACTACTACTACTACTACTACTACTACTACTACTACTACTACTACTACTACTACTACTACTACTACTACTACTACTACTACTACTACTACTACTACTACTACTACTACTACTACTACTACTACTACTACTACTACTACTACTACTACTACTACTACTACTACTACTACTACTACTACTACTACTACTACTACTACTACTACTACTACTACTACTACTACTACTACTACTACTACTACTACTACTACTACTACTACTACTACTACTACTACTACTACTACTACTACTACTACTACTACTACTACTACTACTACTACTACTACTACTACTACTACTACTACTACTACTACTACTACTACTACTACTACTACTACTACTACTACTACTACCACTACTACTACTACCACTACCACTACTACTACTACCACTACCACTACTACTACTACTACTACCACTACCACCACCACTACCACCACCACCACCACCACCACCACCACCACCACCACCACCACCACCACCACCACCACCACCACCACCACCACCACCACCACCACCACCACCACCACCACCACCACCACCACCACCACCACCACCACCACCACCACCACCACCACCACCACCACCACCACCACCACCACCACCACCACCACCACCACCACCACCACCACCACCACCACCACCACCACCACCACCACCACCACCACCACCACCACCACCACCACCACCACCACCACCACCACCACCACCACCACCACCACCACCACCACCACCACCACCACCACCACCACCACCACCACCACCACCACCACCACCACCACCACCACCACCACCACCACCACCACCACCACCACCACCACCACCACCACCACCACCACCACCACCACCACCACCACCACCACCACCACCACCACCACCACCACCACCACCACCACCACCACCACCACCACCACCACCACCACCACCACCACCACCACCACCACCACCACCACCACCACCACCACCACCACCACCACCACCACCACCACCACCACCACCACCACCACCACCACCACCACCACCACCACCACCACCACCACCACCACCACCACCACCACCACCACCACCACCACCACCACCACCACCACCACCACCACCACCACCACCACCACCACCACCACCACCACCACCACCACCACCACCACCACCACCACCACCACCACCACCACCACCACCACCACCACCACCACCACCACCACCACCACCACCACCACCACCACCACCACCACCACCACCACCACCACCACCACCACCACCACCACCACCACCACCACCACCACCACCACCACCACCACCACCACCACCACCACCACCACCACCACCACCACCACCACCACCACCACCACCACCACCACCACCACCACCACCACCACCACCACCACCACCACCACCACCACCACCACCACCACCACCACCACCACCACCACCACCACCACCACCACCACCACCACCACCACCACCACCACCACCACCACCACCACCACCACCACCACCACCACCACCACCACCACCACCACCACCACCACCACCACCACCACCACCACCACCACCACCACCACCACCACCACCACCACCACCACCACCACCACCACCACCACCACCACCACCACCACCACCACCACCACCACCACCACCACCACCACCACCACCACCACCACCACCACCACCACCACCACCACCACCACCACCACCACCACCACCACCACCACCACCACCACCACCACCACCACCACCACCACCACCACCACCACCACCACCACCACCACCTACCTACCACCTTGGACCTACCTAACTGGACTGTTTGTCCCAGGTATACATATTCGTCAACAACTTCGAGTGTAGTCTCCAACCTTCAGAGGAGTGGGTGTAACACGGACGTTTGACATGATTTTCGTCTTATCCATGTTCATTTTAAGACCCACTTGTTGGGAGACTCTACTGAGTCCTTCGAGCATTGCGCCTAGGTCTTCCAAGGTCTCAGCCATGATCACGATATCTTCAGAAAATCGAAGGTGAGTGATATACTCGCCATTGATGTTAATGCCGAGTCCTTCCAGTCCAGAAGCTTGAAAACGTCTTCCAGTGCAGCGGTGAACAGTTTCGGATATAACCTCTCCCTGTCTCACCCCACGCTGCAGCCGGATAGATTTCGAATTCTGCTCCTGGAGGTGGACCGACATGGTGGCGTTTTCATACACACACTTCAACACTTCGATGTATCGATAATCAATTTGGCACCGTTGGAGAGACTGCAACACAGCCCAGGTCTCAATCGAATCAAAGGCTTTCTCATAGTCCACAAACGCCAAGCATAGTGGCCGATTATCCTCTTCGGTCTTCTGTATAATCTGCCGCAGCGTATGTATGTGGTCTATGGTATTGAAGCCTTTTCGGAAACCGGCTTGTTCGGGAGGCTGGAAGTCGTCAAACTGCGTGCGAGACGATTCGTAATGACTCTCGAAAACAGCTTGTAGACATGGCTCAGGAGTGAGATGGGTCTGTAATTCTTCACAAGAGTCTTATCACCCTTCTTGAAGAAGAGCACCACCACACTCCTGTGCCATGCTGCAGGCGTTCGTCCCTCGATCATGACAGAATTGAATAGCCTCTGAAGAGCTATAAGTACCGGTTCTCCACCTGCTTTCAGAAGCTCAGCCGTAGTTCCATCATCACCCGGTGCCTTGTTGTTCTTAAGCTGTTTGAGAGCCATTCTAATCTCGCACAGGCTGATGTCTGGGATATCTTCGGTATAGTGTCGGGTCAATCCGGCTCTCGGGTCTTCAGCCAGATTGCTGACAGGTAAGCGTGTAGTCGTGTATAATTGTCCGTAGAACTTCTCAACCTCTTCCAACAGCTCGGGCTTGGATGACACGACACTGCTATCCTCGGTTTTCAGCTTTGTCAGTTGGTTTTGACTAGCAGACATCAGACACGTCCCTTGCGAATATTTTTGACCCTTTATTGCGCTCGATAGCCTCTTTAGTACGATTGGTATTAAATTGGCGTATATCGCGGGTCAAGGACTTGGAGATCTGTCTGTTTAGTCGCCGATACTGACAAGCATCTTCAGAGGATTTCAGAATTTGTTGAAAGCTTTCGGGGTTTTTGGAGTTGGATAGGCGCTGGTTGGAGCGTGGACTTCATCAGTCGACATCTTTCTACATTTGTTTTTAGATTCAATGTGTCTCTTACCATTCGGTGATCGCTTCCTGTCTTCAGTGAGTTGATCACAGAGACATCATTGAATATTTGCCTTTTTGTCAACAAGATGAAGTCAATCTCATTTTTTACTCTCACTGGGATGCAGCCATGTCCACTTGCGCTGTTTTGGCTTTTTGAAGAAGGAGTTCATCATGAAGAGGCCCTCCTTCTCCATAAAGCCGGCCAGCAGCTGACCCCGCGCATTCCTCTCTCCGTATCCAAATTTCCCCACTCTCAGCTCGTTGTCCCTTCGTTTGCCTAGTTTCGCGTTGAAGTCCCCCATCACAACGGTGAAATGGGTCCTGGAGCTATTTATGGCTATGGAGATATCCTCATACATAGCCTCCACCTCTTCGTCGGGGTGTTCCGCGGTCGGCGCATATACCTGTATAACCTTCAGCGAATACCGTTTGGTGATTCTGAGTATAAGGTACGCTACCCTCGTCGAAACACTCGACCTGGACCACGTTATTGACTAGGGACTTGTGGACAATAAACCCGACACCACCCTGGGACAGTTGGTCACCCTCCCGGAAATAGAGCAGGTTTCCGGACTTAAGGATCATGGTGTCCTCACCCTCTCTTCGGACTTCACATAATCCCACAATGTCCCATCGTAACCTGCTCAATTCCTCCTCCAGTTCAGCGAGTCTTTCGTCCGTCCGCAGTGTGCGCGTGTTATAGGTTTCCAGGGCCAAAGGTTTTTGTTTTTGGTAGCCTGGCCTCTGCCGGAGATTCTTCGCACCCCATGCCCCGCCGTTACAGTGGCCGCTACCGGAGTCAGGAATAGCGGGGCTGCCGGGGACTAGGGGCCGTTGTTTCGGGTTCCTAATCATGTTTGGGGGGTAGTTGCCATAATCGCCACGCTTGGCATGCGGGTTGGCGATCGCAGTGTGGTGTGAGCCAAGATGGTACGCGGGAAAGACGCTGCTGTCCATCCTCCGGTTTATGGATCCCTTAGTCGCCTTTTACGACACCCACGGGAAGAGATGGGGTGGTGCTATTTTAAGGCCACACCACAGGCCAAAGGCCGCTCAATACAAGCCACTAAAATCCTAAGCATATACATGCTTATAGACGTATACTTTAAATACATTAGACAACATAGATACCCGTATAATACAGTAATTGACGGCTTGTTTGTAGTAACTGTTTTTTTATTTTTTCAATAATCAATAAAATCCGACAGTGATAAAATAGAACAGAATAGTTAAAATTTTGTGATAAACGCCCAAACGTGCTTTGCGATTCACGGAAACGCCCGAGATAAATGCCACTAATAGTCAAACCCATCCAGGCTATGACCTTGAATATGGTCAGTTAACCTACTTGATCGGTGTGACCATGCAATCCGTACTAAACCAGAAGGTTTTAGTAGCTTTTAAATAATACCACAGACATAGTATAGTTATAGCTAAACAAAGCTTGCCGATTTCGTATTTTGTTTTTATGACTTCCGTCTTGTTATTGGCTCTTGGTTCAAAAATACTTATTGTTTAACTTTGAAATGAACAGTTTTGAATTTCTTAGGAACCGTGCTACAAAAAAGATAATAACCAAATTTTTGATAAACCCCTTACTTTTCGACTTATATTAAGAATTAACACACAGTCTTATCGAAAAACGTAGTTTTTTCAATGTAACTCCGTAAATTGAATATTTACGACAGTAAGTGTGAACATATTATTTATAGGTCTTGTCAATAGCTTTCAAATGATACCACATACATAGGACAAAACTAAGTGGTTCTCGAGAAAATATTGAAAAACCAAACCGTTCAGCCGCCATCTTGATTACGTCATAGATACTCACTCCACCACTTTAGAAAGCGACAACAAGTGGTTTGATAATCAGTCTATGAATGTGCTCATGATAACAAACAACTTTCCCTAAGAAACCCATAGTCAAATCGCAAAAAAAAATTTTGATCCATACAAATCGATGAACTGACCGGCCAAATTAGTATGAAGAGTCCAAAATTTTTTTGCGATTTGACTATGGGTTCTTTAGGGAAAGTTGTTCGTTATCATGAGCACATGCATAGCCTTTCGTATCAAGAACTAATTTAGGGTCACCCTATATATTTAAATTATTTATTAAAACTAAAAATTAATCAATAATATATTGCCCATCATTGTTTAGAACACTAAGCCATTTACTGGGCAAAGTCTTTCTCCAGAAAGATAGCGGCTAATGATCAAAAAAGTCAGCTAGGTCACATTTGACTTCGTCGTATTTAAAAAAAGAAAACTTGTGTAGGTGCTACTTTAACACCTGCAAAATATGGTAGTCGGATGGCAACAGGTCTGGTCTGTAAGGTGGGTGGGGTATCGTGGTCCAACCCAGTTGTTCCAGGAGCGCACGGGTCAGCTTAGCCGTGTGCAGTTTCGCGTAGTCGTGCAGGAGTGCGACTTGATGACGTTTCAGTCATTTTTCTCGCACAGCATCAGCCAGCTGTTGGAGTTGCTTCGTGTATACTTTAGTAATCAAAGTCTTGTTGTTATCTAGTAACTTCCAGAACATGCCCTGTGAACCCCAGAAAAGTGACAGCAAAAGCTTGCGCATGCACGTGCGAGGTACGTTTCGGCTGCGTACTTGGCAGTTCACCGCCAGGAACCCCAACGGCCCGGCGTGTGTCGTACTCATATTGAATCCACGATTCATCCCCCGTATTGATTGGCTCAAAAAAGTTCTTTCTGTTCGGGTGCCGCAGCAAACTTTTGCAGACGCTGACACGTGCTGCTCGTTCGTCGTCGGTGAACACATGGGGCGTCCATCTCAAAAGAACTTTGCGGTAACCTAATGATTGTAGGTGACGTTTGACAGTGCTATACCGACACTAAAGTGCCTTCTTCAAATCCTGGGTAGTGGAGTCCAGGTGCAGCTCGAACTCGCGCCGCAACGCAGCTTCATCGAAAGCAACCGCGCGACCGATGTGTGGAATATCTTAAAAGCTGGTCACCAGCTTCAAACCGCTGGAGCCAATTTCACACTGTGCGATCGATAGTCGTGTTAGGCGTAAATGCAGCGTTGATCTTTTTCGCAGTCTCCCTCAAACTCAATCCTAGTTAATGCTCATACAAGTAAATCGCCCTAAGATGTCGTTTGACCATTTCGGTAAGAACTAAACACTAAATGGCAACCGCGCTTTTATATACACCCAAGGCAAAAGTATCGAGAACATTATTTAATACTCTAGTGCTAAAATAGACTTATCTTGAAACATTCCAGAGAAATCGGAAAATTCAAAAGTGGGAAAAAAATTATGCAACAACCCAATAATGTAACAAATATCCGAAAACCGTACCTAATTTTGTAGTTACATTACAAACAATTTTATTTTTTGCGGTTACCAAAGTGACCGCGACCTATGTCGATGTATGGGATCTAGTGATGTCAACCGGTTTTAAGAAAACCTGAATAAAACCGGTTTTTATGATACCGGTAAAAACCGGTCGTTTTTAAAAAGAACCGATTATTTTTGGCAGCCACAAATATACGGTGTGTCCGATTTCTTCGGCAATATTTATATTTTTTGCGATATTTGGAGTAATAATATTCATTTGTTGCCAACGCTGATTATAATTGCTTTGACTGAAGTACCTATCAGTGCCAGCAAATTCTGTACCTTACAAACGTACGTTCTCGGCATCGGGATACATTTTATCATCAAAAAAGAACATATTGCAGAATTTTGCGATGCATTAACTCTGATTATTCATGAAAACGGGGATTTAATTTTTAAATATTACTGAAATATATTAAACGTATTTTTTTATTTTAGTATTTATCTCACTTTCAAAAAACCTAAAAATACCTAATAAAACCGGTTTTTACAAAAAACTAATCGGTAAATACCGATGGCGAAAATTGTAATCGGTTGACATCACTAATGGGGACAACAGTTTTCTAATGGAAATCCAACTTTGTCCCTCCCAAGTTTTTACGGAACCCTCAGTGCGCTTAGCCGACTTGCACTTGGCCAGTTTTTTTATTGTACTGCATTGAAAAGGGCTGACAGCCCACCTAATGGAAAGTATTTACCGCCACCTATAGGCATTTGAGAAACTTGTGGTGATATCAATCAGTGCGTTGCCGAACCTTCTTAAATCTTTTCAATCCCTTTTTGAAGAGTCTCTTACTGTAGGCCTCAGAAAAACCTCGGGTGGAAGCTCATTCCAGTTGGAGGGTTCTAGGTAGGTAGGCTTTGAAACCTTACGGTTCGAGACCCATTCGGCTTTAGCTATTAGGGATGATTTCCACTCCCATGGCGCGTAGTGCGGTGATAAAATTGTGCTGCAGGCATCATGTCATATCATTTATTGAGCTTTATAATAGCTGCAAGTGTTGTCTTATAGTAACAGTAAGCGATGGTCTTTGGGACTGAGGTGCTACAATAAATGGGACTTTTTTGGCGGTGAACGCGTTTTCACGTGATTAAAGCGCACTAAGTATAGTTTACCCCATTCGGAAACTTGCTCTAGAGAGTCTTCGATTTCTGAAATAAGCCTGGTACGTACGACTGTCCTCCACCTCGGCCCGAGGAAAGTTTGCTTGGCCTGTGTACTGTACCCATACTGTCATCCACACAGCAATGAACACCGTGTATTTGCAATTTTGCAGATCATTGAATGCAGAAGGAACAGAGTTGGCAAGAGTACAGAGTAGGGTGTCTCTTATTTTTCAAAGTTATTACTTTTTAACGCATAGGCTCTAATTTTGTGTATTTGACCCTAAAATATTCGGAAATAAATTTTTACCTTATTTGGAGCACTGCAACCCGTGCCGACTTGAGCGGGAACATGTTCATACAAGCCCCTCCTAGGCAAGTGCCGCGCGGGCGCGCTCGGTTTGTCACTTACTCTCGGATTGTCGCGTAACTAACACGTAATATTTTATATTTCGAAGATGTCAGTGGAACTGAGAAGCGCTAAAAAGAGTATTTTCTTGGTTGGTGAGGTGCATCACCAAATAACGGGTGCAAAATTGCCGTCTTATCGACAAGTTCTCGCAGTTCTATTTTTTAATATTCGCGAAGTGAAACTGACTGTCAATGAAAGCGCAAATCTTGTAATACGGGAGTGTATTATATTCTGGGAAAAGGCTAGAATACCTACCAAAGCTCTTCCTAACTGTGTGAAGAAGCTTGTGGCTCTTTATCAAGTCTGGCGAGAGCTTCAAAAAAACCGCAAAAAATCACAGGATGATTTTAAACGCCGTGAGGAGGATTTTCTAAAGGATTTGGATAATTTATTTGATATCGCTCACGCTGATGCTCTTAAAAGGATGAAAATTGAGAAAGATAAAATTTTCTTACAAAAGCAAAGAGAGCCAGGGCGCCTTGGTTGCTTGGCAGGTGTAGACAAAAAGTTAGCTGAGAAGGAAGAAAAGGCAAGGCAGAGAAAACTAGAAGAGGAGAAAAGGAGGCTCCAGCAAATGACTTCAGCGAGCTCATTGACATCTTCTACTTCACACAGCTTAACACCACCACAAGAACTACATGAAGGCCAATTTACCAGCTCTGAAGAAAGCCTGGAGGAACCTTGGCCTGCCACATCTCAATCTGAAAGTTCGGTAACTACTACAAAAAGAGGAAGGAAAGATTTTATCATACCTAAGTTAGTTGCAGCTTTAGACAGATGTCAACTAAGCATAAGAGATTCAGTTTATATAATTCAAGCAGTAATAGAAGCACTAGGTCTTTGCTGCGACGACTATCCAATTAACAAATCTTCTATTCAACGTATTCGAACACAGATAAGAAAGGATAGAGCAGAATCTATAAAATCCGATTTTCAGAATAACGTGCCAGAAGTATTACAGTTCATTGGGATGGAAAATTGTTACCCGGCCTAGATGTCAGAAGTTCTAAAGAAGAACGCCTGCCGATTCTTATTTCCTTTGGAGAGAAGGAGCAACTTCTTGCAGTACCAAAACTAGATAGTTCTTCCGGTGAAGATCAAGCTAAAGCTGTTTCAAACGCGCTTCATGATTGGAACCTTACTGATAAGGTTCAAATTATGTGTTGTGATACAACAGCATCTAATACAGGGCGCATAAATGGAGCTTGTGTGCTTTTGGAACAAAAATTAGAAAGAGAATTATTACTGTTTGCTTGCCGCCATCATGTGTATGAATTGGCCCTTAAAGGTGTATTTGAATCAAAGATTCACCAAGTCACTAGCAGTCCCGATATCCCACTATTCAAAAAGTTTAGAGACAGCTGGAAGAACATTAATCCTGAGGCTGTCGAATCATGCATAGATTTCGTTAAACAGCATCTTTCTGATGCGACCATTAAGGGATTGCTGACCTTTTTCAAACATGAACTGCAGAAATTCATTGTACGGGACGATTATCGAGAACTAATCGAACTATCCATTATTTACTTGGGAGGAGATAATGAGGGTAAAATTAAAATTCGTCCTCCTGGCGCAATGCATCAAGAACGATGGATGGCAAGAGCTATTTACTCTTTGAAAATATGTTTGCTGCAGTCTCAATTCAAAATGAGCGTTAAAGACAAACGAGCATTGCGAGATGTTTGTTTATTTATTGTGGCAATTTATGTAAAGCCCTGGCTCGGATGCAGTTTGGCAGTGAAGGCACCGAATCAAGATTTGCGTTTTTTAAAAACGTTGAAAGACTATGAAAATGTTGACAAAGTAATTTCCAAAGCGGCTCTGAGTAAGTTCAGTCAACACCTTTGGTATTTATCAGAAGAAGTGGTGATATTATCACTCTTTGATGATGATGTTGATGAAGAAACCAAGGCGAATATGGTAACGAACTTAGAAAGAGAAACTGCATGTGAATTCGGGAAGCGATATGTGGCATCGAAAGAAGAGATGTCTGCCTCTTTGTATGGTAAGAGTTATTTTAAATATTTTAACTGAGTTGTTTGTTCTAAATTTGGTTAATTTCCTTGAAATACCTACTAATCATATTGTTACAGGGAAGTCGTTGAGCGATTTCGTGTCAGCTAAAAGCAAAAAATGTTTTTCGCGATTAAAAATTGATACCAGTTTTCATGAAGAAAACGTATCTTCGTGGGACCATAATGCAGCTTTCATCGAAGCTAAGAGGAAGGTGTTAAGCTTAAAAGCTGTAAATGACACAGCTGAAAGAGCTGTAAAGCTTATGCAAGACTTTCATGGTTTAATTACCGCAGAAAAGGAACAAAAACAATTCTTGTTACGCTGTGTGCAAGAGCATAGAAAGCTGTATCCAGACTGCAAAAAAGAGACTTTAAAAAAGAAGTACCTTGAATAATTGTATAATTTTATTTGTTTGTCAATTAAAAGCATTACTTACATTTTTTGTTTCGTCAATTTTTACCCAAGATATGCATATTAACAACGATCTAGCTACATATCAAGAAATACTCAAAAATAGCTACTTTTATAAAAAAATTGGGACCTTGTCGGCACGGGTTAATATTAACCTAGAGAGTTAAAATTTTATATTTATGTAAGGCTTAATATTTAACAAAGAATTAGGGGGTATGCGTTTCTATAACCCAAAAAATTTTTTTTTCGTCCATATAAGGGACACCCTAGTACAGAGCCTTGCGGGACACCAGCATTAATGCATTTAGTGTCAGAGAAACAGCCGTCTTCGCAAAGGTCTTTAATGCTCTTGTCACACAGAAAGCTGGCGATCCATTGGTAGGCCGTATGCTGATGTTATTTCGATAGAAGTGCCTTGTGCCAGATCCAGTACAACCTCGATTTTTCATAGCTTCGCCCCAGCGGTGAGTTAGGCATACTAGAAGTTCTTGTTGGCGGTCACTGATAATATCGTGATCTTCCATCTACTTACATATATGTAAAAAATTGAAAAAAATTTCGTTGTCATAATAAACACGTCTGTGACTTTTTTTTACAGGATCGTGAAAAACACAAGATCGATGTTGTTACAGCGAAATCGTCATTGCGAAGTACTGTAACGAAATAAAGGATCCTAGAGAAAGTTGTTCAGTCTCAGGGCGAAAACACAACAGAGCGGCGCGGCGCCGCGACGCTGAAATCGGCGGCGCACGTTGCGCCGCACCGCTGAACGCAGCGTTGCGCGGCGCGCGTGCCGTACCGCTCGTATCCGCGGCGCGCACCGCTCGTACCCGCGGCGCGACGCTCGTAGCCGCGGCATGCGCCGCTCATATCCGCGGCGCGCACCGCTCATATCTGCGGTGCGGCGGCTCATATGATGTCCACAGTTTCTGTAGGTCGGACGCTTGTTTTTAGGGTTCCGTAGCCAAATGGCAATAACGGAACCCTTATGGATTCGTCATGTCTGTCTGTCCGTCCGTATGTCATAGCCACTTTTTTCCGAAACTATAAGAACTATACTGTTGAAACTTGGTAAGTAGATGTATTCTGTGAACCGCATTAAGATTTTTACACAAAAATAGAAAAACAAACAATGAATTTTGGGGGTTCCCCATACTTAGAACTGAAACTCAAAAATTTTTTCTAACATAATTTTTTTCTAAACTGAATAGTTTGCGCGAGAGACACTTCCAAAGTGGTAAAATGTGTCCCCCCCCCCTGTAACTTCTAAAATAAGAGAATGATAAAACAAAAAAATATATGTATATGATATACATTACCATGCAAACTTCCACCGAAAATTGGTTTGAACGAGATCTAGTAAGTAGTTTTTTTTAATACGTCATAAATCGTAAACCGCAATTTACCTACAACGAACTACAAGAACTTTTATATTATGTTACTTGCTGCTACGGAACCCTTCATGGGCGAGTCCTAAGTTCTTAATGTTCTAAGTATGGGGAACCCCCAAAATTTATTGTTTTTTTATTATTATTTTTGTGTGAAAATCTTAATGCGGTTCACAAAATACATCTAATTACCAAGTTTCAACAGTATAGTTCTTATAGTTTCGGAAAAAAGTGGCTGTGACATACGGACGGATAGACAGACAGACAGACATGACAAATCCATAAGGGTTCCGTTTTTGCCATTTGGCTACGGCACCCTTAAAACAAGCTTCCGACCTACAGAAACTGTGGACATCAAATGAGCCGCCGCGCTGCAGATACGAGCGGTGCGCGCCGCGGATATGAGCGTTGCATGCCGCGGCTAAGGACGAAAACACAACAGAGCGGCGCGGCGCCGCAACGCTGAAATCGGCGGCACGCGTTGCGCCGCACCGCCGAACGCAGCGTTGCGCGGCACGCGCGCCGCGCCGCTCCTAGCCGCGGCGCGCAACGCTCGTACCCGCGGCGCGCAACGCTCGTAGCCGCGGCATGCGCCGCTCATATCCGCGGCGTACACCGCTCGTATCTGCGGCGCGGTGGCTCATATGATGCCCACAGTTTCTGTAGGTCGCACGCTTGTTTTTAGGGTTCCACAGTATTTTATGAGAGCCAATTTTGTGACATGCCTGTTTTATTTCAGAAATATATAGATTAAGTCAATACAAACACAAGAGTAAAGCTCCCGCACGCCTAACATAAATAGTTTCGTTAAAATAAATATTTTAAAATCGATATTTTTTTTCGGATAATTTTAAAAAAATAATCATAACTTACAAAATAGTAAATTAATTATCAATCCAGCATAGTCGTTAGATGAAACCATCAACGTCACACATTTTAATGATATTTGTAAACTTCTAAGTTCATTAGTTAAGGAATTATTTAATTTTTCTTCTATATCGGTTTTAATTTTTTTACATGAATAATCCGGCGTATTAGGATAAGATTTTTTACCAAGTGATTGTTCATGATGTTCTTTATGTGCTCTAAAAAAACGACGCCCTAATTCCGTGGATTATAGAAATGATCACATAAGTACGGATATCCGAATTTTTCCGACGTTAGGGTTGTCACTTAATTGTAAATATATTTTTTGTATATAAATTGTGAAAAGTTATCATAATTTGTTTTTCTAATGTATATTTAGGTGGTTTTAACGTGTTATACAGGTTGTTAAAATAGTGCGTTAAAAAAAGGATAACTCAGAATCAACTATTGTGATACAGACTGTAAAAAATAAAATGTAAATTGTAAATGTAAATTCAACCCCTTAAAATTTTAAACTCTTTTTAACACCCTGTATATTCCGATGAAAGTATACGTTTGGCATGGGAAGAGGTACACCCTTGATAGGTCAATGTCTTGTGCTAAAACCCCATGCTAATACACATATTCTGGAGGAACGGGGGTGAGGCGTCATGGAGCTGTTCCAAACCTGAGATGCCACATTGCCTCAGCAGGATCTGACCCAGCCTGTGAGGGGATGTCCTTCCGCGCTCCGACCGGGGGACTTAATGCAAGGGGGGCATGACGGCGCCAACTCTCGTGTTGGTCAGCAAAAGGCAAATGAAGTTGTGGATAGCGCCACAACCGGCGCTCTTCAACCTCTGTGAGCAGCCACAAATATGTTAGGAGATGCGCCTGATGAGGCTGGTACATCCAATTCAAAGATGACACAGATAGTTTTTACAATGTTTTTTTCACAGTGCTTGACAGAGAATTTCAAGATATATTTAAAACAAATACCAGAAATATTATTCATCAATTCAAATTTTGCGAGTGGGCTACTGTAGGTATTTATAAAAGCCGACAAACTTTATTTGATCTCTATGACAGAAAAACCTATATTTTTAATAATAACTTTAAAGAGTTAGTTAAAAAAGTATTCGAAAATCTTTAAACAGGTATGCCGTGCAGCAAAATCTAATTACTTAGCCAGAAAAATAAAATCATCAGATGATAAAATTAAAACCGTTTGGAATATTATTAACAAAGAAACCGGCAAGGTCAAACCCCGCGATAATGAATATGTTTTGCAAACAGATCAGGGTAAAATGACAACAAATGCCGATGTAGCAAAAGAATTCGAAACTTTTTTCACAAATATTCCACTTAAGACCACTGAGGCCTTGAATTCGTCACCTGTACATGCTAAACAATTGTTAGAAGAAAATGTCAGTATTTGTAATGAAAAATTCTCCTTCAGAGAAATTGAACCAGACACTATTTAGTCAAAACTTTTAAATCTCTTAAAATGAAAAGAACTGAAGACCTTTGGGGACTATCAGTAAGTTTAATAAGTAATGTAATTATGACTTAAGCGCCATATTTAGCTTGTCTTTTTAATATCAGTATTGGTAGTGGCGTCTTTCCGGACCTAATGAAATGTAGTAAAGTGATACCCCTATATAAGTCTGGTAACAAAACTGATCCGGGAAATTATAGGCCAGTTTCTGTACTACCAGTTCTCAGTAAAATTTTTGAAAAAAATATGCTTAACCAATTACTACAACATTTTAATAAAAATAATCTTCTGCATAAACAACAGTTTGGTTTCACAAAAGGTCGATCTACAACCGATGCAGGAGTATCTCTTATTCGTAACATCTATGATGCTTTTGAAGAATCACAAAATGCAATAGGAGTGTTCTGTGATTTATCTAAAGCATTTGATTGCATTAAAAATCATACATTACTTATAAAGTTAAAGCATTACGGTGTCGTACTTAAGCAACAGAACGCAAAAAGTCCAAGTAAATGGCACAAATTCATCCGGCTCTATGGTTCAAATGGGCGTGCCCCAGGGCTCTATATTAGGCCCTTTTCTTTTTCTGACATATATAAATGACTTGCCATTTATAGTGCAAAATTTGTCAAATATTGTGTTATTTGCCGATGATACTTCCCTTTTTTTTAAGGTTGACAGAAAAGAAAGCAGAACTGACGAAGTAAACAACACTCTTTCAGAGATTCTAAAGTGGTTCACTGTAAACAATCTACTCTTAAATGCAAAAAAAAACAAAATGCATAAAATTCTCATTACCAAATGTAAAAAAATTGTAAACAATGTAATTGTAGATAATAATGTATTGGACTTTGTAAATAAGACCGTTTTCTTAGGTATAACTTTAGATGCTACACTGCAATGGGGCCCACACATAGAAACCTTAGCGGGACGGCTTAGTTCAGCTTCATATGCTGTTAAGAAAATAAGACAGTTGACAGATGTAGGTACTGCGAGACTAGTTTATTTTAGTTATTTTCACAGTATAATGTCTTACGGAATCTTACTCTGGGGACATGCGGCTGATATTGAAACGATTTTCATTTTGCAAAAAAGGGCAATTCGCGCCATCTACCAGATGCGATCCCGCGAGTCGTTGAGGAATAAGTTTAAAGAAATTAATATTCTTACTGTTGCTAGTCAATTCATATACGAAAATATCATATATGTACGTAAAAATTTGCACTTGTTTCGTAAAAACAGTGACAGACACAATTTTAATCTAAGAAATATTAATAAGATTGATGTTGCCTATTCGAGACTAAGTAAAGACAAGAAGTCATTTATGGGGCAGTGTGTAAGATTCTATAACAAAATACCCGAAAATGTAACTAGTTTGCCAGAAAATAAATTTAAATTGCATGTGAAAAATTGTTTATGCTCTAAAGGGTATTACAAAATATTACATTATATAAATGACAATAATATATGGACATTTATAGATCCTCCAGCTCACAATTTTATTGTTGACATGAATTGTAATAGAATTTAAGATTTTATTTAAAAATGTGTTGAAGCGAGTTTCTTTTGGGCTCGACGTTTTTTCTCGCTTCGCAAACACTTCCCGAAACGTCGAGTGTACAAGTCCCGCGTGGTAGGGTACGCGTACTTTGTCCTAGGTAAAAAAAATAAATTGACGATTTAAAAGCATGTGTAAAGCATCTACTTAAATAAAAAACATTTTGAGTTGAGTTGACTAGGTTGGATATATTATAAGTTATTTTCTGGAAAATCACTGCCCCTGTCTGAGCGAGTAGACATAGTAATTGGCATAATTGGAAAAGACTTTATCTTATAATTACTTTATCTTTATATTATAATTTTAGATTCTTAAGAATTTTGTAACATAATATAATTTTAGCTTCATAAAAAAACTGTAGGTGTTTGTAATTCAAATTTTGTTTATTAAATAACCAATTTAATATCCGTATTTGTTCGGATACTGGAAGTGACAACCCTGATAAAAAACATAAAGTTGTAATAATTCCAATAATCCATGGAATTAGGACGTGGTTTTTTTAGAGCGCATCAAGGACATCATGAACAATTACTTCGTAAAAAATCTCATCCTAATACGCCGGATTATTCATGTAAAAAAATTAAAACCGATAGCGAAGAAAAATTAAATAATTCCTTAACTAATGAACTTAGAAGTTTACAAATATTATTAAAATGTGTGACGTTGATGGTTTCATCTAACGACTATGCTGGATTGATAATTAATTTACTATTTTGTAAGTTATGATTATTTTTTTAAAATTATCCGAAAAAAAATATCGATTTAAAATATTTATTTTAACGAAACTATTTATGTTAGGCGTGCGGGAGCTTTACTCTCGTGTTTGTATTGACTTTATCTATATATTTCTGAAATAAAACAGGCATGTCACAAAATTGGCCCTCATAAAACACTGTGGGTTCCGTAGCCAAATGGCAAAAACGGAACCCTTATGGATTCGTCATGTCTGTCTGTCTGTCTGTCCGTCCGTATGTCACAGCCACTTTTTTCCGAAACTACATATAAGAACTATACTGTTGAAACTTGGTAAGTAGATGTATTCTGTAAACCGCATTAAGATTTTCACACAAAAATAGAAAAAAAAACAATAAATTTTGGGGGTTCCCCATACTTAGAACATTAAGAATTTAGGACTCGCCCATGAAGGGTTCCGTAGCAGCAAGTAACATAATAGGTATAAAAGATCTTGTAGTTCGTTGTAGGTAAATTGCGGTTTACGATTTATGACGTATTAAAAAAAACTACTTACTAGATCTCGTTCAAACCAATTTTCGGTAGAAGTTTGCATGGTAATGTATATCATATATATTTTTTTGTTTTATCATTCTCTTATTTTAGAAGTTACAGGGGGACACACATTTTATCACTTTGGAAGTGTCTCACGCGCAAACTATTCAGTTTAGAAAAAAATTATGTTAGAAAAAATTTTTGAGTTTCAGTTCTAAGTATGGGGAACCCCCAAAATTCATTGATTTTTTTTTCTATTTTTGTATGAAAATCTTAATGCGGTTCACAGAATACATCTACTTACCAAGTTTCAACAGTATAGTTCTTATAGTTTCGGAAAAAAGTGGCTGTGACATACGGACGGACAGACAGACAGACAGACATGACGAATCCATAAGGGTTCCGTTTTTGCCATTTGGCTACGGAACCCTAAAAACAAGCGTGCGACCTACAGAAACTGTGGGCATCATATGAGCCACCGCGCCGCAGATACGAGCGGGGCGCGCCGCAAATATGAGCGGTGCGTGCCGCGGCTACGAGCGTCGCGCCGCGGAAACGAGCGGTGCGCGCCGCGGCTAGGAGCGGTGTGCGCCGCAGCTACGAGCGGCGCGGCACGCGCGCCGCGCAACGCTGCGTTCGGCGGTGCGGCGCAACGCGCGCCGCCGATTTCTGCGTAGCAATTTATCTTAGAAGTAACATCCCATATTCTATTATTAGTCGATCTGATCAACCTCCACCTATAAATACTGCGGAACATTTGTTCCTTGAAGTCACTCTGTCGCACAATAAAATTCTTCTAGGAGTATTTTATAGCCCATCACTTAGGGTTAACTACTTTTCCTCGTTTGAAAAGCTCCTAGAGGACTTTGCTCCCATTTATCGTCATATAATTATCATGGGTGATTTCAACACATGCCTCCTGAAAAATGACTCACGATCCAGTTGCCTTAGAAATATTGTTCATGCAGCTAATATGCAAATTATTCCCTCTAAAGCTACTCATTTCTTTCCTAACAGTACCCCGTCTCTACTGGATCTCATCTTAATTTCTTCCCTGTCTCATGTTGCCAAGCACGGTCAGCTCTCTGCTGATGCCTTTTCCTATCACGACTTAGTATATGTTTCGTACAAAATTCGTCCTCCCAAGCCCAAGGCTCGTGTTCTCCTACTGCGTAATTTTCGCGGCATGGACATAGACAGTCTTTGTGCAGATGCTAGTAGTACAGATTGGACTGAAATTGATCAAGCGCCCTCTATAAATGAGAAAATCCAGATATTCAATTCGCTTATCATTGATCTCTATAATGTCCATGCTCCCGTCCGCCCTGTCAAAGTTAAGCACCTCCCGGCACCATGGCTTACTGATGACATCAAAGCGCTCATGGACAGAAAAAACAGAGCCAAGGCGAAGTATAAAACAAAGGCCTCTGATAATAATAAAAGACGCTATCATGAGATAAGAAATCGCTGCAATTTGGCTTGTAGGGATGCGCAAAGGCGTCACATCCATAAATCGGTCGAGCAGGGTGATCCAGCTAAAGTGTGGAAGTTTCTTCGAACTTTAGGGATTGGTAAATCACAAAGTGGATCCATACCTAAGGATTGCGATGTGAATGCTTTAAATCTTTACTTCTCTTCTTCCTCGCCATTACATCCATCATCTAAAGCAAACACACTCCGTCTGCTCTCGGAATTACCAACCCCCAGTTACCCACCTTTCATTTTCAGTGAATTTGCAGAAGCAGAGGTGAAGAGGAATATTCTTGCCATCGGGTCTGATGCTGTTGGTAGTGATTCCGTCAGTCGTAATATGATCATCCCACTCATTGATATCCTTTGTCCTGTCATAACACGTATCCTTAATTTCTCCATAACCAGTAGTACTTTCCCTGACATTTGGAAAGAGGCTGACATCATCCCACTTCCTAAAAAACCTAATCCCTCATCTTCCTCTGATTATCGCCCTATATCCATCCTTCCCTTCCTATCAAAGGTATTGGAACGCCTCGTACACGCCCAACTAACTGGTTTCCTTGTAAGCAATAGCCTTCTTAACCCGCTCCAATCCGGATTTCGTCCTGGTCATAGCACGGCTACAGCACTGACTAAAATCACTGATGACATCAGGCTCGGCATGGAGAAGCAGCAGCTCACAGTACTTACACTACTGGACTTCAGTAACGCGTTTAATACCGTTGACTTCGATATTCTACTGGAGTTGCTGCATTCTTGTAATATATCTTCAGCTGCAAATGACTGGTTTCGCAGTTACCTGTACGGTCGTCGGCAACGTATACGAACAGAAAATGTCTACTCTTCGTGGTGTCCAACATCAGCTGGCGTGCCTCAAGGTGGTGTACTTTCTCCACTTCTTTTTTCAATCTTCATAAATTCTATTTCCTTAAACCTTTCTTCTTCCTATCACTTGTATGCGGATGACCTCCAAATTTATTCTCAAGCTGAACTTTCCAACATTACAGATGCCGTCGAACAAATTAATCACGACCTAAACAAAATTTTAAATTGGAGTAAGTCGTATGGTCTAAAAGTCAATCCCAGTAAAACTCAGACTATTGTCATTGGCAGTCCCTACTTCATATCCAGGCTTGACTTCCAGCGACTACCTCCGGTTGTGTTCGACGGTATTTGTATTCCTTACAGTAAAAAGGTTAAAAACCTTGGTATCTTTTTCGACCAAACACTGTCATGGAATGCTCAGATTGGAGAGGTCAGCAGGAAGACATTTGCCACCTTTAAATCATTAAGCCGACTGCGTAACTTTCTGCCCACGGCTACTAAAATTTCGCTGGCACAATCGCTAATGTTACCCATTCTGGACTACGCTGACGTGAGTTACCCTGACTTAAACGTGGTTTATCTGAACAAACTTGAACGCCTTCAAAACGTAGCTATCCGGTTCGTTTTTGGCCTACGCAAATTTGATCATGTGTCTGAGCACCGGAAGAACCTTAAGTGGCTTCCCATTCGCTCTCGACGAGAGTCCCACATTCTTTCACTTCTTTATTGCATTCTTTTTCTATCTAAATCCCCAATGTACCTTCACGAACGCTTTGCTTTTCTTTCTTCAACCCATAGTCGTGCCTAGGGCCTGCAATCGAATATTCGAATATTCGAATAATTCGAATATTCGCCTCATTTTAATATTCGAATAATGTTTACGAATATTCGAATATTCGATTATTTTTAAAGACATTTGAACTGACTAGTAAACGAATTTTATACAATATTTGATCCTTAGTGGTAACGAGTTTATTAATTTCATCACATTAAATATTAAAAGACAGTATTACAATTATTTTTAAAAAAATCTAAAAAAATGTTTTTAACATATTTCATCAAACGCATCTTGCGTGAATACACCCAAAAGAAGGATCGTGCGATTCCTGCGTGAGCGCTCGCCGTTATTCGGGAAGAAGAACGGCAAACTCCTACGTATCTCCTCATTTCTGATTCGATCACGTAGAGAAACACCAAGCATAGCGCGCTCCATCACCCTTTGGGTGACTTTGAGCCTTCTTATGAGGCCCATAGTAAGCGACCATGTTTTGGATTCATATGTCATCACTGGCAACACACACTGGTCAAAGACTTTAGTCTTGAGACACTGCGGTATTTTGGACGTGACGATATTGCGAAGCTTCCCGAACGCTGCCCAGCCGAGTTGGATTCGGCGATTGATCTCTTTCTCGAAGTTGGACCTACCTAACTGGACTGTTTGTCCCAGGTATACATACTCGTCAACAACTTCAAGTGTAGAGTCTCCAACCTTCTGAGGAGTGGGTGTAACACGGACGTTTAACATGATTTTCGTCTTATCCATGTTCATTTTAAGACCCACTTGTTGGGAGGCTTTACTGAGTCCTTCGAGCATCGCGCCTAGGTCCTCCAAGGTCTCAGCCATGATCACGATATCGTCAGCAAATCGAAGGTGAGTGATGTACTCGCTATTGATGTTAATGCCGAGTCCTCTCCAGTCCAGAAGCTTGAAAACATCTTCCAGTGCAGCGGTGAACAGTTTCGGAGATATAACATCTCCCTGTCTCACCCCACGCTGCAGCCGGATAGGTTTTGAATTCTGATCCTGGAGGTGGACCGACATGGTGGCGTTTTCATACAAACACTTCAATACTTCGATGTATCGATAATCGACTTGGCACCGTTGGAGAGACTGCAACACAGCCCAGGTCTCGATCGAATCAAAGGCTTTCTCATAGTCCACAAACGCCAAGAATAGTGGCCGATTATACTCTTCGGTCTTCTGTATAATTTGCCGCAGCGTATGTATGTGTTCTATGGTACTGAAGCCTTTTCGGAAAGGGGCTTGTTCGGGAGGCTGGAAGTCATCAAACCTGCGTGCGAGACGATTCGTAATGACTCTCGAAAACAGCTTGTAGACATGGCTCAGGAGTGAGATGGGTCTGTAATTGTTCAGCAGAGTCTTATCACCCTTCTTGAAGAAGAGCACCACCACACTCCTGTGCCATGCTGTAGGCGTTCGTCCCTCGAGCATGACGGAATTGAATAGCTTCTGAAGAGCTATAAGTACCGGTTCTCCACCTGCTTTCAGAAGCTCAGCTGTAATTCCATCATCACCCGGTGCCTTGTCGTTCTTAAGTTGTTTGAGAGCCATTCTTATCTCGCACAGGCTGACATCTGGGATATCTTCGGTATAGTGTCGGGTCAATCTGGCTCTCGGGTCTTCAGCTTGATTACTGACAGGTAAGCGTGTAGTCGTGTATAATTGTCAGTAGGACTTCTCAAACCTCTTCAAACAGCTCGGGCTTGGACGACACGACTCTTCCATCTTCGGTCTTCAGCTTTGTCAGTTGGCTTTGACCAGCAGACAGATCCCTTGCGAATACTTTTGACCCTTTATTACGCTCGATAGCCTCTTTAATACGATTTGTATTAAATTGACGTATATCGCGGGTCAAGGACTTGGGGATCTGTCTGTTTAATCTGATACTGACAAGCATCTTCAGAGGATTTTAGAATCAGGCTTCGTCTTTCCTCCATGAGCTTGCTGGTGGGGTTTGAGATACGAGATGTTCTTTTTGAACGTCTGGTTTTGAAAGCTTTATTCCCAGCCGTTTGGACAATTTCCCCGAACTTGTCGTTGTAATTGTCCACATTTTCGTATTCTTCTAGGCATTCGAAGCGGTTGTACACCTCGAGCTGAAAGCTTTCGGGATTTTGGAGTTGGATAGGCGCTGGTCGGAGCGTGGACTTCATCAGTCGACATCTTTCCAGCTTTGTTTTTAGGTTCAATGTGCCTCTTACCATTCGGTGATCGCTTCCTGTCTTCAGCGAGTTGATTACAGAGACATCATTGAATATTTGCCTTTTTGTCTACAAGATGAAGTCAATCTCATTTTTTACTACACCATTGGGATGCAGCCATGTCCACTTGGCCTGTTTTGGCTTTTCAAAGAAAGAGTTCATCATAAAGAGGCCCTCCTTCTCCATAAAGCTGGCCAGCAGCTGACCCCGCGCATTCCTTTCTCCGTATCCAAATTTCCCCACTCTCAGCTCGTTGTCACTTCGTTTGCCTAGTTTCGCGTTGAAGTCCCCCATCACAACGGTGTAATGGGTCCTGGAGCTATGTATGGCTCTGGAGATATCCTCATACATAGCCTCCACCTCGTCGTCGGGGTGTTCCGCGGTCGGTGCATATACCTGTATGACCTTCAGCGAATACCGTTTGGTGATTCTGAGTATAAGGTACGCTACCCTCGTCGAAACACTCTCGACCTGGACCACGTTGTTAACGAGGGACTTGTGGACAATAAACCCGACACCACCCTGGGACAGATGGTCGCCCTCCCGGAAATAGAGCAGGTTTCCGGACTTAAGGATCATGTTGTCCTCTCGCACTCTTCGGACTTCACATAATCCTACAATGTCCCACCGAAGCCTGCTCAATTCCTCCTCCCGTTCAGCGAGTTTCTCGTCTGTTCGCAGTGTGCGCGTGTTGTATGTTGCCAGGGCCAAAGGTCTTCGTTTTTGGTAACCTGGCCTCTGCCGGTAATTCTTCGCACCCCATGCCCCGCCGTTACCGTGACCGCTACCGGAGTCAGGAATAGCGGGGCTGCCGGGGACTAGGGGCCGTTTTTTAGGATTTATATCCATGGGGGGGAGTTGCCGTAATCGCCACGCTTGGCATGCGGGTTGGCGATCGCAGTGTGGCGTGAGCCGAGATGGTATGCGGAAAAGATGCTGCTGCCCATCTTCCGGTTTATGGATCCCTTAGTCGCCTTTTACGACACCCACGGGAAGAGATGGGGTTTATTAAGTTAAAACTAATTACCTTGTTTCTTTTATTTGAAGTAGGTAGTTGTTTGATTTTATAATTTTTTAACATGTTGTCGCAAATAAATATGATTGATTTTAGAAATTTTAATGAGTCTATTTTATCTAATTGCAAAATAGTGTCCTACCACGTAAAACCCTATTTTATTTGACTTTATAACTTTTCGAATAATATTCGAATATTCGAATATCTTAGGCAAAAATATTCGAATATTCGAATACCAAAATTTTCGAATATTTGCATGCCCTAGTCGTGCCCTTCGTTCTTCCGACAACCTCCGCCTCTATGTACCTCCCCATTCCTCAAATTTCTATGCTCATTCCTTTACTCTCCAAGCTATCCGTCTTTGGAATTCCCTTCCCGTCTCCATCAGACAAGCTCCATCCATTCAGTCGTTTAAGTTGCAAATTAAAGAACATCTCCTTGCGCTGTCATAATATCCCTTACATTACTAGTTCATTGTTTCTTAGATTCATTGTTACTTTGGTTTGTATATATAATGTATATGTATGTATCTCTATAAATATTTATGTGTATATTTATTTATTAATTATGTGTATATTTATTTATTTATTATTGTATTACTACTTAGTTTTGTATATTATTATTAAATTTCTAATATTGTTTAAATATAAGTTTAATTAAACTAGGTTTATATTGTCTTGAACATAAATTATAATTATTTCATTTTTCAATGTTACTCGCGTTGTGCCTCTGCTTCTTGCCTTTTTTCCGGACTACGGGTTGTCTGGAAGAAATCGCTTTTAGCGATAAGACCGCCCAGATTGTCGATTTGTTTCTTGTTATTGTGTTATTATATGTTTGTATGTTTCTTGTATGACAATAAAGAGAATTTGTTTGATTGATTGATTTGATTGATTGATATTTCAGATCGGCTTGACTCCCTGGCGCTGCGTAGAGATGTAGCCTCGCTCTGCATTCTCTATCGCATGTACAATGGGGAGTGCTCCGAGGAATTGTTCGGATTGATCCCTGCCGCCTCTTTCCGCCATCGTTCTACGCGACAAAATATTCATCCCCATCACATAGATGGTTGGCAGTCCACAACTGTGCGTTTCACTAGAAACTTTCTGCCTCGCACAACCAAACTGTGGAATGAATTGTCGCCTGCGGTATTTTACCATCAGGTGATCCGTCTGCTCGTTTGCCACCTCTGCCAAAAAAAAAAAAAAAAAAAAATATCAAACATAAAAATATTGAATTGAAGTTGTACCAAAAACAAACAATATTTGAGTAAATACAAGAATTTCGAGATAAAGAAAATAAGAAACGCTAACTTAAGAACCTACGCATATAAAGGAATAAAAGGAATACATGAATAAAACTAACAAAGGTAATACAAGAGCGATAAAAAACCCTATAAGATATAATACATCCAGACTCACAGCAAACAATTCTGCTCATCACAGAAAAGTTTGCTCTGTGTGGGCATCGAACCCACGACTCTCGGATCAGAGGTGCGTGTAAGTGTAACCCGTAAGGTGAACAACTTTTAAGTACAGCTAGAACGACAAAAAACTTTAATCTTGGCCAAAATTTTGGATTCATGCGATGAAAAATTATTTTTCGCAGTAAAGTCCACGTCTGTAAATTACACATCGGATTACTCCATTTCTTTAAAACATAATTATACTTAAACACATATTTTTTAAATTCACTATAAATTTAAACATTAATCATCAATTGAGGGTAAAAAAAATGAAAAAAAAAATCAATTAAAAATATGTTTTATTTTTGACTACCAATAGACATATTCAAAAAATAAATTCGTGACGTACCTTTACTGATAGGGCCTAGCGCTTCGATGTAGCTCTAAGCATAGACTAATATTGTATGCTCTGAGCGAGTACTTAAGTAGCTTTTATAATTTGTTTGTAGTAGATAATTTTCTAAGAGGTTTGCAGGTGTATGTATGTTCCCGCGACTTCGTCTGTTTAATAGGATATAGGTAAGCCAGTTCGGCGCCCACCGCCCTTTCTCGACCATTGACACGCATTCATAGAAAACAACGTAAAATAGCAAAACTACCAACTCTAAAACATTAGAACCCGTTTAGATAGCAACCTAAAGGATAAAAGTACATGTCAAAACATATACAAAGTGATATCGCGGTAGTGTCATTGAAAAAAATCCTAGTCATTTCAAGGATAGCAGAGCAGAGGCAAAAACGCGACTAAAACTATAAAAAAATAGTGGCGTGCAGCAACTTTCACAGACAGTTTTCGATATATTCACTTTCATATACAGGGTGTTGTTTTGGTCGACAACGGCCTTCTAAGGGATGAAAGTACAAAAAATACTTGTTCTGAATGTACCTATCATATTTTTTTTAATAAATTGATTCTACTGAAAAAATTACATACAAATTTTCCCAAAATGATCAAAACGCATGTTCGCGCAGTCAGTCAATGACGGCCGGCTCATTCAAGTATTTTCCTACAAAAAGTTCAATGACAATGACACTTACATGAACGTGGCTGTCGGGAGAAGTATTCCAAGATAGCTTCTTCCTTGAACTCTTGTCTACTTTAGGCTCTACCTTCAGCATGGGATGTTTTTTGGAAGAACACGATTTGCGGAGTTTGTAAATAATAATGTTTTTATTGCGTAACACGTTACGGCGGCGCGACGTCAATCCAAATCTCACACACTCCACTTGATTTACACCACACGAAATGTAAATCTACATCGCTCAGTTCACGACTATTGAATAAAGGAAGTATCTTGTATCTTGGAAGAGCACTGAATGCTGAAATACAGGTCTTTGTACCTAGTTCGGCAGCAGTTGTTCCACATTATATGTGAATTAACTGGCCAATGTCATGTAACTTATAACAGAAGCACCAAACTGGTTTATGAATAAATTTATTATTATTATTATTAAAGACTTGTTTCTGATCATAGCTGTAGGCAAGCTGTAGGCCGTAGCGTAAGTTTACGCGCAGAGGCGCTGGCTCTCGCTGAGAAAATGAGACGCAGTTTCGGCGCGGAGGCACGCGGCAGACTGCTCGCGCCGCCGCGGCCGCTGCCGCAGCCGGGGCCCCTCGTGCACCCCCGCACACCTCACCTCGTTGCTACGCAACTATTAATTGTTAAAATACGTTACGCAAGGAAACAAGGATACCATAAATAATTATTTTCTAAGATTTTCTTAAGAAAATTTAAGGTACCATTTTTATATTTTTTCGGCATCGGATATCATTCGATATCATTCGGATATCATGTATACTATCACCCCTGAGAAGCTCGTTGTCGACCAAAACAACACCCTGTATAGTGTTTTTCGTTATTTCTAGTCTTATTTAAGGTCCATAGAAGGCACTTTAAAAGTTTTAACCGATAAAATCCGTATATTATTAGTTAAATTAAGTGGACGAGAACTGGGCAGACGTTTTCTTAAAAAAACCAGTTTTCGTCCAGGTGGACGAGGACTGGCTTAACTATGTCTATAAAAGTTTTTTATGATTTGCGACAATAAAGAAAATTTAACTGTGACCATTAAAGAATATGAACCTTATGTTCGGATACTTCTTAACTGCCAGTTTTCGTCCACCATATTTATAATGTACTTAAAACTACCAATGTCAAAAATATGAGGTGGTCGAAATTAGGAAGGAGAATAACAATGTTCCTGTTTTCGACCGTTTTATTCTAACAGGCAAAACTAAGGTAGTAGTTACTGAAAAAAAAATGCATATGTTGTCTTTTGTCATGTGAAAAATAGACAATTTATACAATGTTCAATAGTAGTAGTAAATTATTGGATTCTTCATAAAAATCGATCAGCCGAGCGGCTAAATTAGTATGAGAAGTTATTATTTTTTGCGATTTGACTATGTGCTCCTTGGATAAAGTTGATCAGAATCAGGAATAGAAGCACTGATTAAATTTTGACGCAAGACTATATTTACATCCCGTATACATACTTATAATTATTACCAAAGTATGTTTGGAGAAGTGATGAGGTCATCAGACGTCAAGAAGTACAGGAAGGAACTCCAGAGGCGGATAGCTTGATGATTAAACGAGTGAGCTTAGAAATTGTTAGAGTGAGGAGGAATATGGAGACGGAGGTTTTCGAAGGAACGAAGAGGACGACTGTGAGTGGAAGATAGAAAGTTGAAACTTTCTTTCAGGTACGTTGGGGATTTAGGAAAAACAAGACAGAATAAAGATGTGACACGATGTGAAGGTCACGACGGTGACAAATTGGAAGCCATTCCAGATCTCTTCGATGCGGGGACACGTGATCATATTTACGGAGATAAAAAGATAAATCTGAGGGCAAGATTTTGAAAACGCTCGAGTTTATTTAGAGATTTGACATTTATACAGGACAGGAAATAAATTTGGACTCTCCATACAAAAATGGCAATAAATGAGATCAATTTGTATGGAGAGTCCAAAATTTTTTTTGTGATTTGAGCAAAGTCGTAAAACAAAAGTTGTTTAGTACAATGAGTAGAATCTCCAGTTAACGGGTCCTACACCAATTTTGTTACACCCTGTATATGGCTAGCATACGTCGGCGAACTACTACATTTATGGACCATTTAAAAATATGTCCACATCGCAGAATAATATCTTCATAATCGCCAACTTCTCTTAATAACTTTATTACAGAATGATTTTTTTCTAAACTGCTAATAAAAATTTGGCTACTTCTTTAGCCTGGACACTTGTATGGTTCCCTGTTGCCCTTCAAACAAGTAGAAGAGGTTGAGTGCCTATCGGGTACAATATCATAATGCCTTTGCGATGTTTTTGGGGCTATCTCGCATCTGTAGGCCTCTGGATTTTTTGTGAATGCACTTATGGATGGTTTTGTTGTTCTTATCCGTATAAAATGTGTATTTTACTGCTCAGAGTGCGGTCCACTAACAATATCTTAGCATATGAGTACGCCCTGTCAGGCCAAGCTGGCAGATAGAGGATGGCAGTATCGTATCGTCCTAGTCTGAGCTGTTGGAAGAGATCGATAAATTCTACGGGCAATAATACGCGACCACAGGCTTACCTATCAGTAATTTAGCTACAGAGCCGAGCCAGATTGAACCGACACTTTGCTAAAGATATATCGGACGTCAGCCTGTACGAAGTTAACTCTAAAACATCTTAAAATAACAACGCATCAGTGATGATGGAATTACGACTGAACTTCTGAAAACAGATGGAACACTGGTACTGCAAGCTTTCAGAAGCTGTTTAATTACATTATAATCAAAGGATGAACACCTAAGGGATTGCACATAAGTTTGGCGGTACTCTTTTTCAAAAAGGGTGATATGACGCTACTTAAGAAATATAGACCAAATACGGAGGTATATAACGTATTTTAACTATAGCCTTTTATTCTGTCTAGACCAAGGCGATGGTCACTCCAGCGATGCCAAATTGACTATCAATATATCAAGGTTACTGATGTGCCATTACCGGGAATATTTCCTTAGACAGAGACAGCGCTTTATGTTGCATATAGCGCCGTCCTTTGGGAATATTGGGTAGATTACTATGGGAATATTCCCAAGGGACGGCACTATATGTAATACAGAGCGCTGTCTCTGTCTTGCGGGAATATTCCCGGGCATGGCACATCAGTATTCAAGGTGTTGAAGTGTTTTTATGAAAACGCTACCATGTTATTTTATCTCGAGGATCAAAATTGGAAACGCTGCTTTAACGGTGAAGGAAAACATCGTGAGGAAACCTGCACATCTGATTTCTAGATGTGTATGATGGTCGCGTTGCACACGTCCGTAGGTGTAAATCTAAATGCCCTTCACGTGACCGCGGGTGATGCTAAGTGCAACATTAGGCAACCGCCGCCTATACCTTGTGGATAGAATGGTTAAATGTGCCACACGATAAGAAGAAGAATTGGAAAATTATCCGACTGCAGCGTAGGGTAAGACAGGGAGAGGTTATATCTCCAAAGCTACTCAACACTGCCCTGGAAGTTTTTTTCAAGCTTCTCGACTGGAGAGGACTCAACATAAATATCGACGGCGAATACATTATTGTTTTTTATCTGTATTTTTTGTTATTTTATAAACATGTTATTTTTCATGCCAAAAATAAAGAATGTCTATGTCTACATAGCTTCCTTAGATTCGCTGACGATATTATGGTCTTAGCTGAGACCTTGGAAGACTAAGGCACAATGCTTGATGAACTCTGTAGTGCCTCTCAACATGTGGGTCTTAAAATAAACATGAACTAGACGAAAATATGTCATAAGTTCATATCACACCAACTCCTCTGAACATTGGAGACTCTACACTAGGAGTTGTTGACGTATATGTAACCTGGGACATACAGTCTAGCTAGATAATTCCAACTTCTAGAAACAGATCGATTGTCGAATCAAATTCTGCTGGGCAGTGTGCGGAAAGCTCCGCAATATATGCGTCCAAAATATTTCAGTGTCTCAATACTAAGGTACTTAAGCAGAGTGGGTTACTAGTGGTGACATAAACCACTGAGACATGTTAAGGCGTAAAACACACTGCTCCGCTCACCGCGGCGAATTGCGGTGGAGCGGATTTAAAGTTTGTACTGTAAAATGTTGATTTGTATACAAAAACCGCGGGGTACCACACACTGGCACCGCTTCTCCGCCCGGAGGCGCGATTCGCACGACGGATCCGCGCTCCAGACTCCCTGAGCGAAGCCGGGCCCTCCAGCTAGTGAAGATATAGTTCACTTCGATGTTTTTCTAAGAATGTTTGCCGTAGTAAAAAATATTTTCGTTAAAAAATGAAGTAGACGCGACTTCACTATCAACTCTGTTCTAATCAAAACGCTGTGACGTGAAATGCCACAGAACACAAAGATAACAGTAAGTAAAGTACTCCTGCTACGCGAAAGTTGTTTAACGTGAAAAAACGGGCAATTTGCGTTTATAATACTGATAATTTGCAAAGAAATATTAAGAAATTAATATATTTATTAATCAAACCCGTTTCGTTATTCTATAACATACATTTTGTTGCTTCGATTTACTGAGTTTGCTTGCTGTTTTTCCGTGATTGAATCTTTACGCTGTGGTTTTGCATACGCATAGGTCAAGTTAGACTGGACGGAAAACATAGTTATATGAAACCATCGCGACTTACCATTCAAGTTTGACCTCTGTTGACAAAGATGTATACGTATATATAGGATAAAGTACTACCCTGCTTTTTGGAAGGAGTATTGTATGGAATTCAGTTTCTATACCTATTCTTGTTCTGAGCTTGTTACAAACAAAAACAACCCTTGTTACATACATACACGTTCGAATATTAGATAAACGTATGACGAAAATCGTCGTGCACCGCAACTTCGGACGGAAACCGCCCGGCGGTGGCGCGGAATCCGCGCCTTCGTCGTGCACTGCAGCTTTCGACGAAATTCCGACGGAAACCGTCCGGTGGAGCGGATCGCTGCCGCATGCGAATTTCGTCGCTCCGCGCTCCCGTCCGAATTCCGCCTCAGTGTGATATCCGCGTAACTTACTACAGGCCTGATAAAAAGGATTAAAGTCTTTCAAAGATACAAAGATAGATGAAAAAAAATGTGTTGGAGGGAGTTTCTTTAGGGCCCGCCGTTTCTTCTCACTCCGCAAACACTTCCCGAAACGGTGGGTATACGAGTTCCGAGTGGTAGGAACCTCGTGTTAGGTAGATAAAAGAATAACGTTCGAAAAGTGTACACTGCTACCTACTTCGAATAAAATATTTTCATTTCATTTCAAGATAAAACATTTTATTCAAAGAGCTCTGGAGCATGCTATGCTTGTAGTTTCCCTTAGTGATGGAACTTAAAATGTGGAGTTACACAGGAGAACTAAAGTAACCAACAAAGCTCATCGAATCGCTAAACTGAAGTGGCAATGGGCGGGGCACATAGTTCATAAAACAAATGGCCGTTGGGGCATTAAACTTCTCGAGTAGCACGGAAGACTTAACGTAGGCAGGCCTCCCACTTGGTGGACCGATAGTGAAGTGAAAGTTTCAGGAAATCACTGGACGCAGGCCACCCAGCAATGGTAGGTGTGGAAATCCTTAGAGGAGGGCTTTATCCAACAATGGACAACTTTTGGCTGATGATGATGACTACCCGTATCTTCGTCACTGTATGTGGGTGACTACTAAGCACACCGACTTTACGGATGTCATCAAATCATCAGATGGACAGAATTTTAGTTGTAAAATAGATGTGGTCAACACAATGAATGAGAGGTTTGTGAATGCGGCCGCCGCGTGCGGCGCGCCACCCGCCGACCTGCCCCGCGTCTGCGCCGCGCTCCGCGCCGCTCGCGCCCCGACCGACCAGTGCATGCGAGTGCGACCCTTCACTGTGGATGAGGTCCATCGCATCATAACATCACGAGTGGCTCAAAAACCCACTAAAGATGTATATGACATATCAGTACGACTATTAAGTGCAGCCGCGATAACAATCTCGCCATTACTTTCAGAGATATTCAATCGATGTCTTGCCGAAGCTTCTTTTCCTAAGCCCCTGAAAATGAGCAAGATTTCCCCCATTTTCAAGGGCAAAGGCATGCGTGAGGATATCGATAGCTACAGGCCAGTATCCATCATCCCGGTTATCTCTAAAGTGATGGAGAACGGTCTGAGCTCCCGCCTCATGAGCTTTCTGACTTCCACAAATGCACTATCGGATCGCCAGTATGCCTATCGCCCGGGTAGATCTACAACCTTAGTAGCAAACGAAGTGGTCCAAAGAGTTTTGGGAGCGCGCGAGCGTAAAGAGCAAGTAGCCATCCTCTTTTGTGACCTGTCTAAGGCATTTGATGTCGCGGATCATGACGTTCTTAGTGTAAAACTAAAGCACTATGGAATCGACGGAGCCGCACATAGCATTATGATGGACCTTCTCAGTATCAGATCTCAAGTTGTTGTTGGGGGCGACGGCCGGACAAGGTCGAACCCTTTGACAACGAGTATGGGTGTGGCACAGGGATCATCTGTGTCTAATATTCTTTTTTGCCTTCTAATGAACGATCTCCCAGAAGCTATCACTACGGGAGATACTTTCATGTACGCAGATGACGTTGCAGTCATCGTACAGGCCCCGTCTCTTCCTGCTTTAGAAAAAGCCCTTAATGACACTACTGTGAGCGTTTCGGCGTGGTTCAAGGCCAATGGGTTAGTCCTCAATTTAAAGAAGACTCACATCATGAACTTTGATCTGTCAGGGAGACCTCAAAAACCCCTGATAGTGTTCACAAATGAGGTGCAGATCGAGCAGGTTCAAACCACAACTTTCTTGGGGTACGAGATTGACCGAGGCCTAAAATGGACGTCCCATATTGACAAAGTCTGCGGAAAACTTTCTGGGGCGTGCTTTGCGCTAAAAAGGCTGTCGCGAGTGGTACCTCGAGAGACGGTGCGCGCCTGCTACTTCGCCACAGTGCACTCGGTGCTGCAGTACGGCGCCGAGCTGTGGGGGTGTGCGGCCGAGTGGGAGCGTGCCTTTATTTTGCAAAAACGTGCTGTTCGGACCATTGTACGCATCCCACAGGACGAGACCGCGAAACCTCACTTTAAGTCACTGGGCATCCTTACCTTACCCTCCATCGTTATTTTTCAAATGGCGATGAGTGTGCGAAGAAATCTCAACACGTACCCGAGATATAAGGATGCCCATGACTTTAACACTAGGGGCGCTGGGAAGCTGAAACCTGTGCCACATCGACTTAAGAAATCTGAAAAGACGACGCATATTATGGGACCTAAGATTTATAATAAACTGCCCGATAATATTACAGCGGCTCCAAGTGAGCGATTGTCTAACGGCAAGTTGAAGCGCTGGTTAGTGGACCAGACATTTTACAAAGTCGGTGAACTATTTGTAGATGCGACTACTAATTATTTTTTTATATATAAATTGTGATATATTTTTAATTAATTTATTATTTAAATTGTGACATATTTTTAATTAATTTATTGTTTATAAATTTTGACATATTTTAATCATATTATATTGACATTGCTTTTTCTTTAATTGGTTTAAATTATTGAAATTAATTTATGCTACATACTATAAGTATACTTATATCTAATCATAAATGTTGACGTGTAAAATTTACTTTTACCAATAAATTGAAATATGAAATATGAAATATATGAGATATAATATCAGACATTACAGTGTCTAAAAAGGCTAGCAGCATTATTTTGCGTACTCTATAGTCATACTGCTTTCGCCAGCCCACCTGCCAAGTGCGGCGAATACGGCAAAACCCATGTTCGGGGTCGACAAATGCCTGTGACTGGTGATAAGGATGATGGAATGATGCGTTTGTTCAGTATTATTTATTTAGATAAATTAGTACTTTAAATAGTTTAGATAAGTACAAAAGTGGCTTTGGCCTTGGTTCTAAGACAGGAAAGCTTTTAGAACCAAAATGATACAAAAATCTGTACTCAATGATAATTCTAAATGATATCTAAACTGTTAAAACTCTGTTTTGACACGTTTTTCTACGTAACACCGATACTTTCCATAAATACCTTGCTTCAGTCTCTGGTCGAAAACTGGTCAAAGGTGGTCGAAAACTGGAAAATCTGGACGAAAACTGGTAAAATCGGCATTTTGCGCATTTTAACAGATTTATTCAAAAACAGTAACGCGGATATCACACTGAGGCGGAATTCGGACGGGAGCGCGGAGCGACGAAATTCGCATGCGGCAGCGATCCGCTCCACAGGACGGTTTTCGTCGGAATTTCGTCGAAAGCTGCAGTGCACGACGAAGGCGCGGATTCCGCGCCACCACCGCCGGGCGGTTTCCGTCCGAATTTCGTCCGAAGTTGCGGTGCAAGACGATTTTTGTCATACGTTTATCTAATATTCGAACGTGTATGTATGTAACAAGGGTTGTTTTTGTTTGTAACAAGCTCAGAACAAGAATAGGTATAGAAACTGAATTCCATACAATACTCCTTCCAAAAAGCAGGGTAGTACTTTATCCTATATATACGTATACATCTTTGTCAACAGAGGTCAACCTTGAATGGTAAGTCGCGATGATTTCATATAACTATGTTTTCCGTCCAGTCTAACTTGACCTATGCGTATGCAAAACCACAGCGTAAAGATTCAATCACGGAATGAATACGTTAAAAACAACCGACTTCAATCGCAACAACTCCAATTTTGCTATGTTTTGTTGATTTTCTCAAAAACCGCTGAATGGATTTCGATAAAATTTATATGGGACCACCTGTGAAGTATACCCTTTCAAACAAAAAAAGAATTTTTGAAATCGGTTCAGGCGTCTTCAAGTAATCGGTGAACATACATATAAAAAAAAAAAAAAGATTCCGACGAATAGAGAACCTCCTCCTTTTTTTGAAGTCGGTTGAAACAGCAAGCAAACTCAGTAAATCGAAGCAACAAAATGTATGTTATAGAATAACGAAACGGGTTTGATTAATGAATATATTAATTTCTTAATATTTATTTGCAAATTATCAGTATTATACACGCAAATTGCCCGTTTTTTCATGTTAAACAACTTTCGCGTAGCAGGAGTACTTTACTGACTGTTATCTTTGTGTTCTGTGGCATTCCACGTCCCAGCGTTTTGATTAGAACAGAGTTGATAGTGAAGTCGCTTCTACTTCATTTTTTAACGAAAATATTTTTTACCACCGCAAATATTCTTAGAAAAACATCGAAGTGAACTATATCTTCACTAGCTGGAGGGCCCGGCTTCGCTCAGGGAGTTGATAGATCGTCTGGTAGTTGGAACAAAAGATAAAAAAAAAAATCTAAGAGGTTTTTTTTATTGAATCCTTAGTCTAACAATTCACATATCTGGTTCATTAACAATATTTTTCTTTTTCAGGGTATATTATTATTTTAGAATTCCCTACCTCATCCCCCGCACCCCGAGTAGTCCAGTCATCGAGGAGGTTGAGGTATGCATTAACTCCTCTGTCCGTAAAACTTTGCAGTATGATTAAGTAGGTTCCATAGATGAGATGTGACAAGGTATCCCGGAGATTTAAGTTTTGGAAGTAGGTATTTTATACCTAAACATGAATATTGCTAATAACTCGCACCGAACAATTTCTCAATCCATTATTCCAACGCGATATGTTAGTGTTAGGTTGTTATTATATGTATGTAAAACTGTCCAAAACTTTTTCGAACTTTTTAACTTCGATATTTAACAAAATATGTTATTTTGCTATAATTACCAAGGCATAATTTCTCGATAAAATTTTATTTTTTACTATGGTTTTATACCTTATTAGACTTTTCTATGTGTAAGTATCCAAAACATTTTCCTATAGGAACATAATGTTATAGTTTTCGTATAAATGCTCACGGCTCATAATTTCTCAGTCCAATTTTATTCCTTTAGAAGTCACAATTTACAGAAGTAAACAGCTTTTTAAAACGATCCAATGAAATTTCGGCAAATAGTAGTTTTAGAATTTCTTTAGATAATACGTTTATTACACATTCACGGCTTACGGGGCGGCGGCGGACGTAGACGCGTGGCGCGTACCGCATCCGCTCAAGGTCAAACAATGAAGCGATACATACATCTACATTCATTTGAAAAAAAATCGATATACTCTGCTTGGGGAGTCTAAGAAAGGGTGCCGATATTCTTTTTACTGTAAAGGAAACAGAGTTTAGATTTTTCCTTGACTAATACTATTGAATTTTTTGCGTATTATGTACCGTAAAGTAAAAAATCAAATTTTACTATTGTTACCCCGTCTGAGTGTACGGATATTAGGCTATGTAGGTATGCTCGTGACCGAAGACTGTCATTTTCAGTAACTTTTTTATCAAATGTCAAAAACGGCATTTTGTTCTGAAAATGTTTGAAAGGAGAATGGGCGATTTTGGCCCATATGTTGTAACACTTGTAACGCATTGTGACCTATATCGTAAGATAGGTCACACAAAGTACAAACTTTTTTTGTATGATAGCTCACTTGGATCTCGTGCAGAAGAAAAGTTATTAGGCATAACCTAACGAAAAAGTTTGTACTTGATATAGAATAGAAAAGAAATATGTTTATTCAGCAAATACAAACATATATGGAAGCAACAAATACAGTTGATTAAAATAACATAACATAGTAAAAAAAAGAGAAAAGAGCAATAAAATTACATCAATTAATTGTAAGTATTATTGGAACTTATGAAAATATAGCATAAAATATACCCACTTATCGAGGTAAAATCATGATTATGCTCATCGTTACAGCCAAAACACGCTGTTAACTGTGCAGTGGTCATGGTCATCAGATCATGTAGGTTAACTGATTACACGTACGGTCATTACCTAGATGGGTTTGACTGTAAGTGGCATTTATCTCGACTGTTTCTGTGCTTTGAAAGGCAGTTGTTAACTTGTTATACCACATCGGAGGTCCATGAGGATGGCCTAACCATCCCCATACAGAAAAAGTATCTGCGCTAACACTGGGGACGACATTGATTATTATCATAAAACGTTACTGATTTGCTTACTGAGGCATGTAGTTCCCTTATTCTATTTTTTGACTTTGAAATTAAAACTATTAGGTATTAGGCATTATAAAGCTTCTTAATAATAATAATTTTTCAAGGTTATTGATAGGCTTCCCTTTAGGGTTTTCAAAACTGGTCTTGCGTTGCCCCTCTCTAATGGCTTCCCACGACCGTCACCAATTCTATGAGCTATGTGCTCCGCCCATTGCCACTTTCGTTAAGCGATTCTGTGAGCTATGTGCGTTACTTTATATTCTCACTACGCACCTCCTCAGTTCTGATTTGATCACGTAAGGAAACTCTAAGCATACTTCATAGCGCTTTGGGTGACCTTGAGTCTTCTTATGAAACTCATACGAAGCGAACATGTCTTATTGTTAGTTCCATAATATGGTTATTACTAGCAACACAAACTGATTAAAGACTTTAGTATTGAGACACTTGAGAGGTATCTTTCTTGAAGTTAGACGTACCTAGCTGGACTTTTTGTGCAAGGTACATATATAGGGTGACTTTAATTAGTTCTTGATATAAAAGACTGTGCATGTGCTAATGATAACAAAAAACTTTCCCTAAGGAACCCATAGTCAAATCGTAAAAAAAAATGTGGACTCTCCATACAAATTGACCAACTTACCGGCCAAATTAGTATGAAGAGTCAAATTTTTTTGCGATTTGACTATGGGTTCCTAAGGGAAATTTGTTTGTTATCATGAGCACATGCACACCCTTTGGTATCAAGAACTAATTTAAAGTCACCCTATATTTTTTTTTTTTTTTTTTTTTTTTTTTATGGCATAGGTGGCAAACGAGCAGACGGATCACCTGATGGTAAGCGATTACCGCCGCCCATAGACACCCGCAACACCAGAGGAGTCACAAGTGCGTTGCCGGCCTTTGATATGGGAGTACGCTCTTTTCTTGAAGGTTTGAATGTCGTATCGGTCCGGAAATACCGCAGGCGACAATTCATTCCATAGTTTGGTTGTGCGAGGCAGAAAGTTTCTAGTGAAACGCACAGTTGTGGACTGCCAACCATCTATGTGATGGGGATGAATATATTGTCGCGTAGAACGATGGCGAAAAGAGGCGGCAGGGATCAATCCGAACAATTCCTCGGAGCACTCCCCATTGTACATGCGATAGAGAATGCAGAGCGAGGCTACATCTCTACGCAGCGCCAAGGAATCAAGCCGATCTGAGATATCCTGGCAGCCGACGATTCGAGTTGCTCTCCGTTGAATACGGTCCAGAGGGAGAAGCTGGTACTGGGGTGCCCCTGCCCAGAGATGAGAACAGTATTCCATGTGAGGCCGAACCTGCGCCTTATAAAGTTGCAGGCGATGGGCCGCAGTGAAATACCGTCTCGATCTATTGAGCACACCAAGCTTCTTCGAGGCTAATTTAGCCTTACCCTCTAGATGACCACGGAACTGGACTTCACTCGATATGTCGACACCAAGGATTCCGATACTAGCTGAGGCATTAAGGGGAGTGTCCTCAAAACGAGGTGATACAACAAATGGCATTTTCTTGGCAGTGAACGCGCAAACCTGTGTCTTAGTGGGGTTAAATTGGACCAAGTTAATCCGACCCCATTCTGAGACTTTCTTTAAAGAGTCCTCAATTTCTGACACAAGTTTGTTTCGGCTCTCGATGACGTTTTCCCGAGAAATGTTAGCACGGCCGGTATAAAAGGCATCACCTGTGCTGTCATCCGCATAACAATGAGTGCTGCTGATTTGCAGCATATCATTGATATGCAGAAGGAACAGTGTAGGCGAAAGCACACAGCCTTGAGGGACACCAGCATTCACAGACATAGAATCTGAGCATGCACCGTCGACTACGACCTTTATGCTTCTGTCTGCAAGAAAACTAGTGACCCATTTGCATAATTCCTCGGGAAGCCCATAAGAAGGAAGCTTCGCAAGAAGTGCTTTGTGCCAAACCCGATCGAAGGCCTTCGCTATGTCCAAACTAACCGCCAATGCTTCCCCCTTAGTCTCGATCGCCTGTGCCCAACGATGTGTCAGGTAGACAAGAAGATCACCAGCGGACCGGCCCTTACGGAAACCGTACTGTCGGTCGCTAAGCAGCTGGCGGTCCTCTAGATACCGAAGGAGCTGGCTATTGATAATGGACTCCATTATCTTTGAGAATAAGGGGGTTATGGCTATCGGCCTGTAGTTGGACGGATTCGAGCGGTCACCTTTTTTAGGGATCGGGTGCACCAAAGCTGTTTTCCATGACTTCGGGACTACGCCAGAAGAGTAGGAAAGCCGAAAAAGGCGCGTTAAAACTGGAGCCAACTCTGGAGCACACACCTTCAACACGATGGGAGGGATTCCATCGGGCCCACTCGACTTATGAATGTCGAGGGAAAAAAGTGCTTTACGCACTGAGCGTTGGTGGAACCGGATATCCGGCATACAGCTCTTGCACCGCGGTATGGTCGGCGGCTCGTTTCCCCCGTCATCCAATGTCGAATTGGACGCAAAGAGTTTGCCTAGAAGATCGGCTTTCTCCTTTGCGTCGTGGGCCAATGAATCATTTCCCATGTGCAGTGGTGGAAATGATGGCGTGCAGAAATTCCCCTGGACAGCTTTGGCCAGAGACCAGAACGCACGAGTTCCCGAAGGAAGACGCTCTAGTCTCTCGCCAATTCTGCCTATGTGCGCCGACTTCTCCCTGGCAATGTCTCTTTTGAAGGACCTGGAGGCAAAGTTAAACTCCTTTTTCAATGCGCTGGTCTTTTCATCCCGTACCTTCGCTGCATTTGCCCAGGCTTGGTAACATTCCTGCTTCCGGCGAGAAGCCTTTTTGCAGGACCGACCAAACCAAGGCTGTGATTTGCCGCCAATGGGGACCACCGAGGATGGGATAAAAAGCTCCATACCCTGCAGCACCACATCAGCGACAGAATCAGCAGCGAAGTTAGGATCATCCGGCGTGAAGCAAATCTGCCCCCAAGGGTAGGACGCAAAGAAAGACCGCATCCCATCCCAATCTGCTGACTTGTAGTGCCACACACGACGGCGACAAGCAACTCGCGGTCGCGGCGGGCACGTGAGTGGCACCGTACTCCGGATCAGGCAGTGATCCGAAGAGCCGAGTGAAGCGTCAACGGATACTTGGTAGCCGTCCGGATGAGAAGTCAGCAGAAGGTCCAACAGTGAAGGTTCATGGTTCTCCACATCTGGGATTCGCGTGGGCGTAGTAACCAGTTGTGTCAAACCATATGCCAGGGCGAAGTCGTGAACAGATCTCCCCGCATGATCGGTTTTGCTAGAACCGAGCCATTCGGCGTGGTGGGCGTTAAAATCGCCGAGTACCACGATCTCAGCGGATGGGATCTGCTGCTGCACAGTATCTGCAGCCATTTGGACGTGCTCAATGAGTCGGTCAGTTTCGCCATCGCCGGTATGGGACCTATATAGGCACGAATAGACGCGGGGATGGTCATCGCCGTCTACACGTAGCCATATGGTGGAGAGGTCCCTACCTTCAAGGTTGCTGAGGCGGCGAGAACTGATATCGTCTCTGACGTACACGCACACTCCAGCCCTAGGCACAAAGGAGTGTTCCAGACCGTACCCAGGGTAGGAGAGGTACGATGTGTCCGCTGGAGACGATATCTGTGTCTCGGTCAAAAAAAGCAAGGCCGGCTTTGCTGTCTCAAGGTGGTGGTGTACAGCATTTAGGTTGGAATGTAAGCCCCTGATGTTGCAGAAGTCCACAGTCAGCGTGGCAGGGGGTGCCACAGTGTCTTTGCCCTTGCCTCGTGCAGTTGAAAGCGCTGTTTTGCCCCCCCCAGAGTACGACGAGGGGCGGCCTGGACATCCAGGCTCAGGGACGTTGTGTTCTGAGCCTGGACGTCCAGGGAGGGATTCTCCAGCGCTCGCGCAGCTGGTACCCTCCTGGGGTAGCGAATTTGGGAACTGCGCTATCATTGGGGGGGGGGGGAAGGGGTTGGGCCTCCGGTATCCTCACTAACTCGGCGAAACACAACGCAAGCGTTGCTTCACGCCGGTTTCCTGTGAGGCCGTGGTATCACTCCGGTCGAGCCGGCCCATACGTGCCGAAGCATGGCTCTCCCACGGTAAATATAGTCAATAACTTCGAGTATAGTCTCCAAACTTCAGAGCCATGGGTTTTCAGGACATGGACCTTTGACATCATTTTTGTCTTATGTTCATTTTAAGACCGAGTTGTTGAGATGGTCTATTGAGTTCATTGATATTTGTACCTAGGACTTCCAAAGTCTCAGGCAAAATCATAGTAATTATCGTCAACGATCAAATGTGGGTGATGTACTCACTGTTAATGTTGGTGCCGAGCTCTTTCAATCACAGGCAGGACTTCTTCCATAACAACAGTGAACAGGCTGTTAGATATAACGTCTCCCTGTTTCACCCTTTTCTGCAGGGGGACAGATTTCAAATTTTTGTTTTTAATAACGGACTAACATTGCGGCGTTCCCGTTCAAGCGCTTTAGCCAGGACTCGATCCAATCAAAGTTTTCTCATAGTCCACAAACGCTGAATATAATGGCTGATTATATTCTACGATTTCCTGTTTTGTCTTCCGCACCGCAGCATATGTATGTGTTCTATGGTATGGATAACTTTTCGAAATCAGGCGTATTCAGAAAGCTAGAAGTCTTCAAACCTGCGTGCGTGGCGATTCGTAATGACTCTCGAAAACAGCTTGTATATAAAGATCTGAAGTGAAATACGTCTATAGTTCGTCTTTGCTCGATCTTTGACGTAAAACAGCATCTTAGGTCAGTCAGTTATCTGCGATTGATTGATTGGCTTTCTGTGGGTGCATGAGTATGCGCCAGTTACACATTGAAGCACAGAAGTAACATTTCAAAAGAAGTGTATACGATGGCTCAATGTATGTGTCTGTGAGCATGTGCTTGGTTCTGGTTTGCTTGTGTGTACGTGTGTACAACTCATATCATCCCCACTGCAGGGGCACGGATCTCTTTTCATATCTCGGGAAGATTAAGACATACTCCAAATGGAGGTAGGCAAGTCCAGATTGGTGGAGTTGTAGGACTAGTAGCCGACCCCAGTATCAGAAGTTACTGCAGCTGCTTTTAAGCCATATGCTTAACGACTGAAGCCGGTACCAACACTTTTCTGCTTTTCTTTCTGCTATTTCTTTAACAGTTATGGAACTATAGGTCTATAAGTACTGAATAGTTTTAGCAACATATGTAAAAGACTGTTTGTTTCCTAAATAAAATAAATAAAAAATAAATAAATAAAACAGTTTTATTCTTCAATTTGGCTTCAACTTGTCTTCATTGACTGAAGTTCTTGGCCGACGAGCGAGCGTATCATTTTCAACACTTCGCGACCTTCTATAAACAATTTGCACCATTCATACAACATGGACTGACTAATATCCTAATGTCCATATTGTTTATGAAGCTCTGCAAAAAATTCATATATTCTTTCTTTCCTTAAATCAAAGCTCCTGTAACGTGTAACGTTCTTCAGTTCAAGTTCAATTATAGGAAGAAAAACTCACAAAGTCGCACTTTTGAGTAGCAAAGAACATAACAAATTTTCCTTTGTAGTAACTGAAGAACATTATACAAGACAGGACCCATAAGTAATATCTGGTGCGTAGCCGTTGTTGGTTTAGCTCAGACTGAGTGCAGCGGGCCGAGACGCTTTCGTCGCAGCTTTGCGTTTACATAATGGTTATAGCTACTTATGTTCTACTTATAGGTAAGTATATTACTGTTAAAGCTATGTGGAGTCCGTCGCCAATAGGCGCTTTTATTGTCATGTGGCTTTCTGGCCGCATGTGGGTCGTGCCAGCATGCGTGCCGCCCGCAACCTCTCGTTTCATTACATGTTTTTAGGGTCTTTTTATTGTCATCCGTGGAACACGCACGCGGGTCGCTTTGGAAACACCGCACGCATGCGGGCAGAAATCCGCATGACAATAAAAGCGCCCTTAGCTGTGATAGTTTTCCTTTTAACTTCGTTATGCCGTGAATTTTTTAACATTTCTAGAAACAACTGCCGTGATTTTTTTTTCATTTCTAGTAACAACCGTTTAGCTGTAAGAAAGATGGGGGACATGACTTTAACAAAAAAATTGCATATTAAAGCTTAATATTTCGAAAACGGATCCCTAAATACAAAAATGCTTTTCGCAAACCTACTATATTTTAAAAAACCTACCTAACGACTCCCTAACTAATTAATGTTTTGTACAATAAAGAGATTACAAACAAACTCCCCACACCATGAGATAGTCGAGAAAAAAAATTTCATCCCCACTTCACGTGTAGGGGAGGTACCCTGAAAGATTTTATTTTACAACTTTGTCGGCGTGATTAATATACATATCCGTGCCAAATTACTGCTCTCTAGTGCTAATAGTCTCTGAGCTAAGCCGTGGACAAACAGATAGACAGACAGAAAGACGAACATGGCGAAACTATATCCTTGTCGACTAGGGAACCCTAGAAATTGAGTGTCCTAGAAGTGTTTTGTGTTTTGTTTTGTTTTTTGACACCAATAGTTTTATAAATAAGTTTAAATTGACCAATGATACAATGTATCTACCATTTGTACAGAAAAAAAGACTAGCTAATTCGTTAGCTTACAGTATTTTACATCGTACCGACTGTATTCAGTCGGTAATTACCTGAGTAACGACGGAGGAGCCCGTCGCCGGTGTCGGCACCGCAGGTACGGCGCAGCCTATAATTGCACTAGACAGTGCACCCTGTGGTGCTGGCACTTGTAGCGGGTCTCGAACTCCAGATTTAAGCTAGGTTCAGAGACAACGAGGAAGCCCAACTCTTTGAAATTAGTACACCAAAATATACAAGGCTTTCTCGGCAAAGAATTCGAAATATAATTATTTTTGGAAAAAAATTAATATAGATATTTTATGTATTACAGAGCACTGGCTCAAGGAACATGAAATGCTTTTTAATTTTGAAAATTATAATATGGCCACTGCATTCAATCGAAAGACTGCGATTCGCGGTGGCTCCGCTATATTACTTAAAAATACCCTAAAGACTAAGGTACGGAAAGACGTCGTAAGTCTTTCGATTGAAAGAACTGTGGAGCTATCTTGTGTGGAGCTGGAGAACCACATCATTATCTGTGTATACAGGGTGTCCAAAAAGTGAAGGATAATCCTTCACCTGCGGATTGGTCGAATCATTTCCTACTACATATAAAAAAAAAATTCTAGTAAAAGTCCCACCATTTTTGTGATATCGGTATTTTTAGTTTTTTTTTCAAAAAAATTGACCTTCTTCAGTTTAATGCATGCCATTCCTACAAATTATGAGATTTTTAAGTCCTGTTTTTTTTTTTAAATATTTGTGAATACATAATTCATTAAACACAATGGTAAATTATTTCTTAAAGTGCTGGCAAATCCTGTAAAAAAATAAGTATTGCAAATTTTTTACAATACTTTTTCGAATAGTTAACTTCGATAGCCTGTGGTGTAAAAAAAATTACTAAGCTGATCGTTTCAACAACTTAAAAAAATTGCTTAGTTATTGACAATTCTAAAATGGTATAATAGTTTGACATTACATTAAAAACATTTTTTTTAATGATAATTCTAATGCACCAAGGTCGAATTTTTGGAGTTTTGCTATACTAAAATTCTATCGACATAAAGTAACTAAGCAAGACTTTGGTTGGTTTGTTCATTTGAATAACGAACTGCCACGCTACGCCAGGATACAATGGATAAAAACAAAAGACAGTATGAACAAAAAATATCTTTTTTTTATAATAAATGTTCAAAATTCCCGCCATTAGCCCTTATGCATGCTCTACATATTTTTACAAAGGACTTTTTTACGGCAGACGTATCCTTCTCTTGAAATTTGTTCTGCAGCTCTGTCTATTTCTTCTCGCAGCTGCGTGATTTTGAAGTCTCTGTTGCATAGACTAAATCGTATAAGCAGCCCAATAAAAGAAATCCAGGGGATTAAGGTCTGGCGACCTTGCTGGCCATTTCAAGTGCAGCGCGTTCAAACCTTGGAACCTAACGACTACCCATCGTTCAAGATCGACAAGATCAGAGTTCTGCAGAATAAATGAACGAAGATAATGAGATTTTTCATAAAATTCTATGACGCGACGAGTCTTCGGACTGCTTAAAAGATTTAGTCTATGCAACGGAGACTTAAAATATCACGCAGCTGCAAGAAGAAATAGACAGAACTACAGAACAAATTTCAAAGAAGGATACGCCCGCCCGCGCCGCCTAAAAAGGTCCTTTGTAAAAAGATGTAGAGCATGCATAAGGGCTAATGGCGGGAATTTTGAACATTTATTATAAAAAAAAAGATATTTTTTATCCATACTGTCTTTTGTTTTTATCCATTGTATCCTGGCGTAGCGTGGCAGTTCGTTATTCAAATGAACAAACCAACCAAAGTCTTGCTTAGTTACTTTATGTCGATAGAATTTTAGTATAGCAAAACTCCAAAAATTCGACCTTGGTGCATTAGAATTATCATTAAAAAAATTGTTTTTAATGTAATGTCAAACAATTATACCATTTTAGAATTGTCAATAACTAAGCAATTTTTTAAAGTTGTTGGCACGATCAGCTTAGTATTTTTTTTTACACCACAGGCTATCGAAGTTAACTATTCGAAAAAGTTTTTGTAAAAAATTTGCAATACTTATTTTTTTACAGGATTTCCCAGCACTTTAAGAAATAATTTACCATTGTGTTTAATAAATTATGCATTTACGAATATTTAAAAAAAAAAACAGGACTTAAAAATGTCATAATTTGTAGGAATGGCATGCATTAAACTGAAGAAGGTAATTTTTTAAAAAAAAAAACTAAAAATACCGATATCACAAAAATGGTGGGACTTTTACTAGAAAAAGTTTTTGATATGTAGTAGGAAATGATTCGACCAATCCGCAGGTGAAGGATTATCCTTCACTTTTTGGACACCCTGTATAGGCCCCCATGTGACGATAACTTTGCTCGTTTCGAATCAGTAATGGAGGATGCTTTAAATTTAGTAAGTAAAAGTAAAAAATCTGTCATCGTATGCGGCGACTATAACATTGATTTATTAGAAAAGAAGTCCCTAACAACAAGAATTATTTGTCTTTTTAAGTCGTTTGATTTGGATTATTTATTCTTAGAACCAACTAGAAAAACAGAGACTTCTGTCACACGTATCGATAATATTTTCTGTAACTGTAGCCATGTAGAGAAAAAAGTAATTAACTGCTTGAGGTCTGATCATAGCGGACTAATGGCTAGCTTTCCTTTCAGGTGATCCGTCTGCTCGTTTGCCACCTATCACATAAAAAAAAAAGGTCAATTATAAAACAAATTAAAATACGGTCGAGGCCTGTCACTGTTAAAAGAATAGAAAAGTATAAAAAAGCGGTAAATGACAAGCTGCTCATACCAAATTTTGATAATGAACCAGAAGCCAACAATATGTACAATGATTTGTTTACAGTAATTGAGCGAGAATTTCAGCAAATTTTTAAAACTAAATCTATAAATATTGATAATAAATTTAAGTTTTGTGAATTGGCTACTGTAGGAATTTATAAAAGCCGTCAAACCTTATTTGATCTTTATGAGAAAAAAAGTTATATATTTGATGACAATTTCAGAAATTATGTAAAACGTTATTCAAAAATATTCAGAAAGGTATGCTGCACAGCCAAATCTAATTACTTAGCCAGAAAGATCAAACTATCTGATAATAAAATTAAGACGGTTTGGAATATAATAAATAAAGAAACCGGTAAAGTCAAGAAACACGATAAAGATTTTGTTTTACAAACAGATAAAGGCAAAATAACATCTAACGCAGAAATAGCTACGGAATTCGAAACGTTTTTCACAAACATTCCACTTAAGCTAACTGAGGCCCTGGACTTATCACCCACATATGCTAAAAAAATATTAGAAGAAAATGTAATTTTTTGTGAAGAAATATTCTATTTTAGAGAAATTGGACCTGAAACTGTTGTTAAAACTTTTAAGTCGCCTAAAGTGAAACAAACTGAGGACTTGTGGGGTTTATCAGTTAAATTAATTAGTAATGTAATTGACGTATCAGCACCACATTTAGCAAACCTTTTCAATATTAGTATAGAAAGTGGTGACTTTCCAGATCTCATGAAGTGTAGTTTTTACTATAGTATTTTTAAGTAATATAGCGGAGCCACCGCAAATCGCAGTCTTTCGATTGAATGCACTGGCCATATTATAATTTTTTATACCTCTTTATAAATCAGGTTCCAAAACTGATGCGTGAAATTACAGACCTGTTTTTGTATTACCCGTCCTTAGTAAAGTCTTTGGAAAAATTATGCTCAACCAAATGCTACAACACTTCACTTTAAACAAACTTCTACATGACCAACAATTTGGCTTCACGAAAGGTCGATCAACTACCGAGGCAGGAGTAGCACTTATACGAATCATCTATGATGCTTTTGAGAAATCACAAGATGCAATAGGAGTGTTTTGTGATTTATCTAAAGCATTTGATTGTGTGGAACATCAAACTTTACTTCTTAAACTAAAGCATTACGGTGTGGAAGATAGGGCTCTCAGTCTTCTCAATTCTTACCTTAACAATAGGTTACAAACAGTCCAAGAAAATGGCACAAATTCTCTCGGCTCTACAGTAAAAATAGGCGTTCCCCAGGGATCTATTTTAGGCCCCTTTCTCTTCCTTGTATATATAAATGACTTACCATTTATGGTGTAACGTCTTTCAAATATTGTGTTGTTTGCAAATGACACATCTCTTATTTTTAAGGTAGACAGGAAAGACAGCAAAATTGACGAAGTAAACAACACACTTTCAGAGATACATAAATGGTTTACGGTTAATAACTTGCTATTAAATGCCACAAAAACAAAAGTAATAAAATTCAGATTACCAAATGTCAAGCAAACTCACGATAATGTAATATTAGATAGTAATATTTTAGAGTTCGTAAATAGCACTGTTTTTCTTGATATTACTTTAGATGCTTCCTTACAATGGGGACCACATATAGAAACCTTAGCAGGAAAGCTTAGTTCAGCTGCCTACGCCGTCAAGAAAATAAGGCAACTAACAGATGTAGATACTGCAAGACTAGTGTATTTTAGCTATTTTCATAGTATAATGTCTTACGGAATCTTAATTTGGGGACATGCGGCTGACATAGAAACTATTTTCATACTGCAAAAAAGAGCCATTCGCGCTATCTATCAGATGCGATCTCGAGAGTCATTGAGGAACAAGTTTAAAGAAATAAATATTTTAACTGTTGCCAGTCAATTCATATATGAAAACATCATGTATGTTCATAAGAATTTAGATTTATTTCCAAAAAACAGTGACAGGCATAATTTTAATCTTAGAAATAGAAATAATATCGAAGTTGCTTATTCGAGACTGAGTAAGGTAAAGAAGTCGTTCATGGGGCAGTGTATAAAATTGTAATTAGTTTATCCGAAAATAAGTATAAGACTTATGTAAAGAAACGCCTGTGTTCAAGAGGATATTATAAAACCCAAGACTATGTTAATGACAATGATGTATGGACATGTATAGATCTTCCAGCTCATAGCTTTAGTAATGACATCAATTGTAATAGATACTCGTATTAAGTATTTATTTCAAAAAATATGTTGGGGCGAGTTTCTTTTGGGCTCGACGTTTCTTCTCGCTCCGCTAACACTTCCACGTTGAGTGTACAAGTTCCGCGTGGTAGGAACTTTGTACTAGGTAGAAAAAAAAGACGATTTAAAAGTATGCGTACAGCATCTACTTAAATAAAAAATATGTTGACTTTGACTTTGACGTTTTTAGTGCAGAGGTGCATAAAAATTAAAAAATCGAATTAAATAATTAATTAATAATTAAACAAACTGTGGCAACAGCTCTTCAGCGGGAAGTGAGGTACCTTCGCCAGGTGAGGTGGTATGCCTGGGGACCGGCCGTGGTCCAACCGTTGATGGTTGGAAGTCGTATATATCCGTAGTGCGAAGAAACTTTCAATATCGCGTTCTAGGATTAGTTCCGTTTTGAGTTGACGGTCCAGTGTTGTCGGTGCATACGGCGGGGCGACGACGCGCGTCGCGATGCGGCGGCTGCGGTAAGTAGAGAACGCCAGGCCGAAGTGCTCAACTCAAGTCCAAAGCTGAGTCAGGACGAGGAGGTTCAGGCGTGCGGTGCAGGGGAAGCAGGCGTCGTGGAGCGCGTGCTCTATACAGCGTGGGCTGCCGACAGCTTGCTGCCTGAAAAGTGAAGCTCGCTGGTTCCATGGTGTACGATGCGGTGTCAACGGGTTTGCGAACCTGATGGGCTTCAGAGTGAAGTATCAGGGCCAGGAAGCTCAATTGACGGCTTTCGTTGGCCCTGGTAAACTTCGATGTACTGGACTGCTGTGCTGCTGCGGCTTGCATTACCAACTGGAGGGTTGTTGAGGAGTGTGATGTCTAAGGTTGCGCCAGGATGTTCAGCGTCTGGGGTCACCACTGTAGGAACTGTGTGTTACCACTCTTCGGAGGAAAAGGGAGGAAACTCCGCCAGGCGAGGTGGTATGCCTGGGGACCGGCCGTGTTCCAACCAATGATGGTTGGAAGTTGTATAGTTAATCTGAATAAACTTTCAATAGCGCGATCTAGGTTTAGTTCGTGGCGGTGCGATAGATGTCGCCACAAATCTAAGGCGGAAAACACACTGCTCCGCTCACCGCGAAGAATTGCGGTGGAGCAGATTTAAACTTTGTACTGTAAAATGTTGATTTGTATACAAAAACCGCAGGGTATCACACACTTCCACCGCTTCTCCATCCGGAGGCGCGATTCGCACGACACGGATCCGCGCTCCCGGACGGAGACGCGGTGCGATTCACAGGTATACCACTGCACCGCAGTACCGTCCGGATTTTTGTGTACGAAGGAATTCGGACGAAAACCATACCGCAGCTTCGGACGTAAACCGTCCGGTGGAGCGGAACGCTGCCGCATGCGAATTTCGTCGCTTCGCGCTCCCGTCCGATTTCCGCCTCAGTGTGATATCCGCGTAATAGTCTTCCCAGGGAGGGGGAGGATGATGGAAGGACCCCATAAAGGGGGTTGTTTTAGGGTAGAAATGGGCCATTCGGGATATACTGTATGTGTACGAATATTAATCGACACATTAAAATCAGGGAGGTTGGGGATGCAGATTCTTTGAAATCCGCGGATGCGGATATTTAAAGGCTCATCCGTGGATGCGAAACTTAATACTATACAAAAAGAGAAAAGGACTACACAAAAAAATCGCCCCCACCCACAACAGATTACAAACGTATCTCAGTCAATACATCTGTGCAGCCTGATGTTTTTTGCTATGACGACATCCGCCGTAGATATGGGGTTTTCATGCAACTCGAATTTGATTTCCAAAATTCCAATACTAATTTGGAGGCTCATGTGATCAAATAGTATGAGGAGTTCAAAAACTTTTTTGCGGGAAATTTGTTCAGATTCATGAGTAGTCGTAGAAAGTTGTTGTTACAACATACAACTTTTCACCTCTACCAGCTAGAAAACTTTACACGATAGTGATAGAAGCTGGTGTTCGAAATTCGAACACTTTAACTAACATTCGCAGCAACAAGCTGCTTTGAGTCAACAGATTAATAAACAGTTTTTCACGTGTCCAACGCGAAAAGAGTGCCTTTGGTCCCTGAAAACTCGCAGCAAAAGTTGTTTTTGCTTTAGGCGTGAGAAAAAGTGATTCGAATTTCGAACACCACCTTTGGCGCGACGCTGAAAAAAATATGAGCGATGGTTGGTTCAGAAACTCATTTTGGCGTAGGGAGCGTTTTAACTCATAAGCACACAATGTTACATGTTATTTAAAGAAATTCAAGTTTATAAATTGTGCTACTGTATTTTTAAAGACGTAATATTTAAAATAAATATGTAGTTACTAGTAAACATGAATATCGTTTACCTAAAAATATCATATTTATATCTAAGGTTTTTATAAAAATGTTAAGTAGCGCAGTTTCCGAACGCAACCTCTAAATTAAAAACATTATAATAAAAAACTATATTGCCTCCAGAGAGAATTTAATCAACTACGATTTTACTTTACTCGCTGGTCGAAAGTTGTATGTTTAACATGAGAGCAGGTCACTTTTAGGGTTCCGTAGCCAAATGGCAAAAAACAGAACCCTTATGGATTCGTCATGTCTGTCTGTCTGTCCGTCCGTATGTCACAGCCACTTTTTTCCGAAACTATAAGAACTATACTATTGAAACTTGGTAAGTAGATGTATTCTGTGAACCGTATTAAGATTTTCACACAGAAACAGAAAAAAAAACAATAATTTTGGGGGTTCCCCATACATAGAACTGAAACTCAAAATTTTTTTTTCATCAAACCCCTACGTATAATTAATAACAAAAGCTAAAAATAAATAATTAATACGTGTGGGGTATCTATGGATAAGTCTTCAAAAATGATATTGAGATTTCTAATATAATTTTTTTCTAAACTGAATAGTTTGCGCGAGAGACACTTCCAAAGTTGTAAAACGTGTGTCCCCCCCCTGTAACTTCTAAAATAAGAGAATGATAAATCTAAAAATAATATATGATGTACATTACCATGCAAACTTCCACCAAAAATTGGTTTGAACGAGATCTAGCAAGTAGTTTTTTTTTAATACGTCATAAATCGTAAACCGCAATTTACCTACAACGAACTGCAAGAACTTTTATATTATGTTACTTGCTGCTACGGAACCCTTCATGGGCGAGTCCTACTCGCACATGGCCGCTTTTTTATGTCTCGTGACTTTAAATCACTCACAATGCTCAGTAGTCTATATAAGAATCACTTGTTACGCTCGTGATTCAATTCTAGACTACCTCGCTAGCTCGTGATTTGAAGCTAGCACTCGAAGCAAAAAATAACTTTGCTCATTAGTTGAACAAATAACTATTCTCGTATATTTTAATAAATCCCTATCGTTTTTGGATTTAAAATGGTTATTATTATTTTAATGGGACGTCACAATAATTTTGAAACTAATGCCACTTCTATTGGTGGGTGCGGATAGGGTCCATATAATTTTTTGCATAGTCCTTTGTATGGGTTTGTATGGGCATAAATAAATGAAAACCGGCTAAGTGCGAGTCGGACTCGCGCATGATGGGTTCCGTACCATCGTACAATATTAGGAATTCCACCAAAAATACGTTTCTGGTGTCACCCTACCAGCCCCCTTAATTTTTAAGTTTTTTAATTTTTTTTATGGCATAGTTGACAAACGAGCAGATGGATCACCTGATGGTAAGCGATTACCGCCACCCATAGACACCCGCAACCTCAGAGGAGTTACAAGTGCGTTGCCAGCCTTTGTTGTCATAGTGGCAACAGAAATACACACTGTGAAAATTACAGCTATCTACCTTTTACGGTTCATGAGATACAGCCCGCTGAGAGAAAGACGGACAGACAGCGGAGGCTTATTAATAGGGTCCCGTTGATCTTTGGGTATGGAACCCTAAATAATAATACTAATCCTTGTTTTTTTATTAAATTATTAAAGTATTGAAAGTTAAAGACGTGGACCATTTTATTTGATTAAAAGTAACTTTGCTGCCTTTTGGTGTAATAATGTACTTTGCTACTTACTTGAAAATATTACTGATTTATAAAATTGTATGAATAAAAAAACTTGTTTATAGAGCTTTTGTTATTAATTATACAATTATTATTAATTATTTATATTAATAATTACAATTAATAATTAACAAAATTATATTCCTGAAATAAAATATTACAATAATTAGTTATGCTGTCCTAGATCCGCATCCGCATGAAAATCCGCATTAAATATTGCGGATGATAATAGATACGGATGTCAAAATTTATGCGAAAGCTCCATATTTACGGATGCGGATGCGGATATTAGCAACATCTCTGATTAAAATGATTTATTTTTGTTTTTTATATTATTTTATTGTATTTTTTAGCTTTCGTACTATGGCGCTGAACGCCGCCATACGAATAATATTTTTTTACATTATTTATAGGTACATAACAAGTTATTTGATGTTGATGTTTTTGTAATCTATATTTAGTCTTTTAACGAGTTTTTTTTTTACTATCTGTGGAATACCTACGCGTAATTTTGTGCAGATCAAACGAATCCGAACATATTTTTTTAGAACTATTACTATTATACAAAATAAAGTGCGAAAAGGCCGGAAATGGGTAGTGGCCGGCAAACGGATCGCGTGACCTTACGTACGTGTGTGACGCTTCATATATATAAGTTTAATGTATCGAAATTTTATTGGATAACCTGAAATACTGTTTATATTTATTATTATGTACCATATAAATAAATAATAATGGACTGAGAAATTTTACATAATTAGTTATAGCATAAAAACTATTATGCTATGATCTTAAAGGAAAATCTTTTGGATACTTATACAAAAAGATGTTCATCAAGATATAAAACTATACTGAAAAATAAAACTTAATCGAGAAATTATTCATCGGAAGTAAAATCGAAAAAATCATGTTTTGCTTAACTTAAGCGTCACAAAATTCGAAAAAGTATTGGATACTGCTATATACGCGTGCCATTAAGTTAATACTAACGAATAGTACAGAAATATTCGATCGAGCAATTATCCACCGAATTTTAAATGCAATTTTCATGTTTAGGTATAAAACACATACTTCCAGCCACAAAATCTTTTGGCTTCTTTGTAATCTTCCATCTATACACTATCCTTCACAATCGTGCAAAGTTTCATTGATAGAGAAATTAATGTTGGGGTCTCCATACAAAGAAACTCCTCGATGACTGGGCTAGAGCCTCACCCCCTCCCGCTCCCCGAGCATTTATTCAATAACACAAGTTACAAGTCAGTGTATATAACATAATATAAATATAACATCATATACCTACTTAGGATTATTATTTCATTATTACATTATTTCGTTACAAATAATAACATTATTGAGTAAATCACATATTATAACATTTATCATGCGATAGTAGGTACCACACACTCTGTCAGTCTCTGGTTCTCATAGTACCAAAAAAAGTAGAGACGACTCTATTTGTTGTCCTACCGACCTTGTTCTGAAGCAGTAGTTCTGTTTCGTTTTTGCGCGGATCGCGCCTCCGGACGGAGAAGCCTCGTCAGTGTGTGGTACCCAGCGAATCTTACCGCGTCGCCATCCGGGAGCGCGGATCCGTCGTGCGAATCGCGCCTCCGGGCGGAGAAGTGGTGCCAGTGTGTGGTACCCCGCGGTTTTTGTATACAAATCAACATTTTACAGTACAAAGTTTAAATCCGCTCCACCGCAATTCGCCGCGGTGAGCGGAGCAGTGTGTTTTCCGCCTAAGAGTAAATAATAGTTTTTGTTTGTATTATTGAAATAAAGTATATTTGCAATATTTAAGAGTAAATTTAACAACAGAATTGCTACATTTACATATGTTTTTTTGCTTTCCAAACTTGACAACTCTACTAACTGGACGAAAACTGGCGGGATTACCCTACGTAGGTCACTACATAATTTTTGTCGTACTTACAGAGTATTTAATTTTTTTCGAAGCAATCACCTTCAGCGGCTTTACAAGCCTTTACTTAATACACTCAAACCAAGTGGCAAAAGTCTCCGTCCAAAAGGACGGACTTCAGTCGGCCTACCGAATCTTTGCCCATCCTCTTAGTTAAAATTTCCGCGTTAGAATTGTAAATGCCACCTTTCTATCATCCTTAAAGAGGGAGAAGTATCTTACAATACACCACTCATTTCCGCAAAGCAAGCTTCGTAAGACCATGACGAAAATTATATAACATAATAACCCAATCATCACCTCGCGTTAACTCAGCCATCACAGTGGTTTTTTTTATAATTTAGGAAAGAACAGTTAAGAGTATCAAATGTCAACTGATAGTAATCTAATGAACTGAAGCTTATGATATGACCCTCAAACAGGTCTTATCTTACTTCAATCAGGCGTACGACAAAACTTACGTAGTGGACAATGTTTTTTTTGTCCATCAACTGCAGTCGGACTTCCTTCCGGACGAACCATAAGCAGTGCAGTTGCTTTATGTGTTTGGAGTTAGGGGCGTATGGGCCAGCACCGTCGCTGTGATGCCCATTCATTGCGGTCCGTTCTATAGGATTGAGGACCTTTTAACTAATTGAACGCCTTGTTACTCTTTGACAAATCGTGCCCCCACTGCCAAAGTCAGCTTCAGCCGACAAAAATGTATGAAAACCTAAAATCTTGGCGCCTTTGGGACGGAAATCGGTGTGGGCCCTAGCCGACTTTGGCGCTCAAAGGGCGTTAAGACGTTAAGTTAAGGCGTGTCGCCTCTCCAGAGCTGGCTAGTAGGTCAATAGCCAATGGGTTTGGGTGGATTGCCAGGCGTTCAGTATATCGCTTCTTTTGTTTTAAACTCCTCCTTCACGTAGTCGTGGATTTCTTCAGTCCGTATGAACCATGGCGAGATATATTTCTAGCAATGTTACGCCGAATGCTATTTTGTACTCTATGGAGGCACATTATGTTGCTGTTACTGGTCACACTGGGGTCCTTAACGGTTTTGGGATAGAGTTGTAGATGAGAAGTTGGTCGTCTCAGTATAGATGTACCGAGTTGTGAACAATCGCATGTGTAGGGATTTGTATTCACTCAATACTCAGTATCATTTGCGGGTAAGCCTTAGATAAAATAGTGGTAGCTAGCCAGACGGCTCAGAAAACGCCACCAGAAAATCAGCACATTTAACACCGTCGGGAATCGAACCCGCGAGCACGTGATGTATTGTAATTCGGGTGGTTCGCTAATCAAAGAAAACTGTTTTAAATCAAAAGGTTTCCAATAAATATTATCAATTTTACTATACTATTGTTTGTTTATTTACAAATAAAAAAATGTGATACCAACAAAGGCGATAAAAGCGAATTTTTCCATCAGAATAATAAAAATTAACCGTAATAAATAACTCCAAAAGGCAGGTTACATTGTGCAAAAATAAACTACAAAATCATTATGATGTTTTAAATAAATTGTCACTCCAATTACTACTTAACCATAACTATAAAAATTTTCATGTTGTGTCCAAAACCAGTAACAGCCGGCATGTCACAATTTTTTTGTGACGAAAAATATGTAGTAATAAGGGATTAAACTTTCCTATCGCAGAGGAAAATGAAAATAAAATTACAGACAAATGTAAGAGTTTTCATAATAAATGGTTTTCTTGTTTCTGATCCAAAATTAGATCACTCAATATCCAAATTCTTTCCATTCTTCCACTTCCTCAAATACAGCGGTATTTTGCCCGCTTTGACAGCAGGCAACTTGTCAAATGGATAGTTCTCGAAATTTTGCCAGAAGACAGGCCGAACAGTGCGGTAACCTACGTCGAATTTCGCCAACGTTTCAAAATCCGAAGCGTCGAGTTCGAAGTCAAAAATCTGCGCGTTTTCCAGCACTCGAGACTTGGTAACCGTTTTTGGGATTGAGATGATTCCGTGTTGGTACTGAAAGCAAAGTTAAAACTAAGTAGAAGTATACCGTTGGGTGCTCTGTGGTAGAAGGTTGAATATTGCCGATCAGAGTTTAAAACTGCAGCCAATTCTGAAGTGCAGTCTTTTGCAGTGATTTTTAAGCGGGGATCATTTATTCAGACCATTTATACAAATGTATAAAAAAATATAGTTTCACTCACCAGGTATCTCAGTGTGATTTGTGTAACAGTCTTGCCGTGCTTCTTGGCAATTCCCACAAGGATAGGGTTGTCCATCTTCGGTTCAGGGCTGTCAGGCTGCAGCCGTCTTGGTACCATGGTACCAAAGGGGGAGTACGCCACTACTGCTATGTTGTGTGCCTTGCAGAAGTTTACCAACTCTGGCTGTCCGAGGTTCAAGTTGATCTGTGGACGGATTATTGTAGTTTTGGTTTGAAGTGTTAAAGACCCTTTGTTTGCAGATTCATGAAAGATCGATAACGTGTTGCTTGTCATAGAATAACTTAGGCAGGCTTCTGATCATGATTTTTGATTAAGATCATTCATTCAAAAGCCCTCCCCCATAACTTCCACTAATTATAACACCCGGTACAAATAGCGATCCCTTGAGTTAAGGCAATGCGTAATCATGTCCAATGATGGACTTATAAGAGCTGAAGATAATCTGATGAAGAATTCTCACCTCAACCTGGTTAGCAGCAGGCGGTACTATGCAGTTCGCTAACAGTCTCTTTAGCTGCTCCACGTTAAAGTTTGATACTCCGATGGATTTCGCCAAACCTTTTCTCAGGACAGCTTCAAACCCTTTCCAAGTCTCAATAAAGTCTATCTTCTCGTCAACACCATCTTCCTGAAAAGTAAGTAAAATATAAAATGTAAGATATCCTTGTATTAATGCCTTGTAATTATTGTGCTGACACTGAAACTTAACACAATCTGCCCAACTGCCCAATGTAAAGCAGGAATCTCCTACGAAGGAAATAAGTATGGCTAGCATTTCTTGAATGCTGGAACACATCAGTCTTGGTAACATTGAAGTAAAGTGAGAAAGTCTATAGATAAGACTTCGTTAAAATGGTGGTTCTTTAATCAAAGATAGCCTCCTAAGATAGCGCTTATTAAAAATTCAAGTCCGATATATTTAAATCTGGCGGAAGACGTGAACGGTTGCCGGGCACGAAATTACAACGCTGTGATTTGCTGGATGACGCATCTAACTAAATAGATGTAAATCCGTATTCCGTAGGTGAAAATCTAAATGTCCTTTACGTGACGACGGCTGATGGTCAGTACAACACTAGGTAACCGCCGTCTATACCTTGTGGATGTGCCACACGATAAGAACAAGATGAATATCTTGTATGCGGTATCAATATGGGGGTTATCTGTGTATGCGATACGATAGGTAACGTGCAACTTACAGAAATAGATATGGGCCAGTGCATCAACACCTGGTCTACGTAGTCCAGCTTCATTCTCCTGAGAGAACCCCTCACTGACACCTCGACCTGGTCTGGTCGGTGGAAGTGGTTCCACACCTGGGTTATTAAGTTAAGGTTATTAAGAACATAACAGGATTGATGCAATCAATCATCTAGGACTGCATCAAAAATAAGTAAACAGCTAATGTCTAGTAAATAGCTTTCCTACTGAAATTTCTACAACCATTTTTGTTTTGTTTTCCATCTTATCATTAATTTTTAATTTGGTAATAAAAATCACAAAATGAGTCCATTAATGACGATGAAAAAGTGTGACATCATGATTTTTCAAACCATTGTGGCACTAAATATAAAAAAAAGGTCATCTGCAAATAGAATACTCCTGTTCTTAGTTAATTTTACCAAGTCATTTATTATACAATATAAACAGATGAGGGCCTAATACACTACCCTGAGGTACCTAGGAACTATTTTGCACAAAATTTGACCTGAATATTTGCACTGTACTTTTTTATTCATTTATTTAAACTACTTCAACATATTGCAATCTATTTTCTAAATAGCTTTGACGCCAATTCAGTGCAGGTCCTCTTATACCAGTATTATCCAGCTTTGTCAACAAGAGTTTGTGTGAAACTAAGTAAAATGCCTTTGAAAAATCGCAGAACAGTACTGTGGTAAAGTGATTAGCATCAACATGACACAGAACGTCTGTTATCAGTTTAAATGCATCAAGGGAAGTAGATTTGTACCTTTGAAAACCATATTGATGAGGCTGATTAGGTTTGATGACGTTGTATTTTCAACTGCTCATCTGCAACATGGTCGTCTAGCTGGTAGTTTAGTTCGGTCATGGTAGTCTAGCTGCAACGTGGTCATCTAGAGGGTAAGGCTAAATTAGCCTCGAAGAAGCTTGGTGTTCTCAATAGATCGAGACGGTATTTCACTGCGACCCATTGCCAGCAACTTTATAAGGCGCAGGTTCGGCCTCATATGGAATACTATTTTCATCTCTGGGCAGGGGCACCCCAGTACCAGCTTCTCCATCTGGACCGCATTCAACTGAGAGCAACTCAAATCGTCGGCTGCCAGAATATTTCAGATCGGCTTGACTCCTTGGCGCTGCGTAGAGATGTAGCCTCGCTCTGCATTCTCTATCGCTTGTACAGTGGGGAGTGCTCCGAGGAATTGTTCAGATTTATCCTTGCCGCCTCTTTCCGCCATCGTTCTACGCGACTACAATTTCATCCCCATCACTTAGATGGTTGGCAGTCCACAAATGTGCGTTTCACTAGAAAATTTCTGCTTCGTACAACCAAACTGTGGAATGAATTGTAGCTTGGGGTATTTCCGGACCAATATGACATTCAAACCTTCAAGGAAAGAGCGTACTCCCATATTAAAGGCCGACAACGCACTTGTGATTCCTCTGGTGTTGCGGGTGTCTATAGGCAGCGGTAATCGCTTACCATCAGGTAATCCGTCTGCTCGTTTGCCACCTCTGCTATTAAAAAAAAAACTACTGCTTACTGTACACGATTTTCTCACAAAAAAATAATAAAAAGTAGGTATAAACATGATTGGGCGATAGTTTCCTATCATGAAATTCACACCCTTCTTATACAGTGGCTTAACTGCACATTTTTTTTTGTGGAATCTTCTTTATCTAATGAAAGTTAACAAGGTAGCTCTATACAGGAAGACGCTCTGCCTTACGGTCTTTGAAATTTTTTGTATATATGCGTCATCATATCCCTCTGATTTCGTATTAATAAGAGAATTAATAATTTGAGGATGTCATGTTTTTTTACAGGACCAATATGTAGCATACGGCAGAAGTCTTGTCGTACGGAAAATGGATAAAACACAGCGTTGATTTTATGTATTTTCTTAAAGTATACATTCCTTAGTTAGATAACACACATAATATTATCTATTAAGTATGAACGGAACTATTAATTATATTTTTTTGTATTTAGCAATATATCTATTTCTAACCACCTGGTCACTGGGCCCCATTATTTTCATAAATTTTAGCAGCCTTAAAACTAAATAATAAGACGAAGAAATGAAGAAAGTACTTTGTCAAAAAGAGAACCCCTTTTGGATCATAAAATGATTGTATTTAACATGTGGCGACATCTATCGCACCGCCACAAACTAATCCTAGAACGCGATATCGAAAGTTTCTTCGCACTACGCATATATGCGACTTTCAACCATTAACGATTGGACTATGGCCGGCCGGTCCACAGGCATACCACCACGCCTGGTGAAGGTACCTCCCTTTTCCTCCAAAGAGTGGGAACTGGGAACACACCGTTTCCATAAACATTTTATTATAGCTTATTTACTTTTTAAGTCGATTGTTGGTCAGGACACCCATAAGAAATTATAACTGAAAAGCAGAAAAAACTCGTGTGAGAAACATTAATGAAAAACGGGAGAATCATACGCAAATAATTAGTAGACTTCCATTATCGTAATCATTTCGATCATACCATTTCAATATTATGAAAATTTATAGAGTGTAGGTAACCCTCACGTTAATCGTCGAACAAAATGACCTAAGTTCTATTGTGAATTAAATCTAAACGATCGATGTAACCTGTTAAAATTTCAGCGCCCCAGGCCCAATGACTAAGTAAAATGTGGGCCTTTGGAAGTGACGATCACCCGATTTCAGTAAAAAAAGAAAGCTTATTTGAGTAAAAATCGTTGTGTATTTTTTTATAAACTAAGTTAAGAAGCAAATGTTTATTTGAATAAATAGTAAACATCTAGAGCTCACTAGAATACTTAAGTTTGTGACACGCATAACCATATTTTTTGTCATTGAAATCAACCTAGCGTTCAGAAAATTTTCAAACTGAAAATGCACCTACACTAATGCGCCTACCTGAATCGGAAGTTTTTTGAAGAATCTAGCCTACAACTAGTGAATCATTTACCTTATTGTCTAAGTTTGGTAACACGATTTTAATTTTCTTTAAGTTGCTACGGAATAGGAGAAGAGAGGCAAGTTGAATCTGATGATGTCCTCCCAGACGTATCCGTCGACGGCGACACCCTGTCAGTTTGGATCAGTTTTTCGGGAATGTGCTCGGATATGACTTGCAAAGCCGAATTTGGTTTTAAATATCCGGTTGCAAATAGCACAGTGAAGTTGCCCGCAGCTGTTGTATGTGTAAGTGTAGGAGGACTTGGGTCGAGATTTTCGAAGTTGACGTTTAGCGTCAAGATCTTCTAGACGAACTTGTTCAAAGTTTTCTATGCCTTTTTTGACTGCATTTCGCCACTCCGACCTCTACGTTGCAAGCACCTCCCATGAATCGCAAGACACACCAGAAGCTGTAAGATGGCGTTTCAAGACATCCTTGTAACGTAGGTATTGTCCTCCAGGTTTGCGTTTACCTGAGGCAAGCTCCGAGTAGAATACGGTTTTCGGCAACCTTGAGGATTCCATACGTACAAGATGTCCACACCAACGCAACTGGCCTTTCATCAGTAGACTCTCCATGCCAGTCATCTTGCATCGACGCAAAACCTCCGAGTTAGGCACACGATCCTGCCACCTCAGCCGAAGAATGGCCCGAAGACATTTCATATGGAAGGTGTCAAGGCGTCTTATGTCACCCTTGTAAAGACACCATGTCTCCGATGCGTACATTAGCAGAGGTAGAATAACTGCTCTATAAACGGCGAGTTTGGTATCCAGCTTAAGATCGTGGGATTTCCACACTCTTTGGTTTAGCTTGCCAAACGCGCCCGCCGCACTGGCAATGCGTGCAGAGATCTCAGACTCGAGTCGATTGTCGTTCCGTACTAAAGATCCAAGGTATCGGAAAGTACGTACCTCCTCTAGTGGTTTTCCGGTTAAGTAAACAGCAGCATCAACGGAAGGTTTACCTCTGGCGGGTTGTTTTAGAACCTGGGTTTTCGAAGCGCTGATTACCAAGCCAAATTTACGACACGATTCGGCTAAGTTGTCGAGATATTTTTGCAAGTTCGGCAGGATATTGGCCAAGAGACAGACATCATCTGCGTACAACACTTCTAGAATGGAGGTTGTCTGGACCTTTCGCTTCGCTCTGAAGCGTGAAAGGTCAAACACACTCTTGTCCATTCGAGTGCTCAAAGCAATTTGCCTACTACAGTTTTTCATAGCGTCATTTAGTACTGCGGCAAAATAGAGAGCAAACAGAGTCGGGGCCATGACACAGCCTTGCTTAACGCCACTTGTCACCGGAAAACTGTCCGTAAAGTCGTTTTCATGACGTACGCGGGCCATCATGCCCTCATGAAACTGACGTACTAAGTTCACGAACTTTGGCGGACATCCTGATTTCTCAAGAACCGCCCAAAGGGCAGCTCTCGGAAAAGTTGAATCTAAGGAGGGCCCGATCCTGATTTGGAGATTCAATGTGCGATTCAACTGAGACATAGTAGTAGCAGCGCTGATTTGACAATTGTTTTTTGTAAATGGTGAAGTGTACACAATGATCTGAAAATCATGAATTAATGAATGAATGAAAACACTTTGTTGCACAACAAGAAAGGAAAATACAATATAAGCATAAACAAGAAAATGTAAAAGTTATACAAGTAGGCGGTCTTATCGCTAAAGAGCAATCTCTTCCAGACAACCTTTAGGTAAAGGAGATCGCGTAGAAACATATTAGTATCATAATATGAAACAATAAATACTTTGTTTATACGACAAAATTTATGCCGTGAGCTACGTAAAAATAGAGTTTCTTAGTCTTGTCTCAGAGAGCGGCAGGGAGTGTCCATACTGTATGTATTGTTGTACTGCATTGTTGCTACAGGCTAACAAATTATCTATGAGTGATAATAAAAAACAATAACCTTTGTGGTAATAAACAGATCTTCTCTTTTCACGACTCCCTCTTTAATCTTCTGTGCAATGACTTCGCCAACTTCCGGTTCGACGCGGTAGAGATGAGCCGTATCGATATGTCGATAACCGATATTGATAGCGTAGGATAGTGCCTCCACTAGCTTAGGGCAGTCCGTTATGTCAACTTCGATCTGAAGAGATAACAAAAAAGTTATTAAATAACTAAGTACTACGTAAGGAAGCATCCAATATTTTGTCCTTATTTTGTAGTGTAAATGCCTTATAATGCAATAAATTGTATTGAATTGAATTGAGTAAGTACTGAAATGAAATGACTAAAGTACTCTGATTATGTTTCCGGTTCGTGCGTTGTTAATTTTAGTTTTCTAACTAAACAATGCGATAGAATAAAAAAATACCATCAATAATTTTTGTTTCATGCAAATGATAAGTTTTATTGGTAGCAATTCGTGCGTAGTTTTTTACGAAAAACTGTAAACTATCTAAACGATTTAGACATGAGTGTCGTGACTTGACATAAAATTTAAATGCATCGTAAATATTTTTCAGATTAATATTAGGGTATTTGTAAAAATACCTTCATTTTCAGTCCAAGCCAGGTACCGCACCCGATTACTGGCATCTCCTTCCCATTGTTGAGTTTAATCGTTGGGATGTTGACCTGCAAACAAAGTTTTTTGGCAACAAAAGTTTAACCATATTTATTTGTTTACTTTTTAATGTACAAGTCAATTTCAAAATTATCGAAGATTTTCTTGATATGTTTAGGGTTCCGTACCTCAAAAGGAAAAAAGGAACCGTTATAGGATAACTTCGTTGTCCGTCTGTCTGTCTCTCTGTCAAGGCCCTTTTTCTTAGGAATGTGCGGAGGGAGGTATCAAGTTGAAATTAAAATCAAATACTTAGGTGTCGGTAAGCTCTTGGACTTGTGAACAAATCAAAGTTCTAAGTCAACGCAATCGAAAAATACGGTCGTTTTCGCCGCATATTTTGTCGCTCGCAAGAGAATAAATGCCTTAGAACAGATAATATAATAAAAATCAGAAAACCGTACCTAATTTTGTAGTTACATTAGAAACAATTAATTTTTTTGCGGATACTAAATGGATGACCGACCTATGTCGATGTATGGGGACAAAAGTTTACTAACGGAGATCCATCTTTGTTCCTCTCAAGTTTGTACGGAACCCTCGGTGCTTAAGTCCGACTCGCACTTAGCCCGTTTTTTATTTGCAATGCAACTGCCGCGACAAAAATTTCCGTTAAATATTTACGGATTAGGAGGCGAAAGTGTAAAAAGTTATGGTACGACCTCCTGTACTATTAAGCCGCGACACTGTACTAACCCGAGTTTTAATATTGACGCGGTATTGACGCCAAAAATTATCTCTGATCTACCCACAATTGAGATCCCAGAGAAAATAATTAATCAGTACAAAAATCTGAGACTCGCTGATCCGTACTTTAATTGAAAGAGTCCTATTGACATTATATTAGCTGCCTATGTTTTACCTAAGATTTATGACGGGAATAAAATAATTATCAATGCCTCAATACTAGAGGTCCATGCCGTTGACGAAAAGGACGGCGGCGCGGCAGTGCGTCAGTATGCGTACCCGGCGCGGCGCGGCGTTGCCCGCGTGGGATCAAAAGATTTTGGGGTTTTTGGTAGAAAATTGCGCATTTATTCCCCAATTATCTTTTATCGTGGACGGTACTGCCTGACTTAGGAGCTAAATGAGTGATCTTATTAGTCAAGAAGTTCGGAACGTGACACCGCTCGAGTGCTTGCTGGAACTGGCTGGCTGAGGTCTCACGACTAACATAGACCCCCTTGAGTCAATAGTGGTGCAGTCCATCGCTTCTTGGGGATTTCCAGGTTGGAGCTTTACGGGCCGCTTGAGACACATCAACTACTACAAATGGTCATGGAGTTCATAGACTCGATGCCGTCACAATATGCCTCCTGCAGCTCAGCCATCAAGCGCACCTCGTTGCGTTGAACAGGCCTAGACCACAGGTTACACCAAAAAGCCGTCATTACTGCGTGATCCAGTCTTTCGCCTGTGTTCAACACAGCAGGTCGGTCAGTGGCGTAGCGTGGGTTTTCGCCGCCCGGGGCCCATCGAAAATTTGCCGCCCCTACTACCATTAGTAAATAAAAAAACGAATAAAACAGCCAAATTTTGTAATCAATAAAAAATTACTCTTCGTGTTTTTTAAAGCTAAATCTTTTATAGTATAATCGATGTGTATGTCATGTTCATTTGCTGATATAGCTGAATTGGAAATCCGTTATACTAACTAAACCCCGCCGGACATCGAACCTGCAACCTCCTGATGTGAAGCGAGCGCATTATATACTTCCATGATCACTCGCTCACTAACAAACACAATTTATGAATGACAAGCGCGAGCGAAGCGAGCGCGAAAATTTTTTTGATATCTAAGAATTGTTAAACCAACAAAAACCCTTTTACTTGGAGCGCTCAGCGCCATTTCAGTTAGGGTAGGTACCCCACCTACCAGGGTGCTTGGCGCCCCCATAAGCTCGATGCCCTGTGTCTGTGCACGGATGGCACGACCCAAATTCTGGCCCTGTGCAAAATAGTAACTTTGCGCTGTTGCTGACTTGCTGTATGTACGGGTTTCATTCTTCATACGATAACATTTGTTTTCATGACGTTTTAGCTAGGTTAAATGTTTACAGTTAGGTAAAGTAATCACATATTGTTAATACTATTGAAAAAAAGTACAAATTCACAGTCGAAAATTTTTAAAAATGTCGGACTTTTTCCCTGTTTTCGGAAAAACCAAATCGTTTCTTTAAATTAACTTTAGACTATCCGGTGGGACGTAAGACAAGGTATCTACCATAGCAATTTGATTTACCCATTCTGGTAGATCCTGTATAACTTTGAATATTTTTTTATCATATATTTCGATTGCTTAAACCGTCCCCCTGGACGTACCTCGACCTTAGGTAATTTTTAATTAACTTCAGTATAGAGAAGCTTATTTCAAAACTGGCATTGCTAATGGCAGCTGTTAAAATATTCTTAACATTATGATAATATTTGGTAAACCCGCTTCAAGTTTATAATATATTTTACTAAGCCCCGTAAACCAGACATAATTATGTAGTTCTTTTTTAAAGTCTGGATCTGTTGCTGCTACAAAAGTACGAAGACGTAGGTACACGCTCAAGTTTGTAATCTTCGCTATTAATATCTTGAGGAGCGTGATCTAAGTGCAGTTCATCGACGCCTAATAACACTAGGTAAAAAAATGCGGCGCTTGCCGCCCCTATCCACGTGCCGCCCGCCGCCCCTATCCATGTGCCGCCCGGGGTCATGGCCCCCCCGGCCCCCCCACGCTACGCCACTGAGGTCGGTCCAATGTCTGTAAAACCTCTTTTGATCAGTCATGAAGAGGTGATTCTGAGCAAAACCGGTCTACTGGCTCCGAGTATCACCGAATACGATTTACCATTTTATATCGATGTGCTCTGCAACCAGTTGCATTGCATCCTACAGGATCAAAGGCAGATCCCGCAACTGCAAGTCTGACAAAGCGCATCAGCCGGGCCTGGTATTGCCTGACCTGAAAGCAATCAGTTTGCCAGTGAGGTCCCTTGCCTTAGTGATATTACGCTCAATCCTTTTGTGCCGTTTTGGCATATTGGCATCAACAAAACGGCAGACCGCCATTTGAGCGCCAAAGAGGATACAGTTTTTATCAACAAGGTTGCTGCTGTTCGCCTGGTATTCTGCTAGCGTGCGGTTAACGGCCTCAATGACATCGCGATTTACTATCTCGCGATTTAGTACCTCTGAACAATCCATATCGTACCCCCTGCAGAAGCACTGATCTCTTCACATAACTCGGGAAAGTTAGGATTCCGGATGCTAAGAAGCAGGTCCCCTCAGGAGGCAGAGTGCGGAATTCCTGAACATATTTCTCAAGTGTGCTCCTGATTTGCCCTATCTATCTATCTATCAGCCGAAAGACGTCCACTGCTGGACAAAGGCCTCCCCCAAGGATTTCCACACCGACCGGTCCTGTGCGGTTTGGTTGATTTGCCCTAATTCTTGGGAAATCGTTTCAGTCTCCGCATCCTCATCAGGTAATTACGGACGGCCAGTGTGTGGTTCAGCCATTCGTAGTCCATTTAATGAAGCTCTTGAGACCGAGACGGTTTCGCGTCGTAGTCCTTCGATATCGGCCACGCTTAAGATGCTCGAGCGCAAATCTACCTACCAAACTCGGTCCGAGAGTTTTCAAGCGCAAAAAATCTTGGTGCACTCTCGCTCCGTACCCCGTCCGACGAGTTTCTCCCCCGTTGCACCACTGACACTCGCTTGAGGTTCTTATTTTGAGACCCTAGTCCATCTCATGCGGCGTACTCCACCAGCGCCGGGCGCCGCTTGTTGAGCCTGCGAAGGCCCTGTCGACGCCAAGCGCACTGGTGGCAAAGATGGAAGTGACTTGACAGATGTTCGGCCTGTCGTGATGCTCTAACTTGCATGCTGCCGCGCCAGGCACTAGCGCAACTAGACGCGCCCCGTCGTTTCTCGGGCAGCGGCTCTATGCATTTCTCATTATTATTTTCCATTCTTCTTACTAATTACCATTACGGACCCCTATATTTAAGTACTCGGGGTCAAAAAGGAGCTCAGCAGGGTCAACACCAATCTGACCTGGCTGGTACCGACTGATTACACCAAATAAGACGCTGCGCTATCACTACCGCCTCTTCCTCGCTGGCCAGTAACTTATATTTTAGTGTCAGTGCGAATTTATAAAGGCATATTTAAAATCTGTATGTGTATTAAATAGTAAGTTTTTGGTACATTTCTTTCATATTTATTTCATGCAAATTGGCAACTATACACCCGCCATACTGATACACACGATACGCGCAGATTGATTTTTAAATTCTGATTATTTTTTGAAGTCGGTCGGCGCGACAATTTCTACGAAACGTCGGCGGTGGCGGCGGCGTGTCAGGTCTTATCGGCGGCGGCACCCGGGGCGGCGCGTACGTCTACTCAATACCTGCTCTTAGTAGTATTATGGCTATGTAGTTACAGGAAAATTCGAAGTACCGTGTACCAATAATTTTGCATCTAACGTAACTACAAATGGTGTCGTACACCTCGGATGATGATTTAATAAATAATTATCAAAAAAAATTTGGGATGTCGAAAATTCCCCATGTGAACCCCTTGTAAATCCTTTGGATAAATTAGATGAGGATATTTATACGTCACGAGTTTATCGTAATGAGAGCGGTCATTATATTTCACCGCTGCTGCTCAACCCTGAACGCGAGCCTGAAGAGCGCTGAAGCGCTTAAGTACAGGTGGAGCGCCGCCGACTCGCGCGGTCACCTGACTTACAAGCCGCTTAAATGCTAATTTTATGCGAGAATACGTATGAAGACCTAGGCCACATGGAGCCCTACACCGGAACAACTCCATCACAATACTTCATGCCACATCATTGTGTAATCCGTACATCGAGCGCAACTACGCCACTAAGCGTAGTTTTTGATGGTTCCGCAATAACTTCAAATGGAGTTTCCCTTAACGATTCACTCCTAACCGGCAGAAAATTACACCATGACATAATAAAAATACCTTTTTCGGTTTCTATTACCCGGTATGTTTCACTGCTGAGTGCTGACTACTGCTGACATAGCCAAAGCATACAGACAAGTGCTTATAGATCCCTCAGAAAGATCATTTATGAACATTTGGCGCGAGTCTCCGTCGGAACCCATCAAAATACTTATACATAGCTACATACAAAATATACTTATTTTTTCTTTTTTTGATTATATACCTTATTGATTTTAAGAAACATTTAATAAACTATTAATTAACATATTATTTAAGATTTATAATAAAATTGTTATACATATTTGTATGCCAATAATTGGCGAAATACGTTTGAATAAAATTTTGTTTAGTTTTTAAGATCTTTTATAATTACTAAACATATTTTACAAATAAATATTTGATTGATTGATTGATTGACGACTGGAGAAATCCTGTCCCTCAGTAAACATTAAATATACCTAAGTGAGTGCCAACTATTTTGAGCTATTTTATTACAAAAATAAACAAAAACATTATTTCCAAATGTTCAAAATTAATAAAAAAAACATTGGTAAATCCACTAATACTTATTTAACGATAATAACCTGTATATTTTTATTTTCATACTTAAAAAAAACCTGCAAAAAAAACTGTTTTATTTCATGCTTTTTTTCAACGTTTTTGTCACGTCAGAAAAAAACGTTTTTTTACCTGTAACCTAAACATCTGAATACTCTATTTCTTTAAAACGTACACTGAAACATTTTAAATATTTTTAAAGTTCACTAGAAATCTTAAGCAATACTTAGATGAAATTTGCAATAATAAATTAATATTAAACATTGATTCGTGACGTACCTTTACCATGGTGATGCGTAGGGCCTAGCGCTTCGTTATAGCTCTGAGCATAGACTAATATTGTATGCTCTGAGCGAGTATTGAAGCTCTATTTAAGAGGTTAGCAGGGAGGTACGTACCGACGTATGATATACAGGCTGATACCCGCGACTTCGTCTACTAAAGGTTAAACGTTAGTGCTCCCTGGTTTAAAAAATCCGTTACATAGCGTTAATTTGACTATAACTTGGTTTATAGATTTAGAAATAGTATAAATAACCCTAAACCATACTACGTAAAACAGCGAGCAGTTACAAGATCAATTTACGCTAATAAACCATAATAATCCTATCCTATACTATTAATGTCCCTACGATTTAGAAAACGGCTTGAAACCTTTTGACGAAAATCTAGGATTAGGGGTTAAAAATCACCAGAAATCGATCTATGAGGGAATTATCTTCGAAAAAATCATTTAAGGGAGATATGAGTGAAATTAAATAAAAGCAGAACGCATATGATGCTTATTTTTAACCCTTGCTTATAAATACTTTGGTGGACTAGCGGTTTTGGTGCGACCCACTTACGTTTTGTTGCTTTGAGGTCCGGATTCGAATCCCACCTATGATAGTTTATAGTTTTTTGTCTTTTTATTTTTTATTTTATGTGAACTTATGTAAATATTATGTAAATAACACAGTATAAGGAAATTATACAGTATGGACACTCCCTGCCGCTCTCTGAAGGCTACCTCACCCCCCACTGTGTGACCGATCTGTGACCATTTGTCAAGAGGTTGGCACAGTTCCAAAACAGTCCCATAATAGCACAGTATTATAACCAAAGACAATTTTATTTTTTAAGGAAAGAGCTAAGCCTTCTTAGGCTATACAGCCTTGTCTGGTGTATCCTTTATTTGTGAAAGTCTAGCTAATAATAAAGAACATTGAGAGCTAATTGAATCTAGATTCAACCCTAGTACATCACGCACACATTTACATGTGTACAAACGAATGTCTTTGTAGTAAACAATGGCGCGAAATTTGTATGAAGTGTCTGGGGTGTGTGTAAATAAAACAAAAGACTTCTTTGTATTTTAGAGACAAATAGCGCCATCTTTTGCCAAATAAGTGAATTACATACCTGATAATTGTGCCGCCCTATCCCGTGTTTGACAATAGGGAATTTTCCACGGCTTTCTCTCAACTCAACTAGATGGCGCTGATAACATTTGTAATAAGAAAATCACTAAAAGTCGCCAAAACCGATTGATATTACTGACTAATATCATAGTAAATGATGAAAAACTTTCTAATATTACGTACGTATCATTGAATATTTTTCTGTTTTTTTTAATCAAAAAAAAAAAGGATAATTTGCATGTATTTTTTTTTCAATAGAATCAAATTCTAAAAAAATATTATAGATATTTTCAGAACAAATATTGCTTGTCCTTTCGTCCCTTAGAAGGCCATGTAACGGTCAGGCAGGCCGTCACACTTAACAAAAATGTGATGATTATTGGTATCACTGTAAGTAACACATATCGTATAATGTTACTTGTAGCGACATCTAGTCTCATTTCTATAAACTATGTTACTGGATAACTCGTTAATGTAGCAAGACCATTGTAAGCCTCTAGAAACAGGTTTATTAACATATTACTGGGTTTAGTACCTATCGGGTAGATGGCGCGCCTGTTATTGAGCAAGGACGCGACAATCAGGCTGGTTGAGAGGTTTGGGAAAGTTCGGAAGGTTGGGAGAATTGAGTTAAATGGGATGGATGGGACGGATGGGACGGTTGGGACGGTTTCAATTAGTATAAAAGGAATAGAGGGGTAGCAAAAAGGACTTTTTGGATCTGGGCGTCGAGGCGGTAACACCTTGTATAGTTTGAAATATTTTTCCATAATTTTGTTTGTTTGTGTTTTGTTATTGTTTTGTTTAATATATTATTTGTAGTTATTAAGTAAATTGGGGTGTGATCACTAATACAGGCTGATGATGATTACGATAATAATTTAAAATAATTTATTATCATTTGCAGATATTTGTACATAGGAGAGTGATCACTAATATGGGGTGATGATGACGATGATGATGATTTAGTATATTTATTTGTTTGTGTTTTGTTTTATTATGATTTACTAATTTTGCTCTTCTGATTTCAGATGAAGGTTCGTTGTCGATCAGGCCAATCGTTCGCGGTTGACCTGGTTTACAATATCCTTCAAAAGTGAATCTTCAGACGGGTTCACCAGATTTCACCGTGGGAGAGCCATGCTTCGGCACGTATGGGCCGGCTCGACCGGAGTGATACCACGGCCTCACAGGAAACCGGCGTGAAGCAACGCTTGCGTTGTGTTTCGCCGAGTTAGTGAGGATACCGGAGGCCCAACCCCTTCCCCCCCCCCCCCAATGATAGCGCAGTTCCCAAATTCGCTACCCCAGGAGGGTACCAGCTGCGCGAGCGCTGGAGAATCCCTCCCTGGACGTCCAGGCTCAGAACACAACGTCCCTGAGCCTGGATGTCCAGGCCGCCCCTCGTCGTACTCTGGGGGGGGCAAAACCGCGCTTTCAACTGCACGAGGCAAGGGCAAAGACACTGTGGCACCCCCTGCCACGCTGACTGTGGACTTCTGCAACATCAGGGGCTTACATTCCAACCTAAATGCTGTACACCACCACCTTGAGACAGCAAAGCCGGCCTTGCTTTTTTTGACCGAGACACAGATATCGTCTCCAGCGGACACATCGTACCTCTCCTACCCTGGGTACGGTCTGGAACACTCCTTTGTGCCTAGGGCTGGAGTGTGCGTGTACGTCAGAGACGATATCAGTTCTCGCCGCCTCAGCAACCTTGAAGGTAGGGACCTCTCCACCATATGGCTACGTGTAGACGGCGATGACCATCCCCGCGTCTATTCGTGCCTATATAGGTCCCATACCGGCGATGGCGAAACTGACCGACTCATTGAGCACGTCCAAATGGCTGCAGATACTGTGCAGCAGCAGATCCCATCCGCTGAGATCGTGGTACTCGGCGATTTTAACGCCCACCACGCCGAATGGCTCGGTTCTAGCAAAACCGATCATGCGGGGAGATCTGTTCACGACTTCGCCCTGGCATATGGTTTGACACAACTGGTTACTACGCCCACGCGAATCCCAGATGTGGAGAACCATGAACCTTCACTGTTGGACCTTCTGCTGACTTCTCATCCGGACGGCTACCAAGTATCCGTTGACGCTTCACTCGGCTCTTCGGATCACTGCCTGATCCGGAGTACGGTGCCACTCACGTGCCCGCCGCGACCGCGAGTTGCTTGTCGCCGTCGTGTGTGGCACTACAAGTCAGCAGATTGGGATGGGATGCGGTCTTTCTTTGCATCCTACCCTTGGGGGCAGATTTGCTTCACGCCGGATGATCCTAACTTCGCTGCTGATTCTGTCGCTGATGTGGTGCTGCAGGGTATGGAGCTTTTTATCCCATCCTCGGTGGTCCCCATTGGCGGCAAATCACAGCCTTGGTTTGGTCGGTCCTGCAAAAAGGCTTCTCGCCGGAAGCAGGAATGTTACCAAGCCTGGGCAAATGCAGCGAAGGTACGGGATGAAAAGACCAGCGCATTGAAAAAGGAGTTTAACTTTGCCTCCAGGTCCTTCAAAAGAGACATTGCCAGGGAGAAGTCGGCGCACATAGGCAGAATTGGCGAGAGACTAGAGCGTCTTCCTTCGGGAACTCGTGCGTTCTGGTCTCTGGCCAAAGCTGTCCAGGGGAATTTCTGCACGCCATCATTTCCACCACTGCACATGGGAAATGATTCATTGGCCCACGACGCAAAGGAGAAAGCCGATCTTCTAGGCAAACTCTTTGCGTCCAATTCGACATTGGATGACGGGGGAAACGAGCCGCCGACCATACCGCGGTGCAAGAGCTGTATGCCGGATATCCGGTTCCACCAACGCTCAGTGCGTAAAGCACTTTTTTCCCTCGACATTCATAAGTCGAGTGGGCCCGATGGAATCCCTCCCATCGTGTTGAAGGTGTGTGCTCCAGAGTTGGCTCCAGTTTTAACGCGCCTTTTTCGGCTTTCCTACTCTTCTGGCGTAGTCCCGAAGTCATGGAAAATAGCTTTGGTGCACCCGATCCCTAAAAAAGGTGACCGCTCGAATCCGTCCAACTACAGGCCGATAGCCATAACCCCCTTATTCTCAAAGATAATGGAGTCCATTATCAATAGCCAGCTCCTTCGGTATCTAGAGGACCGCCAGCTGCTTAGCGACCGACAGTACGGTTTCCGTAAGGGCCGGTCCGCTGGTGATCTTCTTGTCTACCTGACACATCGTTGGGCACAGGCGATCGAGACTAAGGGGGAAGCATTGGCGGTTAGTTTGGACATAGCGAAGGCCTTCGATCGGGTTTGGCACAAAGCACTTCTTGCGAAGCTTCCTTCTTATGGGCTTCCCGAGGAATTATGCAAATGGGTCACTAGTTTTCTTGCAGACAGAAGCATAAAGGTCGTAGTCGACGGTGCATGCTCAGATTCTATGTCTGTGAATGCTGGTGTCCCTCAAGGCTGTGTGCTTTCGCCTACACTGTTCCTTCTGCATATCAATGATATGCTGCAAATCAGCAGCACTCATTGTTATGCGGATGACAGCACAGGTGATGCCTTTTATACCGGCCGTGCTAACATTTCTCGGGAAAACGTCATCGAGAGCCGAAACAAACTTGTGTCAGAAATTGAGGACTCTTTAAAGAAAGTCTCAGAATGGGGTCGGATTAACTTGGTCCAATTTAACCCCACTAAGACACAGGTTTGCGCGTTCACTGCCAAGAAAATGCCATTTGTCGTATCACCTCGTTTTGAGGACACTCCCCTTAATGCCTCAGCTAGTATCGGAATCCTTGGTGTCGACATATCGAGTGAAGTCCAGTTCCGTGGTCATCTAGAGGGTAAGGCTAAATTAGCCTCGAAGAAGCTTGGTGTGCTCAATAGATCGAGACGGTATTTCACTGCGGCCCATCGCCTGCAACTTTATAAGGCGCAGGTTCGGCCTCACATGGAATACTGTTCTCATCTCTGGGCAGGGGCACCCCAGTACCAGCTTCTCCCTCTGGACCGTATTCAACGGAGAGCAACTCGAATCGTCGGCTGCCAGGATATCTCAGATCGGCTTGATTCCTTGGCGCTGCGTAGAGATGTAGCCTCGCTCTGCATTCTCTATCGCATGTACAATGGGGAGTGCTCCGAGGAATTGTTCGGATTGATCCCTGCCGCCTCTTTTCGCCATCGTTCTACGCGACAATATATTCATCCCCATCACATAGATGGTTGGCAGTCCACAACTGTGCGTTTCACTAGAAACTTTCTGCCTCGCACAACCAAACTATGGAATGAATTGTCGCCTGCGGTATTTCCGGACCGATACGACATTCAAACCTTCAAGAAAAGAGCGTACTCCCATATCAAAGGCCGGCAACGCACTTGTGACTCCTCTGGTGTTGCGGGTGTCTATGGGCGGCGGTAATCGCTTACCATCAGGTGATCCGTCTGCTCGTTTGCCACCTATGCCATAAAAAAAAAAAAAAAAAAAAAAAAAAAAAAAAAAAATCCTCAGGATTCTGATCAGTCTGACTGGCTCATGTAAGAATTCATCAGTGAAATGGACCACAGGATGGACATAGCGGGTTCTTTCCGCGCTTTTCACGGGTGTCTTATTGGTTATTATATTCCTTATGTATCTATCTAATAGGTACTTAGGGAGTATTTTAATTATTAACTACATGGAGCAGTACCCCCTTCTACAATCGGCACATACCCCCCCTTTCCTCTATCTTGTGCTGGTTACACACATCACTCAAAGGGTGTCGTGTCACCTCAAACTGAGTTTGAAGGTGGGATTATTCCTTTTGTTTGAGATAGGTACTCTTAGGGACTAGGGATACAGGTCTGGTTAGGCACTCACGCATACGAAACACACCACATCTAGGTTTCTATTACTCTATCTGTGGGCATTAATCTTGATCTTTCGATTGAGGTTGTATTGCAAATGTTTTCTCACTCACGGTCTTCTGTCTCTTGCTTCCACCCGGTATCGAAGAGAAAGGTGGAAGGTGGTCTATTGCCTGCGGCCCAGTATCTGTCGAGAACAGCCGTGGGATGTCTCTTTAGGGCTGTGAGTGGGGAATGTTGTAGTACAATTTAGCCTGTGAAGATAGAGTGGGGATAGGGAACTCTCGGTAACATGGACATAAAAATAAAAAATAGCTTTGTTATGATTTAGCTAGCTTGGTCGATGACCAAAGTAACGTTATAGGGATGTTATTTGTAGGGATTGGTTAGATAATTTCTTATAAATAAGTGAGTTATTTTTGCTAGGAAAAAGTAAATGAGATAGACTTGTAGGTAAATCGCTAGAAAACTATAGGATGATAATTTTGAGAATTATCTAGGTTTTAAAAGGTACAATATACGGAAGTTTTTAGGGTATCACGCTAAATTTAAGAATTTACGGTTTGTTAGCAATAAATGTTCAATTCATTTTATGTACGTCAGTCCAATAAACTCTTAGTTCAGAGAAATCAAAGCTAGATAAGACAGATACGGATATATTTGTATACTTGGTGTAGAACATAGGTAAACCTAGGTACCTAAAATAATAGTATATAGGAGGAAATTAGTTCAAATATCCATTTCAAGCGTTTTATCAGTTATAGCTGTAGGCATGAACAGACATGAAATGACGTTCTGTGTTAGATGGCAACCATGGTATGGATGGTAAACATGTAGGATTGTAGGAAATAATAAAGGGACTGTTACTTAGTAGTGTACTAGGTTGAGTAGAATGTTAGGTTTTACTAGAATACTAATGAAAGTATGAGAATTTTGAGTATTTAAATATAGGTTTCAAAAATATTTTATGTATAATTGAGTAATTGATTTCCAAATTAAACTTTGTTAAAAGTTAGGAAAAAGAATGTCAAATTTAGAATTTTGAAAGTCTAGCCTTTTCTTATTACTAAATTAAGTTCCGTTTAACAAAGTCTTCGGTTTCATTACACCTGTTGGTATAGGCATATAAAAGTATTTTATGTCAATAACAAATGGAAAGAAAGAATGGTAATTTTGCCATATAATTCCTTAGTAAATAAATGAATATTTGCAAGTCTAGGGAATCCAATTCACATGTCAGGAAGGCTAAGTTCATAGGAAATTCACTAACTTATATGTACTAAAATTGCTAGGGAATGCCACCAAAGTTAATCCGCTAAAGGCAAAGGTTTCTTTATAGTATTTTATGTTACCTAGAAGTATGAACTCAATTAATTAGGTAACTTTGAATCAAAAGATTATATTCACTTGATGGAAAGGAAGTTGTAGTAAAAACTCAATTTAATGTGATATTTTGAATCAGAAGTTTCTACTCACCTGATGGGAAGTGGATGAATTATAATAATTTATTATTGAAGATCTCAAGCTAGTCGTGAGTAGTCGATGGATGACTGATTTTAAGAACTAACTACTTAGTACTAGTAAGCAATTTAAATTTACTAAGTAATAAGAATCAAAGGATTCTAACTGCCTGATGGTAGGGCAACGCGTATTTATAAGTAACTCAGTTGTTCTTATATTAAGGTTCAAATAAAATGGTATTAATTCAAATAATCTAAGCATCCTGAAATGGATTATTTTAATCACCAGATGGTAAACAGAAAATGAGATAAGTTAACTTCATGGTTCAATTAATTAATTGTCCTAAGTTAATCAAAGGATGTAGCTCACCTGATGGAAAAGGTAAATGATGTTACAACTAGGGATTGTTGTTCAGTTATTTCATATAAAAGGGATGACAAAGTCATTAATGGTAACATCCATATTCTGCTTGATATCTAGTATAATATTTTGAATTATTTAAATAGTTGTTTGTTACTCCAAGAAGTGACCCAAACTTTATGATTTGTCTACTTACTTATTTCTACTGCGATGGCTAGGGTCTTCACTAACTCAGAGGGTTGGTTGTTGTTCCATTAGTGTTACCACGCCGAAGGAAGTAAGCTATGACGGCACTATGGGCAGCAGCTGGTGATTGACCTGATCCATTTATGTAACTACTAGAGGTAGTAAATTTTACACACACGACTAACCGAGTTGGGGTTACTTCTGTCTTTGTTTAGACTCAATAATTGCCAAAGTGCAAAATTATATTGGATACCAGGCAGAGTATCATTGTGGTTAATACCCACCTGATGGTAAAGTCAAATAATTATACAACTAGAGGTTGTTGAAATAAAAAGTGCAAGAAGTTCAAATACTTTTCTTATGAAAATATTCAGTTTGCATGTTAGATGGCTGATGATGATACAACTAGAGGTTGTTGTTAAGATGGAAGAAGAAGATGACTGTATTCTGCTCGATTTCTAATAATTTATTCTTGTTCATTTAAGTAACAAATTTCTACTCAGAGAAGTAGTCCAAACTGTGCTATCAATTGAATTCCTTATTTCATCCGCATTGCAATGGGTTTGGTCTTCGCTAACTCAGAGGGTTGGTTGTTGTTTCATTAGTGTTACCACGCTGAAGGAAGTAGGCTATGACGGCACTATGAGCAGCAGCTGGCGATTGACCAGATCTATTTATGTAACTACTAGAGGTAGTAAATTTTACACATACGTCAAGCCGAGTTGGGGCTACTTCTGTCTTAGTTACAGATTTAATTATAACAATTCTGTCGTAGTGCAGAAAATTATGTTAGATACCGAGCAGAGTATCGTTGTGGTTCACACAATTTATATTTATTAACTACTAGAGGTGGTTATTTGTTATTGAGGCGTTAGTCCTCACCTTATCAACTCAGAGGGTTGTATGTTTCTATCGTTGTGGTTCACACAATTTATATTTATTAACTACTAGAGGTGGTTATTTATTATTGAGGCGTTAGTCCTCACCTTATCAACTCAGAGGGTTGTATGTTTCTATCGTTGTTGTTCACACAATTTATATTGATTAACTACTAGAGGTGGTTATTTATTATTGAGGCGTTAGTCCTCTCCGCATCAACTCAGAGGGTTGTATGTTTCATCACACTAGTGTTACGGCTGAAGAGTAGTAAGCCTTGATAACATTATGGGTGCAAACGTATTAATAATTATCCATATTTGGAATAACTACTAGAGGTGGTTATCTCTATTTAGAGGCGTTAGTCCTCATCTCATCAACTCAGAGGGTTGTATGGTTCATTCCATTAATGTTACGGCTGAAGAGTAGTAGGCTTTGTTAACATATTTTGTATAACTACTAGAGGTAGTTATTGTATCTAAAGGAAGATTAATTATCTGATTGGCAGAGTTCATACTATTAAGGTATTAAACACAGACTTATTAATTATTCATTTTGTCATAGTGCAAAACCCATAACATTGTATTTTATTACGATAAACTAATTACCCAATTACATATTTGTAAATCTAAGTTATTCTTGTCATGTGAATGGAAACCTTAATGTACAGATTAGAAACATAGGGAATTGGTTTATGTTTGGAGTTAGGAATTAAGTTCTAATTATCATAGGTGGTCTCAATAGATATTCAAAGTAGGATTAGGCTGTCTTTATTGTTGTTAGTCGTCTTCATTTTTATATTTTGAATTTTTTAACTAGTTTGTCTTGATACAGTGTTGAAGTGAGTTTCTTTGGGCTGCCGTTTCTTCTCACTTCGCTAACACTTCCCGAAACGGCCAGCATACGGGTTCCAAGTGGTAGGAACCTTGTATTAGGTAGTTAAAGTTAAATTTACTAAATTTGTAATTATACAGTAAATTAATTATTAACTTGAGAAAATAATGTTGCAATTGAAAATTAGACTGTTCTTACTAAAACGAAAGTAATAGCTATGAAGTCTCAAAGAGTAGTAAATTTTATTTAGAGATAGTTAGGATAATAAACTTTTGTACCCGGTGGCGTTGGACTGGGGGCTTAGGGGAAGGTGGAGAAGCTCTCCCGCAACTTGAAGGAGTTGCGGTATATAGCAGTTTATAGATCAGTCACCTGGTTTATAATTTGCTTCGCGTTAGACTATTTTATAGTACTCTGAGACTTCATAATAATACAGCTCACAATAGTTATTAACACTTTCACAGCTTCAAACAAATATAATTCTTGCTAACTAAATTGATTGTGGGACACGACAAAGATTCGTGCGTTCTCGAGAAAAGAGTAGTAGCACTGAAGGTGTTAAATGTTTTAAATTCTCAATTCCGGAATAATGGATTCAGTTATTTTATCCTGAATAAAATTAGTTTATTTATTATTAATGAATGATTAAAACTAATAAATTACTTGATTCAAATTAATAATGATTCCATTCTTATTTTCACTTAAACGTCCTGGGGTTACGTATTACGTTCACGAAGTAGGTTCCTCAATCACTAGACGATTCATTGGCCAAGATAATTATCAAATGATTAAGATTAAGAATATGTTGTGTTCAGTAAGTAAGTTTACGTTCAACTATGTAGGAGTTAAAAAAAAAATTGCTGACGTGGTTCAGTTGTCACAATTTGGTGTGCCTTAGCCCAGGATATTTCGTGACTGTTTTCTCTTTAAAGAAAATAGTCACAATTTGCTGCCCGTGAAATGGATGGTGAAATAAGAGTGGATTTATAATTAAAAGGTTTTAACTAGAGATGGGCCGACTATGGTATTTGCCGACTAGCCGACTAGCCGACTAATCGGTTTTGAAACTGCCGACTAGTCGGCCGACTAGTCGGCACTGCCGATCATTCTAATACTCGTATTTCGGAGGTCTTCGGGTTACTTCGTCGCTACTCGGGTCGCTCGCGCATGCGCACGAGCCGTAATGCGGCCTAGCTGTGCACGTTCTGACAAGTTTTGTTTACTTGCTATTTTCGATAGTCCGTTTTGTGTTTGTTGTGCCGGTTTATTTAAGTTAAATAAAAAAGTACTGAGTGTGTTATCACAAAATGTCGAAAAAGAAATCGCGAGTGTGGACATTCTTCGAAGATGTTGAAGGTGAACCGACAAAAGTTAAATGTAACCAGTGCCAGGGAATTATTTCGCGCGGCGGTCAAGGCAGGAAAGCTAATACAACAAGTATGACAAATCACATAAAATATAAGCTCAACGAGTTGATGCCTCAATTGGCAGGTTCTATTAAAAGTAGTTCCAACGAGTCCCATTCGTCTTCATCTGCTCAATCGCAACCTGAGCCCTTGTCACCAACCCCAAGTCCATCAGTTCCAACGGAAAGTGCGGTACATAAACAACAAAGTATACAAGAAAGTTTATGCGTCCAGTGGCCACTTCAAGACTCCCGGTCGAAGGAAATAAGTGTTGCGATAGGGGAGATGATAGCTTTAGATAATCAACCCTTGTCTATCGTTGAAAATATTGGTTTTATCAGTCTAATGAAAAAGCTGAAACCGAAATACGTTTTGCCGAGTAGAAAGTATTTCACAGAAAATATAATTCCCAGCATTTACGACGAAACTAAAGCTAAAATTCGAAAAGGAGTGCTCAGTGCTGCCGCTTTATCAGTAACTACAGACTTGTGGACAAATACAAACAATATGGAAAGTTTTTTGAGTTTTACAACACACTGGTTGGATGACAACATGGAATTTCGCCACGCAGTGCTCCAGATGAAGCATTTTCCCATATCTCACAACGCTGATAACATAAAAGAGTGTCTCGAAGTAATTCCCGCCTCATGGGATATAGATGCAACCAAAATACACGCTGTAGTCCGAGATAATGGTAGGAACGTCGCAAAGGCTATTGACGAGTCAATTTTCAAAGCAGTTCCATGCTTTATTCACACGTTGCAGTTAGCAATCAACGGTGCCCTTAAAACTGAGAACGTGGATTAAATTCTAAAAAAAGCGCGGCGCATCGTTACTCACTTTAATCATTCAGCGCCAGCTCAAAAAAAACTAGGTGCTATTCAAGACGAACTAAACCTACCAACGCATCAACTTGTTCAAGACGTATCGACGCGTTGGAACTCGTCTTATTATATGCTGTCTCGTCTTTTAGAACAAAAACGATCTGTTTCATTGTACGTGACAGAAAATCCTGTTAATTTTGACAATCTATCGACCGGAGAGTGGAAGTTAATTGAAAAATGCATTGCGTTACTCAAACCGTTTGAAGAAGTGACAAAGATAATTAGTTCCAGTTGTTCATCGATATCTGAAGTTATCCCTCATCTAAAAACACTGGAAAAATATCTCGAGAACTATATAGACGAAGATCAAGACGAGCAATTCATGGAAATCAAGATAGTGTTGGAAAATGGTTTGAAAAGTAGATTTGAAAATTTGGAACAACAAAAACTATTTTCACTTGCAACTTTGCTTGATCCAAGATACAAACTTCAGTTTTTTGACACTGAAAATCTGGTAACAGTAAGATCACAGTTTTTGCTGGAAGCCTTAAAGAACAGTATGAGTGACGATGATGAAAGCGACTCAAATAACGAGACCAATGCCGTTGATAATTCAAGAAACAGCACTGTTTGCTCTGAAACGACAATTCATCGCAACTTTTGGGGGGTTTACCAAGAAATGGTAACGCGAAAAGTGCACAATATTGACGATGAGAAATCTAGTTCAGCTCACGAACTTCATTCTTACTGCTCATTGCCTGTTATAAAACGAGACGAAAACCCATTCAAATGGTGGCATCAGAACAGTTGCAGATATCCTGAAATGTCTCGTATCGCGAAAGTATACCTTTGCTGTCCCGCCAGCACTGTTTATAGCGAGCATCTTTTCTCAGAAGCTGGCAATATCTATGAGACAAAAAGAAATCGCTTGCTTCCTGATCGAGCTGAAACACTGACATTCCTGCACCACAACCTACCTCTTATTAAAAAAAAGGACTTGTCTAATGCCTGTTAGGAGTTGAAACTAGTTAAAAGGTTTTTGATTGATACTTTAGCTTACTTTTGTGATTAATATTTTATAAGTAACTTTAATACCATTCCGATTGCAACTTATTTTTTAAATTACAAGTAGCTTTTGTTATATTTGTTACTAATTTAAGAATTTATGTTTGAAGCCTCTTTATGTCTCTATGATACCTTTAAAAAATTGTTAAGGTTTAATGCCATAATGTAATGTTCAGAGTTTAGTGCCATAATTTTTTGATTTGTAATGTATACTGACTGATTTTTAAGTTCCTAATACGGTTAATAATGGTTATCTTATTTAATTATTGCTCTTTTGAAATGGTTTACGTTTGTAACAATTAAAGTTTATAGAAACTATTAAAGAAATATTGGTTTTATTTAATTTATCCTGCACCGATTATAATCGGCATATTTTGCCGAATATTCGCCGACTAGTCGCCGACTAGGATAGGTGCCGGATATTCGGCTTTCCCGACTAGTCGGCGACTAGTCGGCCCATCCCTAGTTTTAACGTTTCTCTTAATTCGTTATTTGTTAGAAAAAATAAAATGTAAAAGGATTTGTATAATTTGTTTAATCTTAATATTTGGGGGTTGAAATATGTATATCTTATTTTTAGTAGATTTATATTTTATTAAATCGTTAAAATTTTTATAGTCTGGGGGTTGAGATTTCGTTTTAATAAATAGCGTAGGTACTATTTTGTTAAATAATTGCTTTTATCCATATTTTTGTCCACCATAGTCACTATGAATATCAATTTAATTCAAGTGAAAGTATTAAAAGACGGGGGGTTGGCAGCAGTTACTTGGTTTTAATATTAAACGTGTGGAAACGTTTAGTTGATGGGGGGTTGTTATACAAAAAACTCAGTAATTATGTTACCATAGATTGCGAATTAGGAATAATATTCGAAAGAAAAATTTATATATGTATTATTTACTTTCAAATTTGTAAGATAGTTGTTATGAACATGACATTTAAATACGGGCAAATACTTATAAGGGAATTATATAAATACTATCTATTTGGTAGTGGAGTATAATTTAGAAGGATAGAAAGCTATTTATATTTAAATTTCATATTCTTTATAGCATTCTAGAAAATACGTAAAATGCTTAATAGTAAACTTTTCTAATAACATTATTTGAAATCCATATTATTGACTGGAAATTTCACTGTCCATAGTTATCAGTATGTAAGAAGTGTAGTAAAAGAGTACAACGTATCAAAGATTTAAATATTGTTTGGGAAAAGATAAAATAGAAAAATCTGTTAGAAATTTCATTATTTACATAAAAGAAATATAAAGATAAATTCAAAAATCTTTGCTATAATTACAATTGAAGTATTAGAATTTTATTTAATTGATTTAGTGATGGACTTATTGGAGTCTTTAACAGAAGAATTCAGAAAAAAGATATATAAGGTTTATCAACAGAAGGATAATAAGTTGATTTTCGCAAGCGAAATACTAAGAGAAACATACTGGAAACAATTTCTACTCCTGTAAAATACCATAATATACAAAGACTTTGATAAATTATTGACGTATTAGGTAGGTTGGTATGGTCAGGAATTTATATTAAATGTAATTCAGTTGTTTTTTAATGTTTCTAGATATACAAGTAATATAAAGTAGGACAGCAATGTCTTTATTTTACTAGATTTAGACGTTTAATACACAACAGACCGAATTACAGACCTTGGGAAAATGTATTATAGGAAAATCATTAGTTTCATAGCGCGTGATAACAAAAATTAGAAGTCATGTTGGCAGTATAGTAGGAAATATTATTCATATTTTTGGAATATTGATAGGTTATTATATTTATATAGAAAATAATTAAGAGCAACCCATAATAGGCAGATCAAATTAAGAACAATTATTATTAAATAGTATTGCAAAGAGTCGGAGCGAACAGCAGTTACTAAATATTTAGGTGGATTATAGATAGAATTTGATTAAACTTAAAAAAGAAGTCGGGTTACCGATTGTTACCTATTATCAATTTAGTGATTTAATACATAAAAAGGTATATATTGTGGGTAAGGTTTTGAAGGTATTTAAGAAGGTAAAGGTACGGAATAACGGTATGTCATTTTATAAATTAAATTTGTCAAATCTCATGAAGTTGTTTCATTTAATTCACTCAAATTAAATTCAATAATATATAAATGAAGTTTTATTTATATTATAATTATATAGTAGAGGAAATGCTAAGGTTCAAGTAATTAGTCAATTACCGAATATCATTTATTAAGAGAAAGAAAATCCTTAAGCTGAATATAATTTAGAAAATTCCATACTGACTGGGCTGGTGATTCGTTAGAGTAGCGTAAAATGGTGTTGGTGTGTAATGGGGAAGAAAATAGGCGGGTGATAGAACAGAGTGTTATTGTTTTATATAGAATAAAGGGATGAATAAGAGGACTCTAATGAGGCAGCAGAAGCTAGAGTATAGAGAATGAGTTTATTGACAGTCCAACCCGGAGGCACTATAACGAACAATTGAGTTACTATGGGAATAGGAGTTAGGTTAAGTCATTTTGACGACAACAGTGTTAATACTGTATCCCATAGTAATCTCATACTGTAAACGCAGCTGAAAGCTATTTCTATTTCTCGACAACTGCACAAGCTCCAGACAGAGAATCACAATTATGTTGGGTCTAAGTTCTGAGTGAGGCTCTAAAGCAAGGAATGATTATCATTTGAGCTATTAAAGTAATCTAGATTATGGGGGGGATAGATTGGCGGTAACAGTTTACAAGTCTTGAGGAACGGTTTGGATTGGTAGTGCCAATTTATTGCTATTAGAGCTGATTTGTCTCACAACCAAATTCCTCTGCAGAGTCTAGATTGACCTTGTGATATAATGATTTTTATTCATGTTAAGATGTCATGAATTCAGAGTTTTGATTCACGTTTTTAGTGATTAGCTGTATGGTTTAAAAACACAGTATATATTACATTCTGGGAAGAAGTGTCAATAAATTGATTGAGGTAGGAGTTAGAACAAATAGTTTAATGAGGAAAAAAAAAAGGTTAAATGTAGCAGTCTAGTAAGTAAGTAAGTCTAGTAAGCCTGGTGAATGTGTAATTAAAATCTTAATTAAAGAACGTTAACAGTAATTTCAACAGTTAGTTCCAATAGGTTTAGCATCCAGTGGTCGTTAGAACAATTCATCAAACCTTAGGATACCCGAGATTGGAGCGCATCATGTTAGGTCGGACAAACCAAAAATGTGAAGTTGTTCAGTACGGTAGTTGTTCAGTACAATAAGGCTCGTTAAAATTGTTTTAAGTAAATAAGTAACTAATTTTATTTATAAAAAACTATTATTTACTAATTATTACGTTAATAAATGTATTTTGCTAATTATTTCACATTCTTTGTGGTAGTGTACACTAAATGAAACTGAGATCCGACTTGTTTGGCCGAGTTGCGCAGTGTTATGTAGGACCTTTAATTCAAAATAAATGTGTTGTAAAAAGTTTCTTTCAGGCCCGGGGTTTCTTCCTTCTCCGCGAGCATTTCACGAAACATTGGGTTTGCAGGTTCCGGTGGTAGGATTTTCATAAATGGTGGTTTAAATCACAATCGGCCGACGGCCAATGAACAAAGGCCTTCCCAAGGATTTCCATACCGACCGGTTCAGCGCTGCCGTTTTCTAGCGACCTTCTGCCACTTTCATCAGGTCATCGGTGGTTGTCTTAAATGAATATTGAACTGATAATTGCTGGCTATTATCCACGACTTCAGTCCACGTGAACAGTGATTGATGGTTCGTGGACTAACTTAGGGGAAGGTGGAGGTCAGACATAGATAGTAAAGAGCCGTGGTTAGCTCTAGGTTTGTTGTGAGAAATGTATAATGCTTCATTTTATTTTCATTATGGTATTAGTGACGAAATTTTACAGCTTGCCAACGAACAACTTAATATTAGATTAATATTACGAGGATAAAACTTGGGTCGAAGGGGTAAATTACATTTATACAAATATTTTATTTTAGAATTGATTTGTGATAAAGGCATCAAAATTTTTGATGAAACTTGCAATAAAATGAGTTTTATTAAAGTTGTAAGTTTATATTTATAAAATATAATTTTGTAAAGACAAGTTAATTGTAAATTACAAGGTATTCAGTTGCATTTTAAATCTTAAAGAAATGATGAGAAGAAACTTTTTTTTCGGTACAATAACTGTACACCTTCAAAAAGTTTGGGGGTTGGCTGTAACGGTCAGGCAGGCCGTCACACTTAACAAAAATGTGATGATTATTGGTATCACTGTAAGTAACACATATCGTATAATGTTACTTGTAGCGACATCTAGTCTCATTTCTATAAACTATGTTACTGGATAACTCGTTAATGTAGCAAGACCATTGTAAGCCTCTAGAAACAGGTTTATTAACATACTACTGGGTTTAGTACCTATCGGGTAGATGGCGCGCCTGTTATTGAGCAAGGACGCGACAATCAGGCTGGTTGAGAGGTTTGGGAAAGTTCGGAAGGTTGGGAGAATTGAGTTAAATGGGATGGATGGGACGGATGGGACGGTTGGGACGGTTTCAATTAGTATAAAAGGAATAGAGGGGTAGCAAAAAGGACTTTTTGGATCTGGGCGTCGAGGCGGTAACACCTTGTATAGTTTGAAATATTTTTCCATAATTTTGTTTGTTTGTGTTTTGTTATTGATTTGTTTAATATATTATTTGCAGTTATTAAGTAAATTGGGGTGTGATCACTAATACAGGCTGATGATGATTACGATAATAATTTAAAATAATTTATTATCATTTGCAGATATTTGTACATAGGAGAGTGATCACTAATATGGGGTGATGATGACGATGATGATGATTTAGTAAATTTATTTGTTTGTGTTTTGTTTTATTATGATTTACTAATTTTGCTCTTCTGATTTCAGATGAAGGTTCGTTGTCGATCAGGCCAATCGTTCGCGGTTGACCTGGTTTACAATATCCTTCAAAAGTGAATCTTCAGACGGGTTCACCAGATCCTCAGGATTCTGATCAGTCTGACTGGCTCATGTAAGAATTCATCAGTTAAATCGACCACAGGATGGACATAGCGGGTTCTTTCCGCGCTTTTCACGGGTGTCTTATTGGTTATTATATTCCTTATGTATCTATCTAATAGGTACTTAGGGAGTATTTTAATTATTAACTACATGGAGCAGTACCCCCTTCTACAATCGGCACATACCCCCCCTTTCCTCTATCTTGTGCTGGTTACACACATCACTCAAAGGGTGTCGTGTCACCTCAAACTGAGTTTGAAGGTGGGATTATTCCTTTTGTTTGAGATAGGTACTCTTAGGGACTAGGGATACAGGTCTGGTTAGGCACTCACGCATACGAAACACACCACATCTAGGTTTCTATTACTCTATCTGTGGGCATTAATCTTGATCTTTCGATTGAGGTTGTATTGCAAATGTTTTCTCACTCACGGTCTTCTGTCTCTTGCTTCCACCCGGTATCGAAGAGAAAGGTGGAAGGTGGTCTATTGCCTGCGGCCCAGTATCTGTCGAGAACAGCCGTGGGATGTCTCTTTAGGGCTGTGAGTGGGGAATGTTGTAGTACAATTTAGCCTGTGAAGATAGAGTGGGGATAGGGAACTCTCGGTAACATGGACATAAAAATAAAAAATAGCTTTGTTATGATTTAGCTAGCTTGGTCGATGACCAAAGTAACGTTATAGGGATGTTATTTGTAGGGATTGGTTAGATAATTTCTTATAAATAAGTGAGTTATTTTTGCTAGGAAAAAGTAAATGAGATAGACTTGTAGGTAAATCGCTAGAAAACTATAGGATGATAATTTTGAGAATTATCTAGGTTTTAAAAGGTACAATATACGGAAGTTTTTAGAGTATCACGCTAAATTTAAGAATTTACGGTTTGTTAGCAATAAATGTTCAATTCATTTTATGTACGTCAGTCCAATAAACTCTTAGTTCAGAGAAATCAAAGCTAGATAAGACAGATACGGATATATTTGTATACTTGGTGTAGAACATAGGTAAACCTAGGTACCTAAAATAATAGTATATAGGAGGAAATTAGTTCAAATATCCATTTCAAGCGTTTTATCAGTTATAGCTGTAGGCATGAACAGACATGAAATGACGTTCTGTGTTAGATGGCAACCATGGTATGGATGGTAAACATGTAGGATTGTAGGAAATAATAAAGGGACTGTTACTTAGTAGTGTACTAGGTTGAGTAGAATGTTAGGTTTTACTAGAATACTAATGAAAGTATGAGAATTTTGAGTATTTAAATATACAGGGTGACTGGTAAATCAACGGACGCATTTAAGGAGGTGAATAAGAAGCTGATACACATTCCAAATATGTAAAAAAAACATGACCTTAATTTTCATCATTTAAAAAATAATTTTAAAGTTCACCTCTACATTTTACTAAATACTAAGTCACGTGTACGCGGCCTCGGGCAACGACCCCGAGTAGCGGCGCGGCGGCGCGGACTCGCCACTGCGCAATACTGCGCATGCGCGTGAGCGACTGCTCCCGCGTCTCTGCCCTGCGCCGCGCCGCGCTGGCCCTAGTCAGTCGCCCGCGGGCCGTCGTCGTAGGGGTGGCGTGCGTTCACGCGTCCCGTTCGTCCCGAACATTCTGGTTTTACTTACGTAGCTGTCGCGTGGATTTCGGTGCCTTGATAGTGAGTGATAATGGCTTATCAGTACTCTAATGAGGATACTGGGACATGGTGTGGTGCTATGTAATGTAAGCTAGTGTTGTTAGACGTGAATTAACGTCATATTGCAATGTATCATGAATTACATAAGTTGCCATCATAGACTTCTTAGGAGACTTGGCCTTCCTCCAGTTCCTAACCCTGATTAAGGACGAGGAAGGAATCGTTCGTTATCCAGTGAACCCGCACAAAGCAATTTACTTCGATTATTACCCATGTGAAAGTACGCGGAATGCAGGAAGGCATTTCCAGGTATCCCAGTGGTTGGGGTAAAGTATCCTACATGAAGACGAACTCCATCCTTTCATTATCAGTGTGTTATCAGCCTGTCCAAGAGATTGGCCTTAGCGACCACGAGCAGCTCGGTGCACGCTGTGAGAAAGTGGTAAGTACCTAGGCATAGAGTTAGAAAACACAAGAATAGTTACGTTTTATAAAAAAATATGTAACTTGTGTTTTTTGAGTGTATGATTTTTTTGTTTTATATGGTTGAAAAGTATGTAAATTATCCTATCATCTCCTTAAATACGTCCGTCGTTCAACCAGTCACCCTGTAGGTTTCAAAAATATTTTATGTATAATTGAGTAATTGATTTCCAAATTAAACTTTGTTAAAAGTTAGGAAAAAGAATGTCAAATTTAGAATTTTGAAAGTCTAGCCTTTTCTTATTACTAAATTAAGTTCCGTTTAACAAAGTCTTCGGTTTCATTACACCTGTTGGTATAGGCATATAAAAGTATTTTATGTCAATAACAAATGGAAAGAAAGAATGGTAATTTTGCCATATAATTCCTTAGTAAATAAATGAATATTTGCAAGTCTAGGGAATCCAATTCACATGTCAGGAAGGCTAAGTTCATAGGAAATTCACTAACTTATATGTACTAAAATCTATAGCTTAAATTGCTAGGGAATGCCCCCAAAGTTAATCCGCTAAAGGCAAAGGTTTCTTTATAGTATTTTATGTTACCTAGAAGTATGAACTCAATTAATTAGGTAACTTTGAATCAAAAGATTATATTCACTTGATGGAAAGGAAGTTGTAGTAAAAACTCAATTTAATGTGATATTTTGAATCAGAAGTTTCTACTCACCTGATGGGAAGTGGATGAATTATAATAATTTATTATTGAAGATCTCAAGCTAGTCCTGAGTAGTCGATGGATGACTGATTTTAAGAACTAACTACTTAGTACTAGTAAGCAATTTAAATTTACTAAGTAATAAGAATCAAAGGATTCTAACTGCCTGATGGTAGGGCAACGCGTATTTATAAGTAACTCAGTTGTTCTTATATTAAGGTTCAAATAAAATGGTATTAATTCAAATAATCTAAGCATCCTGAAATGGATTATTTTAATCACCAGATGGTAAACAGAAAATGAGATAAGTTAACTTCATGGTTCAATTAATTAATTGTCCTAAGTTAATCAAAGGATGTAGCTCACCTGATGGAAAAGGTAAATGATGTTACAACTAGGGATTGTTGTTCAGTTATTTCATATAAAAGGGATGACAAAGTCATTAATGGTAACATCCATATTCTGCTTGATATCTAGTATAATATTTTGAATTATTTAAATAGTTGTTTGTTACTCCAAGAAGTGACCCAAACTTTATGATTTGTCTACTTACTTATTTCTACTGCGATGGCTAGGGTCTTCACTAACTCAGAGGGTTGGTTGTTGTTCCATTAGTGTTACCACGCCGAAGGAAGTAAGCTATGACGGCACTATGGGCAGCAGCTGGTGATTGACCTGATCCATTTATGTAACTACTAGAGGTAGTAAATTTTACACACACGACTAACCGAGTTGGGGTTACTTCTGTCTTTGTTTAGACTCAATAATTGCCAAAGTGCAAAATTATATTGGATACCAGGCAGAGTATCATTGTGGTTAATACCCACCTGATGGTAAAGTCAAATAATTATACAACTAGAGGTTGTTGAAATAAAAAGTGCAAGAAGTTCAAATACTTTTCTTATGAAAATATTCAGTTTGCATGTTAGATGGCTGATGATGATACAACTAGAGGTTGTTGTTAAGATGGAAGAAGAAGATGACTGTATTCTGCTCGATTTCTAATAATTTATTCTTGTTCATTTAAGTAACAAATTTCTACTCAGAGAAGTAGTCCAAACTGTGCTATCAATTGAATTCCTTATTTCATCCGCATTGCAATGGGTTTGGTCTTCGCTAACTCAGAGGGTTGGTTGTTGTTTCATTAGTGTTACCACGCTGAAGGAAGTAGGCTATGACGGCACTATGAGCAGCAGCTGGCGATTGACCAGATCTATTTATGTAACTACTAGAGGTAGTAAATTTTACACATACGTCAAGCCGAGTTGGGGCTACTTCTGTCTTAGTTACAGATTTAATTATAACAATTCTGTCGTAGTGCAGAAAATTATGTTAGATACCGAGCAGAGTATCGTTGTGGTTCACACAATTTATATTTATTAACTACTAGAGGTGGTTATTTGTTATTGAGGCGTTAGTCCTCACCTTATCAACTCAGAGGGTTGTATGTTTCTATCGTTGTGGTTCACACAATTTATATTTATTAACTACTAGAGGTGGTTATTTATTATTGAGGCGTTAGTCCTCACCTTATCAACTCAGAGGGTTGTATGTTTCTATCGTTGTTGTTCACACAATTTATATTGATTAACTACTAGAGGTGGTTATTTATTATTGAGGCGTTAGTCCTCTCCGCATCAACTCAGAGGGTTGTATGTTTCATCACACTAGTGTTACGGCTGAAGAGTAGTAAGCCTTGATAACATTATGGGTGCAAACGTATTAATAATTATCCATATTTTGAATAACTACTAGAGGTGGTTATCTCTATTTAGAGGCGTTAGTCCTCATCTCATCAACTCAGAGGGTTGTATGGTTCATTCCATTAATGTTACGGCTGAAGAGTAGTAGGCTTTGTTAACATATTTTGTATAACTACTAGAGGTAGTTATTGTATCTAAAGGAAGATTAATTATCTGATTGGCAGAGTTCATACTATTAAGGTATTAAACACAGACTTATTAATTATTCATTTTGTCATAGTGCAAAACCCATAACATTGTATTTTATTACGATAAACTAATTACCCAATTACATATTTGTAAATCTAAGTTATTCTTGTCATGTGAATGGAAACCTTAATGTACAGATTAGAAACATAGGGAATTGGTTTATGTTTGGAGTTAGGAATTAAGTTCTAATTATCATAGGTGGTCTCAATAGATATTCAAAGTAGGATTAGGCTGTCTTTATTGTTGTTAGTCGTCTTCATTTTTATATTTTGAATTTTTTAACTAGTTTGTCTTGATAAAGTGTTGAAGTGAGTTTCTTTGGGCTGCCGTTTCTTTTCACTTCGCTAACACTTCCCGAAACGGCCAGCATACGGGTTCCAAGTGGTAGGAACCTTGTATTAGGTAGTTAAAGTTAAATTTACTAAATTTGTAATTATACAGTAAATTAATTATTAACTTGAGAAAATAATGTTGCAATTGAAAATTAGACTGTTCTTACTAAAACGAAAGTAATAGCTATGAAGTCTCAAAGAGTAGTAAATTTTATTTAGAGATAGTTAGGATAATAAACTTTTGTACCCGGTGGCGTTGGACTGGGGGCTTAGGGGAAGGTGGAGAAGCTCTCCCGCAACTTGAAGGAGTTGCGGTATATAGCAGTTTATAGATCAGTCACCTGGTTTATAATTTGCTTCGCGTTAGACTATTTTATAGTACTCTGAGACTTCATAATAATACAGCTCACAATAGTTATTAACACTTTCACAGCTTCAAACAAATATAATTCTTGCTAACTAAATTGATTGTGGGACACGACAAAGATTCGTGCGTTCTCGAGAAAAGAGTAGTAGCACTGAAGGTGTTAAATGTTTTAAATTCTCAATTCCGGAATAATGGATTCAGTTATTTTATCCTGAATAAAATTAGTTTATTTATTATTAATGAATGATTAAAACTAATAAATTACTTGATTCAAATTAATAATGATTCCATTCTTATTTTCACTTAAACGTCCTGGGGTTACGTATTACGTTCACGAAGTAGGTTCCTCAATCACTAGACGATTCATTGGCCAAGATAATTATCAAATGATTAAGATTAAGAATATGTTGTGTTCAGTAAGTAAGTTTACGTTCAACTATGTAGGAGCTAAAAAAAAAAATTGCTGACGTGGTTCAGTTGTTACAGCCACTACCGACTAAAACAGGACCCTGCAAAATGTTTCATAGAAAAAATATATAATAATAATAATAATATCTGGGACAAATCACACACGGTCACCTGGCCCCAAACTAGGATTCCCTGTATCTTGGGAACCAGAGACTGATATACATACATCTATACTTTTAAATACATACATACGTAGTCGGTCCCATAATGAATTGGCCTAACTATGAAATAAAAAAGAAAATTAAATGCAATCATTTTTATTTTTCAATATAGTCTCCATCAATTCTGACACACTTCTGACATCGGTGAAATAACATTTCTATTCCTTTATAAAAATAATCGCAATCTTTGTCTTCAAAATGACTGAAGACGGCCGCCTGCAACTCTTCATCGCTTGAAAATTTTCGTCCCCTTAAGTCCCGCTTTAAATTTGGGAATAAGTAATAGTCGGACGGAGCCATGTCTGGACTATAAGGTGGATGGTCCAGCTCCGTGAACCCGCATTGACGCACTGCATCCTTCGAAACACTGGCGGTGTGCACGGGGGCGTTGTCGTGAAGCAACAGGACGCCTTTACTCAATTTGCCTCTGCGCTTCTCCTTTATAATATCTCGCAGTTTATATATTAATGAAGCATAATATTCGCCGTTTACGACTGTATTGCGCTCTTTAAAATCAACCATCAAAATACCTTGAAAATCCCAAAAGATTGTGCACATGATTTTTTTGGTAGATTGTTGCACCTTTGCCTTTCTAGGCGGCTTTTCACCCTTATAACGCCATTCCATTGACTCGCGCTTGCTTTCTGGATCATAATATAACACCATAGTTTCATCACCAGTCACTAGTCTCTCGATCACGTTCTTTGGGTTTTCTCCACAAAGATCTAAAAACTCGGCAGCACAGCGAAATCGCTCCCGTCTCTGCACAGCTGACAGAAGTTTCGGGACCCATCTTGCACTGACTTTTTTCATATGAAGATGTTCATCGATTGCACGATGGACAGTACTTTTAGAGAGCCCAAGTCTAGCTGCAATTTCTCTAATCTTCAAACGGCGGTAACTCAAAACCTCTTCTTCGATTTGAGCAATAGTATCGGGAGTGAGCACTTCTACCGGTCGACCGTCATGGCCGATATCTTCGACGGTTTCTCGCCCGAGGCGAAACTCTTTCACCCAATTTTTTACTGTGCTATAAGAGGGAGAACACTCCTTATACACACCATCTAATCGTTCTTTAATTTGGGCGGGGGATAAGCCTTCTTTAAATAGAAACTTTATGACGCTTCGATACTCGGTTTTCGACATTTTGAAAAAATACGCGACACTTGTTGTTCAAACAAACTGCTAAACCGAACTACGCTCGTCAAGTCCATGCGTGTTCGTTTATAAAGTGTCTGAGAACCGTACTATTCAATGCAACATAACATGTATCGATATGTCGCGTAGAACTATATCAGGCCAATTCATTATGGGACCGACTACGTATATAGATATAATACACCCACACTCAGAGCAAACAATTCTGCTTATCACAGAAAAGTTTGCCCTGTGTGGGGATCGAACCCACGACTCTCGGATCAGAGGTCAGGATCGCTAACCACTTAGCCACCGAGTCAGTCAAATATATCTTATATGTACTACTAACCCAACTAACACAATAGTGGAAATTGCAGCTTTTGTTAGAACTTTGAGGAGCATAGCGGTGGTATAACGACGTCGCATTTAGCCTTGAGTTCTAAAACAGTGATAAAAAAGCGTTAAACCTTGACTGCAGCTTTAACACCTTTTGAGACACCTTATGGCTCTAACAGCTGTGCTATAGTTACATTTGTATCCCTTTTGCCACTCTTGATCATGCAGTGGTGAAAATTGTATCTCTTTTACCACTCCTGACTAAGTCAGAGCTTATTTGGTGCATTTTGGCACTTACAGCTGTATGGGATAGAAAACTGGAACTGGTTTATTTCTAAAACACATGCTTTTCACTCTTTTAGAGCGAGCAGTTGCTTTTGTGCAATATAAGTCTATAACAGATATATTAATGACATTCAGGCCAAAATTCCACGTTTTGGAACTCTTATACAGTCTATAGTGTTTAAAAATAGAAATTATAGCTTTATGTGCCAACTCCATTAAACTGATACAAGAAACATAAAAAGCGGTCAAGTGTGTGTCGGGCCACGCGCAGTGTACGGTTCCGTAGTATGATACTTAGACAAACACTGCTACAAAATTGACTGCTACTCGTTAACTTGAAAAGTCTGAAAAGTGATAGTTTTTCTTTTAATTTCGTTATATTATACATATACTACTGCCGTGAATTTTTTCACATTTCTACGCATGACTTTAAACAAAAATGTGCACTTTAAAGCATAATATTTCGAAAACGGATCCCTGAATCGTAAAATGATTTTCGCAAACCCACAATATTTTTAAAAGACCTATCCAACGATATCCCACACCATGGGATAGTCGAGAAAAAAAATCATCCCCACTTCACGTGTAAGGGAGGTACTCTGAAAAAAAATTTCTATATTTTATTTTACCACTTTGTCGGCGTGATTAATATACATATTCGTGCCAAATACAGCTCTCTAGTTCTAATAGTAGTCTTAGTTAAGCCGCGTACAGATAGACCGACAGACAGACGGACATGGCGAAACTATAAGGGTTCCTTGTTGACTACAGAACGAAAAAAAGAAATAACTAGATATAACTTAACTACTCCAGAATAAAATGATAAATCATTAAAAACTACAATCAACTGTAACTTTCGGTATTTGACATACCGCTAAAATTGGAAAATCCTGGTTTCATGTAAAATAATGTTTTACCACTGTGTTAAATAGAACCCTAATTCGGATGTGTGCTGTGCAGTACTGAGCTTTAAATGATATCAGATTAGCTCCCTGAATCACAAATTTCGAGCCTATAGACATGTTAAGAAGACAATAACTATACAACAGTAGTTTTTATTGCTCATAGTGCTAGAAGAGTTCTATTGTGTAATTTAATGTGTTTTTCTAAAATTTGTTACTATAAACACTCTACATAATTTGGTTGAGGCCTGATAATGGATTCTTGTGTTTATAATATACACAAGAGAACTTAAATAGGCGTAATTAGTAACAAAACTGAGATATAAAAGAAAAATAAAATAAAATAAATGAATCAATTTTATGATTTTACGCTTAAAACATTGCATATATTTCACGATAAATTTAATTCCCAACTGTTTTTACACACGAACAATTCGAAACTTCAGGATAAATATATGTTCACAAAAACTCCACCATTATTTAAGTCAAATGTCAAATATTTCATTGCCATTATTTGTTCTACAATAAAACTTACTACTAAAACAGATAAATATCACCCCACAACCACTTCTGGAATATTTTGCTAACCTCATGTGAAGAATAATTTTGATCGAGTGAATGATTTGGAATCTTATTCGTTCAATTAAGCAGCCAACGTGAGTTCCTTAAGCGCTACAGGAACCAAAATACAGCTTTCATCCGCAATTTTCGCTATTCAAGCACTTTACGACTACTGTTAAGCAGTTCTTCTAGAACTGTAGGCTGCCAAAAATTGGCGCCCCCCTGGAGGTATAAGCGGTTTATAAAGGTTCCATAGCGCGCTATGGAACTAACAAGTTACAGCTATAAGACGCAGTCGGATGCGCTATAAAGCCCTTGTGCAACCCATTTGTGTTAGTTGGGAAACAAGTTATCTTAGTTTATAAAAACTCCAATTGAACGAGCGACGCTCGGTCTCCCAGCTAGTGTTAATTAAATAAGGACTTCGATATATTTTTCCCCTTACAATTATAGTTTTGCGTTTGTCTCGTATGAATAAGAGCTCAAATTACGCACACATACATAAAATTTTCACGTACATAGGCACCTATGTAATGCTTATTTTTGACTTAACTCTATAGGTAGTCCATGACCTAGAGGTGCAAGCGGTAAATTTTGTACGAACTTTTTACGTTATTGCTTTTAGGTCCGGTTTCGTATTCTACGAGACTATTGTTTTTGTCTTATTTTTTATTTAGTGTGAACATAAGTAAATATGTAAATAACAAGACCTAACGATAACGGCGCGGATGCACTAAGCCGACACAGTAAGAACCGACAGATGATGACGACGCAGTTCGATCCAGTCGCTGTACATTTTGTATGAGCGCGGGTGCACTCATCCGACACTAACATTCTTACCGGACTTATAAGTCTTATAACTTATAGAACGGATCTTATTTTATCGGCTCTTACTGGTCGCTGTACTTTTTCTATGAACGCTGCTGCACTCATCCGACACTAACATCTTACCAGACAAAACGAAGTGTTGTGCATCATTTATCGCCATGGTATCAATTTACATATATTAATATGATATTGCTTAATAGGTAACTACAGAAATCAGTATACATTTATAGAATATTCAAATGCATAGGTATGTATATATGGATATATTATGGTATTTTGTATATACAATTTAAGAAAATGTGTATGATATGATATTATTTGTAGTGGCCATTCGTAAATGATAGATTTTATGGTAATTACAGATTTTTTAGTGCGGAAATAAACTGCAGATTATCAAAATCTGTTTATGAAGTAGACTGATTTTATGTTTACGCGGAATTTCGTCGTAGACGAAAATCCGGACGGTACTGCGGTGCAGTGGTTGGTATACCCTGCGTGCTACGGAGAAGCGGCGCCAGTATGTGGTACCCCGCGGTTTTTGTATACAAATCAACATTTTACAGTACAAAGTTTAAATCCGCTCCACCGCAATTCGTCGCGGTGAGCGGAGCAATGTGTTTTCCGCCTTACGCTACGAGTGCACTGAGACGACACGACACAACACGGTTAGAACCGCTCATACAAAATGTACAGCGACTGGATCGGACTGTAACGTCATCATCTGTCGTGTCATGTCGTGTCGTCTCAGTGCACTCGCAGCGTTACACCGACAAAGAGGCTGCGCTGTCACTACCGCCTCTTCATCACTGGCTAGTAACTTATACCTATTTTGGTGTCAGTGCGAATTTATAAAGGTATATTCAAAATCTGTATGGGTACTGAATAGTAAATTATTGGTACATTTCTGTCATATTTTTTTCATGCAAATTAGCAACTATACACCCGCCATACTGATACATACGATACGCGCAGATTGATTTTTAAATTCTGATTATTTTTTGAGGTCGGTTGGCGTGACAATATCTAGGAAACGGCGGCGGCGCGTACGTCTACTCAATACCTGCTCTTGGTAGTATTTTTGGCTATGTTACAGGTAACTTCGAACAGGAAAATTCGAAGTACCGTGTACCAGTAATTTTGCATCTAACGTAACTACAAATATGGTGTTGTACACCACGGATGATGATTTAATAAAGCAGAAAGCATTTACCTTATTCGTAACAAGGTTCAAAATCATTCGCGCCAAATCTGTCACTTACTGTGTTTTTAATTTGTACGGCAGCGTAGCGCGAACCCCATTCGTCTTCGCGCGAATCATTCGCGGTACAACGAAGTGCGTGGCCAGACCTATCGCGATAACGCGAATATTCGCCGAAGCCCTAGGCCTGGTAATGCTCAAACAAAATGCAAGATGGCACTAAAACGAAATCCTCAGCTAAACAATCACTTCATCAATTATGAAAAGAGCTGACTATTCTGGGACCGCTCAACCAATATCTACTGAACTTAGCTAAGAATCTTCACAATCAAATCGAAATATTAAAAAAAAACAAATCAGCAGAGTCAGTCATAACTGAGCGCAGTGGGTATCGACGTAGAAACAAATGGACTTCCGGTCAGCGCTCAAAAGTGTCCGAACCAAAAGAGTAGTAAAACGCAAAAAGAGGTCTAATTTCGCGCCAGTCTTATTTTGGTCGGCCGGCTGACTGTAAAAACTATTCAAATAAAGTGAAAAAACAGGATGGAGTATCATATTTCCGGTGAGTAAACTCTTGCTTTATAATTTAAAAGTATTGTTATGCTAAGAAACACAGGAGTTTATTTTAATTTAAATTACGCATTTAGTTTGATTTCCATGAGCGAACAATCGAACATCACAACTTTGGAAGAAAAATTTTATAGAGTCGCTTTCAAGTATAAAGTTTCTTATTAAAATACTTTGTAACTTTTTACTGTTGTTTTATTACATAAAATATTTTATTTATTTTAGCTTTCCCCGAGATCCTATATGTTGTGAACTATGGAAAAACATTATAGCCGAATCATGACGAGAGGAATACTTTGTTCCGAAAAAAATCCACTTTCTATGCTCGAATCATTTTCACCTGGATAATTCATATTTAAGCGTGTTTCTGTGTTTGTTATATAAAAAAAAAACAAGATTCTGCAAAAATAAAAATACTTATAAAACATAGCCAACAAAAAAAAATTATAAGTGAAATATTCTCCATTACTTCTCTGTCTTCATTCGAAGCTGTGTAAGGTGAAGTACGTTCCAGTCGATGCTTCGTATGGTGATACATTGTTGCAATCAAAAACAACCTTAATGCAATGACACACGATCTAAATGCAAATGTGTCGTTTCTTTGCATATAAAGTATGTATAGGTTAACTGCGGACGCTTTTTTCGTGAATTATGTACTAGACCCGTCGTCCATTTGATTCTACGTCGATGGCAGTGGGTAAGTGAGCGCAGTGCGAGTATCTCCTGAAGGAGAGCCAGGGGAGCGGTTGTTTGTTTGGGCGGGAGAGCGAGCGGTGCTAGACTGCCCAACTAGTGCGACCTGTCACAATAGCGTGCGGTTGACGAATATTTTTTTTTCCATAAAAGACCTGTATTTGGTATTTCAATCCGTAGATTTTTGTCTAATGGAAAACAGTAAGGCATCAACGTTATTGAATTCATAACGGTAAGTTGTTTTTTGTTTGTATAAGTACATATTTACGCTTCATTTATCAATAAAGTTTGAGTTATATTTGCTTTCAATTTATTTTATGAGCATCCATTCACAATTTGGAGTTCTGGGGAAAGTGTGCGCGGGTAAGTGTGCGCATGCTTACACTTACCCCTTCGGCGTTAATTTCATTTGTACGTTGTTGTACGGGATGTAGGGTACTATTATCTAATCTGTGATATAGGGTTTACTAACACTATTTTATAATATTTGACAGTATCTCATCGCCATGCTGCGAAAGTATATGAGAAAAAGACCTAAACTTGCACCGGTCATCATCAGGTTGATATCTAAATATTAATAATTAAAAAAAAAAAACTAAGTACAATAAATGACTTGTGTTCTTGAATACTGTGTTTTTTTTTGCATAGATACAAACAATGCCTTACTTACCTCATATGCGTATACTTACCCCCAATGATATTTTACTAAGGATATTGCACGCTAAAGCAACGCGGCATCGTAGCGCGGCACAAGGACATTATACGTAGCTATACATCAATAGTAAACGTCGTAGAAACAAACGAAACACAGCCCATCTCTTTCTTACAAATGGAGCGCGTGAATTGCTATTTCATATTACGTCATCTCGCAAGCGGAACGCGTGACTTTTGGGAACATAAGAAGCGTGGAGTAGCATTTGAATTATATTTTTTTGTATTGGGCATCCTAAAGTAGTGTTTCAAATACTGCCATTCGTAATGTTTTCTGAAATATTGTACAATTGACTTAATTAGAATTCCAGATATATAATGTGATTTTTTAATGACGGATATGAATATTTTAGGCTAAATTATTAATCGAAATAAATATGTCAAGTTGTCGACTTTTGTTGTACCGCTTAAAAAAAGGAAAAAGTTTTTTACTCTGTCGACACTTGGGTATGAAAAAATTGTCAATTCAACGATCGATTTGTATGGAGCGTCATTTTTTACAATTATTATGTATGTTTAAGATGTTGTTACATTTGATCCGAACAATGGTGATTTTCAAATTTGCCATTAAAAATTACCTTATATACAGGCTGTTTAAAAAAGTGCGATTGAAATTTTAAGGTGTTACTCAGAATCAAGTATACAGAGTGTTAAAAAAGTGCGTTTGATTCTACAGGTTATTAATGAAATGCGTTTGAAATTTTAAGGGGTTACTCAGAATCAGAATCAAGTATAAATAACAGAAAAATATTGTAACAATCCGATCTGCAATTTCTTTTAAATTTTTTCATACAAAAGCTGAATAGAGACTCAAGGATTTGTATGAGACACTAAAATATTAATTGTAGATCGTTTTTTTTTAATATTTTTCCTGTATTCTACACTTTCTGAGTAATCCCTTAGAAATTTATGTTAGGGCTGATTTCTAAAAATACAATAACCTAACTATATAAAAACAGACTGCATTGCAAGCTGAAATTAATCAAACCGCTTAGGCTACAGAACCTGCCAAAGAAATATACATACATGCATTTACTTAAAAAACATAACCTTCCTTCTGGCGCAGTCAGGTAAATAGACGATATCGACATAAAAAAATAGAACTAAATACCCAAACGATAGGATTACACGCCAAAACGATTTAGAAATGAGAAAGGGTTGAAATGTAAACGTTAATTGTAAAATAAAACACACGTGTTGAAATTCATTAGAAATTATTCTTATTATTATTTGTATTGATATGAATTACTTGAGTTGCAAAATTATCAAGAGTATTATTGCACAATTCTGATACAATTAAAATTATTTATGATTACAACCTATTGACTGACTCGGTGGCTAAGTGGTTAGTGATCCTGACCTCTGATCCGAGAGTCGTGGGTTCGATCCCCACACTGACATTTTGAGTCACTGTTAACAAAACATAGTTGTGAATGTGGCTGATTTGTTTCTCCGGAATGTCCACCATCAATGCCCAGCAGCGCGGGTGGCGCGGGTGGCGCGGCTGGCCGGGGCGACGTCGCCGGTGCCGCGAACACCGCGAGTGTGGGCGGCTCGCCGGGGCCGGCTGCGACGTTCCCCCTGCACCTCATAAATATTGTAAAACATTTCTTTTTTCTGACGCTCTTGGCACTTGGCTTTGCTGTAGGAGACACACTAATGTTATGTACTTGCGCCTTTATAAGATGATCATCTTCATTTTCTATTTAAAAACATAATAACATTTATACATACACCCGAAAAATATTATCGTCCGCTTCGGCAGTATGGCTTTTACACTTAAAACATTTAAACAAAAGCGACTCCACTCTTTTGTTTTATGACTATGTTCTTGTCGCGTACTGACGCGTGTCTCTTTCTGGCGCATACGATATTTATTGAAATTTCAGTGCTTTCCTACTTTTTTTACACATTTTCACGTGTTATCTTTTATAAATAAAATCAACTTACCGGTGGTAGGTCATACCATCTTTTTTTAGGGTCGTTCGAGTGTTATTTCGACACTTTTTCATGACACACTTCGGCATCCTTACTGCTTTGCGCTCAAAACACGACTAAGGTAAAAAGTGTGCGCACATCGTATTTGAGGACACTTTTGCTGTGCCGTTTACAGCGTGCTGATGCAAAGTCCATATGTATAGAATGTCGTTGCTTACCCCGTACCGTTGCGCACAGTTACCCTAAACGTGGTTCAAGTGAGCGCATTTCGATTTTATGTAATAAAATGCTTATAGAAATAAAACTACAAAGATTTTTATTCCTATTTTTATTTCAATATAGAGGCTATTGTATGGTTTATCTTAAGTTATTTTTTTTTATACTAAGTCTTTTGTTTTATGCGTGGTGAGCCATTATTTACCAAAGTGCGCACACTTGACCCGAATGACTCTATACTCCCTAGACACCTGCAATGCCTCACACATGTAAGATTTAAAGTTTGTGAAAAAAGTTTATACCTACAAATAACAGTTATAGATCCCGTTCCACAGCTAAGGTATGATTTACGTGACAAGAGTCGGTACCTATTAACACTTTTAATATTTACAATAGGTTACCGTGCTGTCAGGGACTCAGGGTAAAAATTACTATCACGACAGTTTCCTGGAACGCTTTCTTAGACAAAGGCCTCCCCCAAGGATTTCCACACCGACCGGTCCTGTGCGGCTCGCATCCAGCGGCTTCCTGCAACCTTTACCAGGTCGTCGGTCCACCGAGTCGGAGGCCTGCCCACACTGCGCCTTCCGGTGCGCGGTCGCCATTCGAGAACTTTACTGCCCCAACGGCCATCTGTTCTACGAGCTATGTGCCCTGCTCACTGCCACTTAGATAAGTCTAGCGATTCTGAGAGCTATGTCGGTAACTTTAGTTCTCCTACGTATCTCCTCATTTCTGATTCGATCACGTAGGGAACACCAAGCATAGCACGCTCCATCGCCCTTTGGGTGACTTTGAGCCTTCTTATGAGGCCCATAGTAAGCGACCATGTCTCGGATCTATATGTCATCACTGGTAACACACACTAGACAAAGACTTTAGTCTTGAGAGACTGCGGTCCCTTCTATACGAGTGAGGATCTTTTAACTCATTGACCGCTCGTTACTCTTTGGAAAATTGTGCCCCCACCGCCAAAGTCAGCTTCAGCCGACAAAAATGTATGAAAATCTAAAATCCTGGCGCTTTTGGGACAGAAGCCGGTGTCGGCCGTATCCGACTGTGGCGCTCAAAGGGGTAAGACGTGTCGCCTCTGCAGAGCTGGCCAGCAGGTCACTAATGTTTCCTTCCTTTCCTTCACTGTTGTGTTGGCACCTGAAAGTATAGTAGTGGATTTCTTCAGTCCAGATTCCGTATGAACCATGGCAAGTTAACTGGTTATATTGCTGTTACTGGTCACACTAGGATGCCATAGGTCCGTAACAGTTTTAGGATCGAGTTGTAGACGAGATGTTTGTTGTCTATAGATAGACATTACCGAGTTGCGACCAATCGCATGCATCAGGATTTGTATTCACTCAATACTCATTATCATTTGCGGGTAAACCTTGGATAAAATAGTGGTAGCTAGCCAGACGGCACAGAAAATGCCACCAGAAAGTCACCACATTTAACACCGTCGGGAATCGAACCCGCGAGCACGTGATAATTCGGGTGGTTCGCTAATCAAAGGAAAATGTTTTAAATCAAAAGGTTTCCAATAAACATTAACAGTTTTATTATATCTTTACTTATTGTTATCATTAAGTCTATAGATGGGATGATAAAACAAATTAGGTACTATACTTCATTCCAATCAAAAAAAGCAAAAGGTAAACAAACGTAGTATGCAGATGACATTGACATGTGTCAGTTCCATAGTAAATTTGTTTACGTTTTGCTTTTTTTTTATTGGAATGAACCATACAAGTATTTTCATGTTGTGCCCAAAACCAGTAACAGCCGGTATGTTATAATTTTTTTGTGACGGAAAAAATATATTAATTAGGCATAAAACTTTTCTATCGCAGAGGAAAACGAATATAAAATTTCACACAAATGTAAAATAATTTTTACAATAAATGGTTTTCTTGTTTCTGATCCAAAATTTGATCATTCAATATCCAAATTCTTTCCATTTTTCCACTTCCTCAAAGACAGCGGTATTTCGCCCGCTTTGACAGCAGGCAATTTGTCAAATGGATAGTTCTCGAAATTTTGCCAGAAGACAGGCCGAACAGTGCGGTAACCTACGTCGAATTTCGCCAACGTTTCGACATCCGAAGCGTCGAGTTCGAAGTCAAAGATCTGCGCGTTTTCCAGAACTCGAGACTTGGTAACTGTTTTTGGGATTGAGATGATACCGCGTTGGTACTGAAAGCAAAGTTAAAACTTAGTAGAAGGTAGCATACTGCCGATCAGAGTTAAAAACTGCAGCCAATTCTGAACTGCAGCCTTTTGCAGTGATTTTTAAGCGGGGATCATATATGCAGACCATTTGTACAAATGTATAAAAAATCACAGTTCCACTCACCAGGTATCTCAGTGTGATTTGTGTAACAGTCTTGCCGTGCTTCTTGGCAATTCCCACAAGGGTAGGGTTGTCCATCTTCGGTTCAGGGCTGTCAGGCTGCAGCCGGCTTGGCACCATGGTACCGAAGGGGGAGTACGCCACTACTGCTATGTTGTGTGCTTTGCAGAAGTTTACCAACTCTGGCTGTCCGAGGTTTAAGTTGATCTGTAGAGGAATTATCGTAGTTTTGGTTTCAAGTATTTAAGGAAGGTTTCTTTTTGTTTGCAGATTCGTGAAAGATCGATGACTTTTTTTACCCACAATTGTTAAGCGCTTGGCATCATCTCATCTGATGGTAAGTGATGATGATGCCGAAGACGGAAGCGGGCTTACCAAGATTCCCCAACGCAATGGGGAACTGGCTATCTTATATTTATACCGGAACACATCAATGCTGTTAACACTGATGTTTGGTGGCAAGACTTAGATAAGATGGTGGTAGCTAGCCAGGCGAGCTTAGAAAATGCCCTACCACCAACCAAACAGAGTCCTTCAAAGTTGGACCCCGCCGGGAATTGAACCCGCGATCTCCTGATGTGAAGCGAGCGGACTAGCCACTAGGCTACGAAGGCGGTTAAAACTTCGTGCTGCTTCCGTCATGAAGTACCGTAGGCAGGCTCCTGATCATGATTTTCGATTAAGATCGTTAATTCAAAAGCCTTACCCCATAACTTCCACTAATTATAACACCCAGTACAAATAGCGAGCCCTTGGGTTAAGGCAATGTGTAAGCATTTCCAACGATGGACTTATAAGAGCTGAAGATAATCTGATGAAAAATTCTCACCTCAACCTGGTTAGCAGCAGGTGGTACCTTGCAGCTCGCTAACAATCTCTTTAGCTGCTCCACGCTAAAATTTGATACTCCGATGGATTTCGCCAAACCCTTTTCCAGCACAGCTTCAAACCCTTTCCAAGTCTCAACAAAGTCTATTTTTTCGTCAACACCTTCTTCCTGGAAAGTAATTATTGTAAAATCAGAGACATATTAAAATAGAAATTTTATGATATACTACAGAGGAAAAACGTGTAGCTAGCACTTCGTAAAAATGGTGGTCCTCCAATCACAGATAGCCTCCTAAAGATAGCGCATGTTAAAAATTCTAGTCCGACATGTCTATCGTAAATCTAGTGGAAGACGTGGTTGTGGCGCTGTGATTAGCTGGATGATGAATTTAAATAGATGCTCATAATATTATGTGTGGTGACCATCTATAGCGCAAGACCGGTCGGTGTGGAAATCCTTGGGGGAGGCCTTTGTCCAGCAGTGGACGTCCTTCGGCTGATGATGATGATGATTATCATCTATACTATTTATACCGTATCTATTTCCTACCGTGGAAGAGCCATGCTTTGGCACGAATGGGCCGGCTCGACCGGAGTGATACAACGGCCTCACAGGAAACCGGCGGCGTGAAGCAACGCTTGCGTTGTGTTTCGCCGAGTGAGTGAGGGTACTGGAGGCCCAACCTCCCGCCCCAATTCCCCCATCACCCATCCTATTTCAAAGGTCGGCAACGCACTTGTGACTCCTCTGGTGTTGCGGGTGTCTATGGGCGGCGGTAATCGCTTACCATCAGGTGATCCGTCTGCTCGTTTGCAACCTATCACATAAAAAAATATATACTATACTGTCTTGTATGCGGTATCATCTGTGTATGTGATACGAAAAGTAACTCGCAACTTACAGAAATAGACATGGGCCAGTGCATCAACACCTGGTCTACATAGTCCAGCTTCATCCTCCTGAGAGAACCCCTCAACGACACCTCGACCTGCTCTGGTCTGTGGAAGTGCTGCCACACCTGGGTTATTAAGTTAAGGGTTATTAAGAAAATAGTAGGTACATGCATTCATCTAGGACTGCATCATAAATTAATTATCAGCTGATTTCCGCTCAAAATAGCTTTCTGGTAAGATTGGCGTTGGTGGAGATAATTGAGAAGATGGAAACTTGAGAGAACGTTGTTTTAATACTATAAAGGAAAAATTACAAAATATGTGAAGGCGCGTGCGCTCGCGCTTACGTCTTATCATTATCTAGAATGACAGGCGAGGTGTGGGGCGAGGTTATGACGTCGCCGCTGGTGCGCCGGCGGGTTCCGTTCGTGAACACTTTCCTACTCAAATTTCTAAAACCATAGTGTCCATACTGTATATAATGTTGTACTGCATTGTTGCTACAGGCTAACAAATTATCTATGAGTGATACTAAAAAAACAATAACCTTTGTGGTAATAAACAGATCTTCTCTTTTCACGACTCCCTCTTTGATCTTCTGTGCGATGACTTCGCCGACCTCCGGTTCGACGCGGTAGAGATGAGCCGTATCGATATGTCGATAACCGATATCGATAGCGTAGGATAGTATTTCCACCAGCTTAGGGCAGTCCATTGTGTCAAACTCCATCTGAGGAGATAAGAAAAAGTAATTTAAAATAAATGACTAAAGTAACACGTTGCGAAAGATATATTTTATTGGTAGTGTCTCCTGAGTCGTTTTTTTTACTCAAAACAAAACCATAGATTTACTAAACATTTTAACATGACAGGACATGACATATTTTAGTGCATTTAATTTTTTTAGAATAACCTTATTATTTTTGTTTTCTTTATTTATTATTGCATTTAGCTTATCTTTTTATCTTATACAAAATATCGTAGTAAGGTACTGTAGTGATGGAGTCTCTACAGCCGCGCATTGTGACATTTTCGGCATTTAGAACGTTTCTATTAAGAATAATAAATATTTGAATCGTTCGCTGTCGGACTTTGATCGTTTGGAACCACAGATTCTCTAAGGGTTCGCCATGATAACCACTTCTGTATAAATATTTTAATAAGTATTATTCTAAATAAACCAAAATAATCTAAATTATATAAGTGTTTCCATTTGAGCATCATAGTACCTACCAACTGTTGGCTTTTACAGTCCGGGAGTTGGCTGCATCGAAAAAAAATTATGAAAATATTGCTTACAAAAATATATTATTATTATTATTGAATAAATTAAATGAATAATAATAAATAAATACATTTATTGAAATAGCAGAAAAAAGCTTGGATTTACATTACTTATCTACTTACTTTTGAAAAATTTTCAAAATTTATAAAAAACCTCGTAATGTACTATTAAAACAATGCCGTCATCGTATTTTGTTTTTGACATTTGATAAAAAGTAACTCAGATGACAAGCAATCAACCATTAAATCTCGCACAATACATCGAATATGGCTATGAGAAGAACATAACAACAGGAGTAGCACTAGTGGATCTTACCGCAGCCTATGACACTGTGAGCCACCGCATGCTGATCCACAAAATCTATTCTGTAACGAAGAACTACAACCTGACGATAACCATTTAAGAGTTGCTAAGAAATCGCAGATTTTATGTCTCTTTCCAGGAAAAGAAAAGCAGATGGCACCTTCAACAAAACGGCGTCCCACAAGGTAGCATCCTCGCACCTTTGCTTTTCAACGTATAACTTAAAAATAAAAAAATCCGAACTGCAATTTTTTTTTCTGTTTCCCATACTCGTGAATCAAGAATTTGTATGGGAAACTAAAAAAAATGTTGTAGATCGGATGTTTTTATATTTTTCCTGTATTTTTACTTGATTCTGAGTAACCCCTTAAAATTTCAAACGCATTTTTTTAACATGCTGTATAATCTACGACCATCATATTACAGGGTTTTTTATCTCTCTTGTAAATATTTACCTTTGTTAGTTTTATTAATGTATTCCTTTTATTCCTTTATGTGCGTAGGTTCTTAAGTTAGCGTTTCTTATTATCTTTATCTCGAAATTCTTGTATTTTCTCAAATATTGTTTATTTTCTGTGCGACTTCAATTCAATGCTTTTATGTTTGACATCTTATAGTTTTATAGGAAACTCATTTTATTCTTAAGGAGTTCAGCAAGAACTTCTCTGGAACGGAAGCCCGGGACCTCTCTCCTTGAAGTGATTCTCCCTATAGTCCCTGGCCCTTCTGCTGCCGTCCCACCGGAAACTCAGCCGCTCTACCCGTCGCCGTCGGGGCGCGCCGCTCCAGCCGCCCGACGCATTAGCCGCCCGCCGCCCCATGTGACGTTGTTTGTTTTGTTGTTAATAGTGAAATAGTGCGTAGTGATCGTGGACACTGGGGAGCCTTTTTAGAATAGGTTTTTTTGTATAGTTTTCTTTTATTTAATAAATATTGTAATCCCAGATACCCCCCTCTTTTCTTTAGTAACGTAACAATATACGTATACCTATATGCTGTGGAAGCTTTGTTCAGAATACAAAATTATAAAGGGTATATTTATTACCTTGATAATTAAGATATGCATATCTGTAATTAGGAATGGCAAGTTAAGATTTTTTTTTATGGCAGAGGTGGCAAACAAGTAGACGGATCACCTGATGGTAAGCGACAAAGAAGTTTTATATCGTCGCTGGCGGGGGAGCGGGGTGCACGTCTGTGGTAAGCGATTACCCATAGACACCCGCAACACCAGAGGAGTCACAAGTGCGTTGCCAGCCTTTAATATGGGAGTACGCTCTTTCCTTGAAGGTTTGAATGTCGTATTGGTCCGGAAATACCGCAGGTCATTCCACAGTTTGGTTGTGCGAGGTAGAAAGTTTCTAGTGAAACGCAATTTAAAAACCGATTAGATAAGATAAGATAAGATAATCTTTATTGTAAAACTGTGTACAGAAGATGTTACATAGAATATTCAGTTTCAACAGATTGCCCATTTCGGACGTACAACATTCAAATAACATTTATAAATTACCAAAATATTCATTTAAATTGTAAAAACATTTCTTTATAAGCCACTCTTTAAGTTGATTTTTAAATTGTACACCATGAAGTGATTTAATAAAATTAGGTAATTTATTATATATTCTAATTCCGTTTACAAAACAACTCTTTTTATATATATCAGTATTCGCTACCACAGAACACAAATTATATTTATATTGAGACCGTAGGTGTTTGTTCCTTTCATCCTTTTTATTGAAGTACTCACTATTATTTCTCATAAATAAACAAATTTCTAGTATATAAATACACGTCAATGTTAGAAATTTCTGCTCTACAAATATCATTCTTAGTGTTTCTGTATTATGCATGTTAAATATAATTCGAAGACATCTTTTTTGTAGCACAAAAGTAGACTGGACATTCACAGAGTTTCCCCAAAATATTATTCCGTATGTCAACAAGGAATAGACATAACCATAATATGCACTTTTGGCAGCGTCTACAGAAGTCACATTACTTAAAATTGACAGCATATAGCAGTAACTTGATAATCTTTTATTAATTATTTCTATATGTCCTTTCCAATTAAAATAACTGTCTAATGTTATACCTAAAAATTTAATTTCTTTAGCAACTTCCACTGTTTTATCGTCAATTACAATTTTAAGTTGTAGCGGTAAACGTTTATAATTTCGAAATTCTACAATCTTTGTCTTTTCTAGATTTACATTTAAGTTTATGGATGCCAACCATTTCATTACAGTATTAATTGTGGTATAGATTTCAGTAATAAATTCAGAATTGTTAAAATCATTTTTAGGAATAAATATAGTGGCATCGTCAGCGAACATTACGCACAAGTGGTTGATAATTAAGGGCAACTCATTAACGTAAATGAGGAACAACAATGGCCCCAGGATACTACCCTGAGGGACGCCAAGGATAATTCTTTGATAATTAGAGTAAATTTTTTCAATAGTTTTTGTCGTTTTGTTGTATTTGTCGATAACTGTTGCTTGAACTCTACCAGTGAGATAAGTTTCAAAAAGTTTTAATGCGTTTCCACGGATGCCAATATTTTCTAATTGATTTAGCAATGTCTTGTGTAATACACAGTCAAAAGCTTTGGATAAATCCAAAAATAATCCAATACAAGTTCTTTTATTTTCTATTTCGGACCAAATCGATTTTAAAACTTTGAAGATAGCTGAAGTAGTGTTTTTGTTTTTCTGAAATCCAAATTGGTTAGAGTTTAAAATATTGTTCATGTTAAGGAATGATATCATCCTATTGTATATAATTTTTTCAAATATTTTTGAGAAGTTTGACAGTAATGCTATGGGTCTATAATTATTTATGTCACTTTTTGATCCTTTTTTAAAGATTGGCTTAATTAATCCAATTTTTAAATCATCCGGGAAAACGCCAGTTTCGAGAGTCAAATTTATTATATGGGTTAGAGGTTCTGCTATGTAATTTATGCTTTGTTTTATTATATTCATCGGTAAATCATCATGTCCTGTGCTTTTTTTATTTTTTAACCCTTTGACAACTCTTTTTAATTCGGAAACCGTAACTGGGGTAATAAACATGCTGTTCATGTTGGCTTGTGTAACAGGTCTATATGTATTGTGGCTCTTACTGCGTAAATGGTTGTTAGAATTAATGAAATAGTCATTTAGTGTATTTGCTATCTCTAACGGTTCCACTATATCGAGATCATATTTTTTTATATGTTCTATTGTTTCCTTGATGGTATTAGTTTTTGAAGTATTTTCTTTTATGACACTCCAAGTTGCCTTACTTTTGTTAGAACTCTGGTTTATATATTTAATATTAGTCAACCTTTTAGATTGTTTGGTTACTGTTTTCATAATTTTACAATAGCATTTATACCTTTTTTCAGCAGAAGCACAGTTACTGTTTCGTGTTTGTAAATACAGTTGTCTTTTGTTTTTACTTGCTACAGCTATACCTTTCGTTTTTCGGCTAGCTCGTTTTTCGGCGAGCTAGATTAGTCGGCTATACATAAATCAGGCGTTCTAAAAGCTGACAGCACCATCTAATTTCTGTTTTCAGTATAGTATTTACCCAACTGTGCAACAGGCGACAGCAAAGACGGTGTTATAACTAAATCCACCAAATTTTATTTTTACATTAAAAATAAAACAACAAAGAAAAACAAGGAAAGAAGGGAAAAGAAGGCTATACTCCAACTCAGTATGCATGCCTTGGTTGATGAATATTTTATTTTATTTTCTTTGGGAAACCAACAGCTTCTATGGTGTTACATATAGTTGATGAAGACATAATTTAACAAAAAAAGCCTTTAAAGATTTCCACAAATAGGTAAAAGTAAACGTAATTTTGACATTATATTTTTTCAGGGTTATCAACCCATATTCGTCTCCACAGCAGGGGTACCGGTCTCTTTCCATACCTCGCGAAGGTTAAGCCAAACTCCAAACACGGGGACCAAGCCTGGATTGGTAGAGTTTGTGGAGCTAGTGGCCAACCTCAGTGTCAGAAGTTTTCAAACCGCCTCGCCTATAGGCCTCCTAGGGTTTGCATTATCCGTTCAAATTTACTATCCGGATAAAACGGATATTAAAGTTTAAAATATCCGGATAAAACGGATAATTTGGATAATTTTGAAATACTTTAGTTTTCTTCGTTTAATGTATTTTCATATAGGGTGTTTATGTACAATAAAAATGTGATTAAAATGTAACAAACACACTACTACCCAGCTTATACTATTTCTAACACCGCCCAAACGGAATAAAATAATGATTTATTTCAATTTATTTATTTATATCGCAATTCGTAACTTAGAGCGTACGCATACTGAGGAGAGAAGACTTTATTAAGAGACACCTGAGTTTCTTAGCACTACAAAATTCAAAAGATTTTCTCATGTGACTAGTATTTTAAATCGATAGATTTTGACCTTGACATTTGAGCCCTCTTATGATGCCCATAATGCTATGGGCATGACATAAACATGCGTTTATTGCATTTATTGACATGCGTCTTAGTTCCGTATCACTGACAGCACACACTGGTCCAAGATCTTAATTTTAAGACACTGCGGTATTTTGAACGTAAAGATTAACGCTTATCAAACAACGCTTTACTGAGTCCATCGAGCACTTTTTAAATACACAGTTGGCAAGCCCTTGGAATTATATCATCTGATAATAAGTGATGATGATACTGAAAGATGGAAGCGCATTAAGCCTTATGCCTAGATCTCCCAAGGTATGACTACGCTATAGTCAGTATATAAAAGACCGATTAAATTTAAAACAAGGAAATTGATGTTTATGCCGATTCCTCTCCAGTCCAGAAGCTTGAGACAGGCAGCAGCTTTTCGGTAAAAACATCTATGTTAGTCTCACCCCTCGCTGCAGCTTAGGTTTTTAATTCTGGTCCTGGAGACTGACTAACATGGTGGCGTTTTGGCACCCCGTCGGAAATAAATCAAAACGGCACAGGTCTCCATCAAATCAAATATGTATTTTTTCATAGTCCAAAATGCCAAGCATAGAGACTGACACTCTTTAGTCTTCTGTAATGTTATCAGACACAGCCTATACAGGCTGTTAAAAAATCTCACTCAAGGGGTTACTCAGAATCAAGTATTGAACTTTTTCCCCTGTATATCTACGATACTGAAACCTTTTTGGAAACCGGCTTGTTTGGGTGATTGGAAGTCGTCATAACTACTGCGAAACGATTCGCAATGACTCTCCAAGATAGCTTATAAAAAACAGATCTTCTATCTTGATCGGTTCACTCTTGACAGAGCGTTCGTCGTCATCATTGCGTAGCTTTAGTGGCCCGTCGAAGAACACATCGCCATTTTTCTCGCACCGCAGCTCTACACTGACATACATACACATATATGTTTTAAATACATACATAGGTATATAGATATAATTCACCAGACACAGAGCAAACAAATCTGCTCATCACAGAAATGTTTGCCCTGGTTGGGGATCAAACTCACGTCTCTCGGATCAATAGTCAGGAGCATTAAATGTTATTAAATGTTTTTGTGAATTTTTTACTGTCAAATAAATGTATTTTCTTTCTTTCTTTCTTTCTTTCATTAACCACTGAGCCACCAAGACAGTCATCATCTGTTAATGTTACTTTGTAATGTTGTTGATATATCGATAATAAATAAATTCTGTGTAAAAAAATACCTTATCATTCAGTCCAAGCCAGGTACCGTATCCGAATGCTGGCATCTCCTTGCCATTGTTGAGTTTAATCGTCGGGATGTTGACCTGCAAACATTTTTTTTGCTATAACCATAACACACTTCAGAACAGTATATGCCATTAATTAAACATAATCCAAATGAACGTAACGAAATGTAACGTTACAGCATACTTTAATAATGGCTATAGATTTCGTGAATTAGTTCATATTTTTTTAAATTATTATTTCGTAATTTACTTATGTAAATGTTCATTCCAATAAAAAAAGCAAAAAGTAAACAAACTTAGTAGGCAACTGACGTTGACATGTGTCAGCTCAGAGTAAGTTTGTTTACCTTTTGCTTTTTCTTGATTGGAACGAGGTGTAGGTGTTGATGATGCCTATACAGGGTATAAAACATGTAAAAGGACCACTCCTGGTCACTTCTTTTTTTTAAAGAATTCAGTACAATATTATGGGTTCCTTGTCCCTTGGAAATTGTTCAGTTCCACCACCCTTTAAGTTTTTTTATGGCATAGCTGGCAAACGAGCAGACGGATCACCTGATGGTAAGCGATTACCGCCGCCCTAGACACCCGCACTAGAGGAGTAACAAGTGCGTTGCCGGCCTTTGAAATGGGAGTACGCTATTTTCTTGAAGGCTTGTATGTCGTATCGGTCCGGAAATACCGCAGGCGAATCAAATGTAACAATAAAAAATAACTTTTTGGGTATATTGGTAGTTGTATTTGAGCACTTTGATACAAGCATGATTTTCTAGTTTGTTAATTCGTCATTTTTAGGGTTCCGTAGCCAAATGGCAAAAAACGGAACCCTTATGGATTCGTCATGTCTGTCTGTCTGTCTGTCTGTCTGTCTGTCTGTCCGTATGTCACAGCCACTTTTTTTCCGAAACTATAAGAACTATACTGTTGAAACTTGGTAAGTAGATGTATTCTGTGAACCGCATTAAGATTTTCACACAAAAAAAGAAAAAAGACAATAAATTTTGGGGGCTCCCCATACTTAGAACTGAAACTCAAAATTTTTTTTTCATCAAACCCATACGTGTGGGGTCTATGGATAGGTCTTCAAAAATGATATTGAGGTTTCTAATATCATTTTCTTCTAAACTGAATAGTTTGCGCGAGAGACACTTCCAAAGTGGTAAAATCTGTGTCCCCCCCCGTAACTTCTAAAATAAGAGAATGATAAAACTAAAAAAAATATATGATGTACATTACCATGCAAACTTCCACCGAAAATTGGTTTGAACGATATCTAGTAAGTAGTTTTTTTTTAATATTTCATAAATCGTAAACCGCAATTTACCTTTCATTCAAGTTACAACGAACTACAAGAACTACTTTATTACTACTTTAATACTAACTTCTATATTATGTAACTTGCTGCTACGGAACCCTTCATCGAGCGAGTCCGACTCGCACTTGGCCGCTTTTTTTAACATTATCAATGCAAACTTCATACATACAGATCGTGAGCCGGGTGCGCACTGAGCGACCGTCGTCCAGTGACGTCACAGTGGTTGCGGGCGGCGACCCCGCGTCACTTGCCTACCTAAATAATTCATTATCTCGGAAACTATCAAACCTATCATTTTTTTTTACCATATTTTATTTTTATTTTTAATAGAGTATATTTTAAGATAAAAAACAAAAATTGGTGGTATTCTTCATTCATTCCACAGTTTGGTTCTACGAGGCAGAAAGTTTCTAGTGAAACGCACAGTTGTGGACTGCCAACCATACTGCCACCAAGTGCCAACAAGTTTCTGGGAGTAATTTTTTTACACTATTTAAGTATAAACAAGGTCCCCTGTATAATTAGATATTTTTTCGTCAGAAGCGTATAATCGTAGTTGCTGGGTCACAATAGGACATTTTCACATAAATATTTATTATACAGATTAGATACCTACGTATCTATTCTCACAGAACAATACCACAAAACACTAAATACAGAAGGTCCGCTCAATATGCTCACAAAAATCCTAAGCATATATATGCTTATAGACGTATACGGTCGTTGTAGGCAATATCACGTACTGTGCGATCGTGACCTTGCCTCGAACGACCGTATATTTCTATAAACATGTATATGTTTAGGATTTTAGTGGTTTGTATTGAGCGGACTTTCTGTGTCTATTTTGTGACAATACTGACGTAGGAACGCAAACGCAAACGCGCGATCAGCCGGCCGGCGTTTTTGTTATCAAAATAACCACGTCTCTAACTGACTACTATACCTATTTCTTAACAAAATACACATAAAATATTTCTAGACTGACTAATCAAAAATAATTTATAGTAGATTGTTTTTTGACTAGCAATAGATAGATTTAAAATTAAACGTTGAATTGTGATACCTTTGCCATGTTGACGCGACGACACTGCTGCTTCTCTGTAGGTCTGAGCGAGTACTGACTGAACTGACTCCGACTGTGAGTTGTGACTGACTGACTGAACGTGAACTGTGATGTGAACTAACTATTGATTGAGTAGGTGAGGTAGAATGCGCAGTGACCGAACCGGCGGCCGACCGTCAAAACTCCCGGTTCCCGCATAATGACGATATCGGAGCGACCTTGAACCACATGGAACCCCAGGCGACGAACAGATGATGTTAGTTTTTTTGCTTCTTCTCATGCCTCATAATATAATTGTTCTCGAAAAGAAAAAGTTTCAATTAGTTCCCAACGCCTCATATACGAAATTATTTTAATAATTAGAGATGTGCCGAGTACTCGTTTACTACTCGGTACTCGGCGTATTCGGCACTTTTATTAATACTCGTATATAGTTTGAGAGATAATATAATAAAAACAAGCCTGGTTTTTTAAATAAAGTAATGAGCATTTTTTAAAGAAAACAAAGGAAACTATAATTAATAAAGAGAACTGTATTTTTACTTTCGAGCGAGCTTAAAAGTTAAAATACAGTTCCTTACAAGGGGTAACCCTTGTAATGAAGTATTGTCATGGCAAAAAAAAAATTACTTGAGATTTTGATGGGGTTCGATTGTCTTGCACTAATAGAGCACAAACATCTAGAAAATAAAAATGTATGTGTGTATGACCCTCCGGTGCTCTAGCGCCAATACCATTGGACATATTTTGTTAATATCTCCAGCCGTTTTTTATTTCTTAATAGACATTACCGGCTTCAGAAAACAATAGTTTTATTGTGAGTCACTTAATGTTAATCGTTTTATCAGAAGCAAAGATGAATTATTAAAGAGGATATTGAACCTAGTGATTCGGCCGAGTACTCGGTTTGGCAAACTTTAAACCGAGCAATACTCGGTACTCGGTTACTCGGTAAAACTTGTACCTACTCGGCGCATCTCTATTAATAACTTTTGTTCCCGTCCACCTCAAAAAGCCATCAAATACAGTCACAGATTAGATAATATATTAAACGAAATACAATAAAATATAACAGCAAAGAGATAGAAAGTCGCTTTGTTTTTTTAATTTCAATGAAAAAACGGTTGTTCTTCTGACAGTACTTTTTTGAGACAATGGGAATGAAATTGCAACTTAAGGTTAAACGTTAGTGCTCCCTGGTTGAAAAAATCCGATAGATGGCGTTAATCTGACTATAACTTGGTTTTTCGATTTAAAAATAGTATAAATAACCCTAAACCATATTACGTAAAACAGCGAGCAGTTACAAGATCAATGTACGCTAATAAACCATAATAATGTTAATTAAATAAGGATTTCGATATATTTGTCCCCTTACAATTATAGTTTTGCGTTTATCTTGTATGAATAAGGGCTCGAATTACGCACACATACATATTTTTTTTACGTATATGATGCTTATTTTTGACTTACCTCTATAAGTAGTCCGTAACCCAGAGGTGCAAGCGGCAAATTTTGTACGAACCTTTTTATGTTATTGCTTTTAGGTCCGGGTTCGTATCCTACGAGACTTTATTGTTTTTGTCTTTTATTTTTTTTTATTTAGTATAAACATAAATAAATATGTAAATAACAAGACCCAAGAGCGATAAAAGAAAAGATTTTTTAAAAGAAAAAAATCATTTATTGAATAACAATGTCGCATAGCAATCATTCATAGCATTGGCCTGCAAGGAGATATGTATCACGTCTCCCCCGCGAATCAGGACACCAGGGGAGACAGCAGCAGCTGGTCGAGGTGACGGATCCACAGGAGTCCCCCATCGGTTCTGACTTCATAATGTACTCCACCCAGACGTCGGGTTATTGTGCCGAATTCAAACTTCTGGGCAAGAGAGTAACTCCTGGCCACCTTGTCTCCAGGAGAGAAATGTCCTCTCCTTGTCCTCTGACTACGTGGCTCCGGTCTAGGTATGGGACTAGCATGGCATGTAGCTTAGTTCTAAACTCTTTTCCAAACATCAGTAGGTAGGGAGTCCCTCTTGGAGTTTCTGTCTACCTCAAGCGGACTGAGGTCTCCCCATGAGTGGTGAAGTAATACTTAGTTTTCGTAATGTAGTTTTCAGTGCTATACACAACTCCTCAAACTCGAATCTGTAGAAGGTTTCTTCCTCAAGATGTTCATCTTCGGTTTCTAGTTCTATGTTGTTCTGTATTTCGTGAAATTTCTTTATTGTTTTGTCGAGTGACTCCAAGCGGGGCTATATACTTACTTGGGTCTTGAGTGTCGAGCACATTTTCTGTGCGCGTTAATAAACTGTACTGAGCTTCTTGTACGTTTTAATTTCTTTAAATCCATTGAATTGGCCTCGTCGCCAATATTAAAAACATAAAATATCTGTTCAGTCACATAACATTTATTGAATAACAACGTTGCCTAGCAATAGCCTGCAAGGAGATACCGTATCATGCAAGGAGATACGAAGTGATGTCGAAAATTTGTGGAGGCACGGCCTTGCAAGCCTTTGCAAGCCAAGTCTTACGCTATTTGGAGTCACGGTTGTGCCTCCGCAAGCTAAGGAGAGTATCAAACTTAGGAATCACAGATTACCATAATTTTTATGTATATGTTATAGGGAATGGCCCCCTTATTACATCCGTGAAGTGGCAGCATGAAATTCGTTTTCATTGTCGAGAAAAATAGATTCATTTTTTTATTAGAAAGAAAGAAAGAAAGAAAGAAAATGTTTATTAGTAGCAAATAACAATCAAAAACAATAATTAATTTAATTAATTATTAATTAATTATTATTAATTAATTTAATTAATTAATATATTAATTTTTTCAATTTATTTTATCCATACAGATGAAAGTTTTTCAATTGATAAAATTGATTAAGAAAAGTTGATGTTTTGTTAGTTAAAATAACATAATTATCAGTATAATCATTCAAAGAATAATAAATTACTCCAATATACATTTAAATTCAGTCACTCACTCTCACGGTCTCATCAGATTGATTGACAATAACACATTCGCTGGAATGATAACCATCATAGTTACTTAGTTAACAACCCAATATCGTCCCAGTGACTGAATTTAAATGGGTATTATAATTTTAAAATAATTCATTGTAATATAAATAATGATACTGATAATTTTCTTATTAAATTTTGAACGTTGCACGGCGCAAGGCATGCGTGAGCGTTTTAATCTGCCGCGCTTCAGTTAACTATTATATTGGGCAATAATCTTGAATTTGGTGTAGTTTTCGGATGAACCGAGGACGCAGCCTTCAGTTTTGGATTGATTTTGTACCATGTCAGACAAAAAAATTAAAATTTACAAAAATCGAACCTGCTATTTTTGATAGCGATAAGACCGCCTTTGCATATCAATGTTTAAATATTTTATGTGTTTTCGTTGTTATTTGTACTCTTTTGGTGTGCAATAAAATTTTCGTATAGGTAACTAATTTAAAATAAAACCTTAACATGCTGCGATTTTGACACAATTTCAAGAACATAAAAAGCAACAATGCTGCCCATACTTCATGCTCTGATAGGGAGTATATACTGTTTTTTAGCCTTTAATTGAAGAGAAAAGAAAACCGCGTTCGAAACCTGGAATGCCTGTCTTGTGGAGACATTAAAAGCGCCAAAATACTTTGGAAAAAATTATCATAACCATGTTTGACAAGTGAGTTTGAATAAAACGAGGTTTTTGTACATAGACGATTACGTTTAGGAATATATTTTGGTGACAAAAATTATTGTGTAAGTGAATAACTGTTTATCCTTTTGTGACAAATAAATTATTCTATAACCTGAAACTTGGTGCTACATGGCGGGAATTCATTACTTTTTACAGTCGAGTCTATAAATATTGACGTGTAAGACTTTTTACTTGATATGTGAATGTTTTTGTCGAGATTTTACTTTCCGTGTATGAAAATCTACATATCTAAGGTTCGGGTTGTATCACGTGGTTGCTGGTAACTACTTACTTTTTGTCAAACGAGACAATAATAATACACCCGGAAAACCGCCTCCGTTGTCTAGTCGCTCGCTTCACATCAGGAGGTTGCGGGTTCGATTCCCGGCAGAGTCTAACTATAATATGTAAGACTCCGTTTGGTCGGTGGTAGAGCATTCTCGGAGCCTGCATGGTTAGCTATCATCTTTTTTTTTGCCCTCAATTGGTAAGCCCTTGGCATCATCTCACCTGATGGTAAGTGACGATGATGCCGAATACGAAAGTGGGCTTACCAAGATTCCCCAACGCAGTGGGGAACTGGTTATCTTACCTTCATGCCGGAACACATCAATGCTGTTAACGTTGATGTTTGGCGGCAAGACTTAGATAAGATGGTGGCATATGCCAGGCGGGCTCAGAAAATGCCCTACCACCAACCAAACCGAATCCAGAAAGTTACACCCCGCCGGGAATCGAACCCGCGACCTCCTGATGTGAAGCGAGCGGACAAGCGGAGGCGGTTAAAATTTGAAATGGGGCATGGTATGAGTCTAAAAATTTTTGAATGCACCTTATACAGGCTGTAACTTCCGGAAACTTTAACATACCAACCCATACTAAATTCGCATAAAAATGAAGTTTTCATATAATATGGTAAGATAACCGACCAATTTTGTATGGTGTGTCCAAAAATTGTCTTAAGTATTCAGCATTCTTAAGGTTCATTCGGAAAAGTTGTTCAGTTTCATGAGTGGATCCCATAATTTAAATTTCCAGGAGTGATGTTTTTACATCCTGTATAAGTAAAAATATCAGCCTGTATATCACAAATATCGAGCTGATACTCACAACTAGACCTTGTTGGGTGAACAATATTTTCGTCTTTCAGATGTCCCTGACGTGAGACTGACAGCGTCTTTTTTTCTGAATATAAAAAAAGTTTGCCAGCATTAATTACTCAGACTAAAAAGTCTTTATAATAAATTTGCTACTTTGGTAATGCTCAAGCAAAATGCAAGATGGCGCTAAAAACGAAATCCTGGGCTAAACAAAGCTTAACAGACCAATTGAGATTGTAGTTACTGTAATATCAGAAAGGTGGTGCTGAATTATACACCACTACATGCGTAAAATTTATGGTATTTTACTGCAGTTTTTAATGATATTACAGAAATAAATAATATAATTATATACATTTGGAGAAAATAAAAGGTTGCAAAGTTTACGTTGGACAGATAAAATCGAAAATATAGTGGTTATTTGTGTAGTTAATAGCCAGGTAAATTTGTATGAAATAGGAACCTTAAGGTTAAACGTCAGTCACCCTATTTCATACAAATTTACATCGGTCAAAACTATACAAATACACACAATATTTTTGATTTTATCTGTCCAACGTAAACTTTACAACGTTTTATTTTCGCCAAATGTATATAATTATATTATTTATTTCTGTAATATCATTAAAAACTGCCCTAAAATACCATAAATTTTACGCATGTAGTGGTGTATAATTCAGCACCACCTTTCTGAAATGACAGTAACTACAATCTCAACTAGTCTGATAAGCTTTGTTTAGCTGAGGATTTCGTTTTTAGCGCCATCTTGCATTTTACTTGAGCATTACCAAAGTAGCAAATTTATTATAAAGACTTTTTAGTCTGAGTAATTTATGCTGGCAAACTTTTTTATATTCAGAAAAAAAAGGTGCTGTCATTCCCACGTCAGGGTATCTGACAGACGAAAATATTGTTTACCCAACAAGGTCTAGTTGTGAGTTTCAGCTCGATATTTGTGATACACAGGCTGATATTTTTACTTATACAGGGTGTAAAAAGATCACTCCTGGAAATTTTAATTATGGGATCCACTCATGAAACTGAACAACTTTTCCGAATGAACCTTAAGAATGCTGAATACTTAAGACAATTTTTGGACACACAATACAAAATTGTCGGGTTAGCTGACCATATTATATGAAAACTTCATTTTTATGCGAATTTTGTATGGGTTCCTTCAGATTAGCTTTACAGTTTCATAAATAGAACAGCCTGTTAAAGTTTCCGGAAGTTACACCCTGTATAAGGTGCATCCAAAAATTTTTAGAACCTTACCATGCCCTATTTAAAATTTTAACCGCCTCCGTAGCGTAGTGGCTTGTCCGCTCGCTTCACATCAGGAGGTCGCGGGTTCGATTCCCAGCGGGGTGTAACTTTGTGGATTCGGTTTGATTGGTGGTAGGGCATTTTCTGAGTCCGCCTGGCATATGCTTCCATCTTATCTAAGTCTTGCCGCCAAACAGCAACGTTAACAGCATTGATGTGTTTCGGCATGAAGATAAGGTAGCCAGTTCCCCACTGCGTTGGGGACTCTTGGTAAGCCCGCTTTCGTATTCGGCATTATCGTCACTTACCATCAGGTGAGATGATGCCAAGGGCTTACCAATTGAGGGTAAAAAAAAGACGATATCTAACCAGGCAGGAATCTTACATATTATAGTTAGACTCCGCCGGGAATCGAACCCGCAACCTCCTGATGTGAAGCCAGCGACTAGACAACGGAGGCGGTTTTCCGGGAGTATTATTATTGTCTCGTTTTACAAAAAGTAAGTAGTTACCAGCAACCACGTGATACAACCCGAACCTTAGATGTGTAGATTTTCATACGCGGTAAGTAAAATCCCGACAAAAACATTCACATAATATATCAAGTAAAAAGTCTTTACATGTCAATCTTTATACAGGGTTACAGGAAAAGTCGTACTGAATATTAAAGGACGTTATTATTCAGGTCATTTCTGATGAATTTGATTCCATGATATGGTGTCCTAAACTTAACCGTTATGGAGATATTGAACTTTAAAGATTTTTTTAAAAAATCCTTAATTTTTTGGCTTTCTTATCGATTTTTTTGGGATTAGTGCTTCTAGGGTCCATTTTTTTGATGTAACTAGTTAGAAGGCATGTCAATTAATAAAAATAATTAACCAAAACTGAACCTACTACTAACAGCTTAAAAAGACTGCTTGACAACGGTTAGAATTAAATAATTTTCATTAAGTGTTTTTAAATTTGAAGCTCTCTGTTTTTAAAAAAATATATGAAACTTATTCTGCAAATAGTTTTAAAAACTTCTACGTCTCTTTAGCTGTTCAAAAAGGTATAACACTTACTATTAAATAGGCAAAATATTGAACAAATAACAGTTAAGTTAGCAGAGGGTAAATTTTTTTGACAACTCTTTAGTCCTTTTCAGCTTCAAACGAAGAGCAGTTTTCTTCTCAAAACTTTGTTTAAGGCCTTAATTCTTGTTAATCGATTCTTTAATTTACAGATTCTCATCAATTAATAAGACTAAAGGCCTTAGGGTGCATTTCCACTGATGCGGAGCGGGGCTGAGCAGGGCGGAGAAGATCAGAGAATAGTAGCAAGTGTTTCCACTGAAGCGGGACGGAGCAGAGTAGAGCACAGTGGAGCGAAGTAGGGCAGAGTGGAGCGAAGTAGGGCGGAGCGGAGCGGGGCGGAGCTGAGCGGGACGGAGCGAAGCGAAGCTGAGTGGTCTGGAGCTGCATGTGACCATTTTCTAGGTCTTCTCTGCTCCGCTCCACTCCATTCTACCCTAATTCGCTCCACTCTGCTCTACTCTGATCCGCCCTACTTCGCTCCACTCTGCTCTACTCTGCTCCGCCCCGCTTCAGTGGAAACACTTGCTACTATTCTCTGATCTTCTCCGCCCTGCTCAGCCCCGCTCCGCATCAGTGGAAATGCACCCTAAGGCCTTTAGTCTTATTAATCGATGAGAATCTGTAAATTAAAAAGTTGATTAACAAGAATTAAGGCATTAAACAAAGTTTTGAGAAGAAAACTGCTCTTCGTTTGAAGCTGAAAAGGACTAAAGAGTTGTCAAAAAAATGTACCCTCTGCTAACTTAACTGTTATTTGGTCAATATTTTGCCTATTTAATAGTAAGTGTTATACCTTTTTGAACAGCTAAAGAGACGTAAAAGTTTTTAAAACTATTTGCAGAATAAGTTTCATATATTTTTTTAAAAACAGAGAGCTTCAAATTTAAAAACACTTAATGAAAATTATTTAATTCTAACCGTTGTCAAGCAGTCTTTTTAAGCTGTTAGTAGTAGGTTCAGTTTTGGTTAATTATTTTTATTAATTGACATGCCTTCTAACTAGTTACATCAAAAAATGGACCCTAGAAGCACTAATCCCAAATAAATCGACAAAAAAGCCAAAAAATTGAAGATTTTTAAAAAAATCTTTAAACTTCAATATCTCCATAACGGTTAAGTTTCGGACACCATATTATAGAATCAAATCCATTAGAAATTACCTGAATAATAACGTCCTTTAATATTCAGTACGACTTTTCCTGTAACCCTGTAGACTCGACTATAAAAAGTTATGAATTCCCACCACGTAGCGCCAAGTTTTTTTTAAACACTGAATCGCTAGTTCTATAATCAGGTTATAGAATAATTTATTTCTCAAAAAAGGATAAACAGTTATTCACTTACACAATATTTATTGTCGTTTTATTCAAACTTACTTGTCAAACATGGTTATGTTAAATTTTTCCAAAGTATTTTGGCGCTTTCAATGTCTCCACAAGACAGGCATTCCAGGTTTCGAACGCAGTTTTCTTTTCACTTCAATTAAAGGCTAAAAAACAGTATCACTCCCTGTCAGCACATGAAGTATAGGCAGCACTGTTGCTTTTTATGTTCTTGAAAACATCAACTTTTCTGATAACTGTGTCTATTGTCATTGATATCATTTCATGTGCTTGAACATTAATTGAAAAGCTTTTATCTGTATGGATAAATAAATTGAAAATAAATTTAAAAAAATAATAAAATTTAAAAATGAATCTATTTTTCTCGCCAGTGAAAACGAAATTCATGCTACCGCTTCACGGAAGTAATAAGGGGGCCATTCCCTATGATATATACAGGGTGATTGGTAATTCGACGTGATCCTTCAAAGGGGTTATACTAGAGGTCATTTGCAACAAATTCAGTCCAGTTCAACAGGGGTTAAAAATGTATGGTTACTGAGATATTACTGTTTTAAGATTTTTTTAAATTTTCTACCTTGTTACCAAAAACAATTATTTATGAAAAAAACATAACACTGTTTACATTAAGTTTCAACAGTATAGTTCTTATAGTTTCGGAAAAAAGTGGCTGTGACATACGGGCGGACAGACAGACAGACAGAAAGACATGACGAATCCATTAGGGTTCTTTTTTGCCATTTGGCTACGGAACCCTAAAAAACTAGATGCTTTATCCTATACTATTAAACGAGTTAAGTGTCCCGACGATTTCGAAAACGGCTTGAAACCTTTTGATGAAAATCTAGGATTAGGGGTTAAAAATCACCATAAATCCAGATCTATGAGGGAATTATCTTCGAAAAGATTCATTTAAGGGAGAATTCATTTAATGATCGAAATTACATGTAAGGAGAACGCATATGATGCTTATTTTTAACCATTGCTTATAGTACATTGGTAGACTAGCGGTTTTGGTGCGAGCCTCTTACGTTTTGCTGCTTTTAGGTCCGGATTCGAATACCACCCATGAGACTATAGTAGTTTGTTCTTTGTTTTTATTTTTTTTATTTTGTGTGAACTTATGTAAATATTATGAAAATAAATAAAAAGACTTAAGAGTGATAAAAAAAAGTATTTTAACCTCTTTGTATTTTAGAGACAAATAGCGCCATCTTTCGCCATATAAGTTAATTACATATCTGTTGATTGTGCCGCTCTGTCCCGTGTTTGAAAATAGGAAATTTTCCACGGCTTTCTCTAAACTCAACCACATGACGCTGATAACATTTGCAATACGAAAATCTCTAAAAAGTCGCCAAAATTACTTATTTTTTTTTATCAAAAAAAGGATGATTTGCATGTATTTTTTTCAATAGAATCAAATTATAAAAAAATATTATACATATTTTCAAAACAAATATTGCTTGTCTTTTCGTCCCTTAGAAGGCCACCACCGACTTAAACAACACCCTGCAAAATGTTTCATAGAAAATATATCTTATATGTACTACTAAACAAGTTATCTTATTTATAAAAACTCCGATTGAACGAGGGACGCACTATGGGGCCTTTGTTCGGTATCAGCGGTCGAAATATCATTTTTGAAAATATCGTTATAACTACAATTTTTTAATTTATTTACAATTTTGAGACATCTTCCTATGTCATGATAATATTTTTACCCAATTTTATGAATCGAGTTAATATTAACGGCACTTTAAACTTAGCATTTCATCGCAAAAATTGTTTGGAAATTTTCGTTACATTCAGTAATGTTTTTTTTTCTCGTCACTTTGGCAGACAGTGCACTCAGGTATTTAACGTTTTCAAAGTAGGCTACTTACAGGATCTTATGCATATTTTTAACGTCATTATATTGCCTTCCGTAATGACACAGGCCGCCATGAACAGGACCACTTCACTTTTCTATACAGGGTGGCCAGAAGATTGACGTCAAAAAAAAAAAATTTGGTCCCTCGTATCGTGGGGTATCCGAATCACCCCCATGTATGTTCCGCGATTTTTCACGGTTCTCGAGTTATGATTTTTTTTCTGAAATTTCAACATTTTCGACCTGACCAACTTTAAAAATTTCTAAACAAAAAAGTAGAACCCTTTTCGATAAGTTTTTTTTTGAAACTTAATCCTCATAAATTGTACTTTTAAGCATAAAATAATCAGCTACGTAACTTTCATGAATATTAAGTAAATTTTGGTCACAAGAGAAAAAAATACGTTTAGTGAATTATGACTTAGATTTTCAAATTTAAATCAAAAATCTAAACAGATGACTTAGTGGTTCCTGAGTAGGCTTAAAAACTGCACCATTCTCTTAGTTTTCGTAATCATTAAAAAAAAGTAGTACTTAATAAGCTAGTTTTGTTAATATCGGCCTTGAAAGATAGGGAGGTCATAAATTTTTAAAATTAGCTATCTGATGAAAAAAAAAGTTTGGTCATTTTATCATTCCTAAGGTTATTTAAAGATAGAGAATCATTCCTTAGGTTATTTAAAGATAGAGAATGCTAGAAACTAACATGAAAAATGCCGTAGAAGTTGGTTAAAAAATGTTTTAAGTAAAAAGTGGTTTTGTCAATAAATCAAAGATGATAAAGTAAAAACAATATTTATTTTTAACATTTACAACAGGTTTTCAAAGTGGCCACCTCCAACAGCAATACACATTCTACACCTACGTAAAAAATTGTCTTTTAATCGTCTAAAGGCTTCCCTGTTCTCTGTCACAACACGTCCGGCTTCTGCAATCTTTTGCCTTAATTCTTGTTCACTCGAACATTCTCGAGCGTATGCTATTTCCTTGTAATAACCCCAAATGAAAAAGTCAATGGGGTTAAGGTCAGGTGAGCGTGGTGGCCACCTAATTGGTCCACTGCGTCCGATCCATCTGTTGGGGTATGTCTCATTTAAGTGATTTCGGACTTGCGTCGCATAGTGACACGGAGCGCCGTCATTTTGAAAAACCATGGTTCGTCGAAGCTGAAGACTCACATCTTCCAGCAATATTGGAAGATCATTTTCTAAAAAGTTTCTGTATGTTGCTCCATCAAGTCTAGATGGCAATTCAAATGGACCAATCAGTTCACCGTTGAGGATACCAGACCACATGTTAACACTAAAACGATGTTGAAACGTTGAATCTCTCGCTTCGTGTGGATTTTCAATCGCCCAGGTGTGATAATTATGGATATTGAATATACCACATCGCTCAAACCGTGACTCATCTGTCCATAAGACTTTATTAAAATATCCAGGATCTTCTTGCTCTTTTCGTAGCATAGTTTGGCAAAATTCCACGCGCAATTTCCAGAGCACGAGCCATTTTTCTCGTACTCGTAGACGGATTTCGCTGAACTTCTTCGAGCACCATTTCTCTGCGATCTGGATCAGTTCTAGGGATGCGGATGAGGGAGTTCACGATTACCGCGTTGTCCAGGAATGCGGCCTGACATTAGGGTATTGTGCGTGTTAGTAAAAACACGATGGTCGGGATAATTCTCAGGTTGCGGCCCACCACGTCGTAGAAGTTGTTCGCGATACAATCGTGCTGCTTCAAGGCCGTTTCCTTGTGCAACTCCATAAAAATAATGCATTTCTGCATATTCGCTTAATGTGTAACTCATCACTTACACTTTCACAGTAAACAAAGTCCGAATCAGAATGCAAAACAGTCGAGGAACAGAGCAAAGTAGTCAACAAGTAAGGCGAGCGAATGTATTCAACTAAAATGGCGGCGACGCGTGTAGCAGTAAACACAAAGTGAGTACGACTGAGGCAGGTATTTGTTTCGGGCTGGCTAGAGTGGCGGCCCCTTTCACTACCTAGAGTGAGAGAGATGGCAATAATTCTATCTCTTATCATCGCCGCCTATTGTTATTGCGGGTTTATTCTTTGAATTGCGCCTAAAAGTACTTTTACAACCCGTTATCCACCAGAATTGATCGAAAAGTGAATAAATGAAACCTCAAAATGTTTTTCTGCAGTAATTTTTGGTTAATTAACAGACTAATTTAACCTAAGGAAAGATAAAATGACCAAACTTTTTTTTTCATCAGATAGCTAATTTTAAAAATTTATGACCTCCCTATCTTTCAAGGCCGATATTAACAAAACTAGCTCATTAAGTACTACTTTTTTTTAATGATTACGAAAACTAATAGAATGGTGCAGTTTTTAAGCCTACTCAGGAACCACTAAGTCATCTGTTTAGATTTTTGATTTAAATTTGAAAATCTAAGTCATAATTCACTAAACGTATTTTTTTCTCTTGTGACCAAAATTTACTTAATATTCATGAAAGTTACGTAGCTGATTATTTTATGCTTAAAAGTACAATTTATGAGGATTAAGTTTCCAAAAAAAACTTATCGAAAAGGGTTCTACTTTTTTGTTTAGAAATTTTTAAAGTTGGTCAGGTCGAAAATTTTGAAAATTCAGAAAAAAAATCATAACTCGAGAACCGTGAAAAATCGCGGAACATACATGGGGGTGATTCAGATACCCCACGATACGAGGGACCTAATTTTTTTTTTTTGACGTCAATCTTCTGGCCACCCTGTATAGACACCTGTAACTTTTGTAAAGGCAAAGCGCCAGACTTTTTTTGTACCTTAATTTATAGGTAATATATAGTTACTCAATAAACTACATTCAAAAGTTCTGGCGCTTTGCCTTCGTAGAACTTTTCATCATACTTTTACTAAAAGTGCTTATTAGAAAAATATTTCAATAATTTATTTCAATATATTTTTTAAACATTTTATTTAATTTTAGACCTTATTTATTTAATTCTATAATTTATTTAATTTTTAAAGTCATTTTCCATAACTTCTGTATTATAAAACAATTAATAATTACTAATTTATATGTTCTGTATATAGTTTTATTCAAAATGAGGCTTAAAAAGAAAATATTATAATACTTACGTATATTTGTATATAAACATATAAATAAATAAATTGCGAGGGGGAGCGTCGGTGGTCTGCAGTTAGTGACTCCGTCCTCCTAACCAGAGGTCTCGGGTTCAAATCCTGGCCAGTGCACCAATAAGTTTTTCGAAACTTACGTGCATTTTCATACCGACTGTTTTAACGGTGAAGGAAAACATCGTGAGGAAACCTGCACATCTGATTTCCAGTTGTGTATGACGGTCGCGTTGCACACGTCCGTAGGTGTAAATCTAAAAAAAAAATGCCCTACACGTGACCGAGGGTGATGATAAGTGCAACACCAGGCAACCGCCGCCTATACCTAGTGGATAGGACGATTAAATTGTGCCACACGATAAGAGAAGAGAAATAAATAAATAAATATTATCTGGCTCAAATCACACACGAAGTTTTGGCTTCAAACTGGGTTTATCTGTATTACGGGAAACAGAGACTGAAATACTTAATAGATTTTGTATCCAAAATTGGTAGATACATTTAAATACATACATATATAGATATAATACAACCAGAAACACCTCGCCTCTATGCCGCCTCGAGGGGACGCGCTTGACTCGATATTTTATTTATGAGCTATAATTTGACATCTTTATATGTAATTAATTTATGTTAAAATAAAAGTCCTTCAGAATAAAAAAAATGTTAACTCACCAGAAACATCAAACAAATTTTCTCTTCGCAGAAATGTTTGCCCTGCGTGGGGTTTGAAACCATATGGTACTACATACGTTACGTGCATAAAATACTGATTCATGGTTATTTAATAATATAGACAGCCGTATTACCCATTGGGCAGCTATCTGAGGAGGCACAAGAGACCCGAAATTAAGATTTTAAATTTTATCGGGAACACTTCAGCAGAAAAGCATCAAGGACGAGTACAATAACTGATATCTTTCAAAAAATGCTCTTGTCTTCCGATCCGTATGTAACTTTTTCCAGGAAGATGGAAAATAAGAATAAAAAACACCTTGTTAAAGAAGTAATTGATTTGCTGCAGCTGAAAATATTGATAAGTCAGTACCCACAAGTGTTTTTTTGTACATATATGTTATGCGATAACTCCACCAACTATGACTTGATTTTGCTGATTCTTTTTTGTTAGGTAGGTAATACTTTAGAGGTGCTCCCATAATTTTTTTATCGAAATTGATTCAGCGCTTTTTGAAAAAATCAACAAAAACTAAAAAAACATAGCAAAATGGTAGCTGTTACGATTGAAGTCGGTTGTTTTTAACGTGTTCAGCGTTGTCATTATTAGTTCAATCACTCCAAATACAAAATGAACGAAAACATAATTTTGATCACGTTTTTGGAAAATGGCCACACTGTGCGACGCTCGGTCTCCCAGCTAGTTCAATATAATAAGAAAATTATCAGTATCATTATTTATATTAGAATGAATTATTTTAAAATTATAATACCCATTTAAATTCAGCCACTGGGACGATATTGGGTTGTTAACTAAGTAACTATGATTGTTATCATCCCAGCGAATGTATTATTGTCAATCAATCTGATGAGACCGTGAGAGTGAGTGACTGAATTTAAATGTATATTGGAGTAATTTTTATTCTTTAAATTATTATACTGATAATTATGTTATTTTAATTAACAAAACATCAACTTTTCTTAATCAATTTTATCAATTGAAAAACTTTCATCTGTATGGATAAAATAAATTGAAGAAATTAATAAACAAATGAATCTATTTTTCTCGACAATGAAAACGAATTTCATGCTGCCACTTCACGGAAGTAATAAGGGGGCCATTCCCTATGACATATACATAAAAATTATGGTAATCTGTGATTTCTAAGTTTGATACTCTCCTTAGCTTGCGGAGGCTCTACCGTGACTCCAAATAGCGTAAGACTTGGCTTGCAAAGGCTTCCAAGGCCGTGCCTCCACAAATTTTGGACATCACTTCGTATCTCCTTGCATGATACGTATCTCCTTGCAGGCTATTGCTAGGCAACGTTGTTATTCAATAAATGTTATGTGACTGAACAGATATTTTATGTTTTTAATATTGGCGACGAGGCCAATACAATGGATTTAAAGAAATTAAAACGTACAAGAAGCTCAGTACAGTTTATTAACGCGCACAGAAAATGTACTCGACGCTCAAGACCCAAGTAAGTATATAGCCCCGCTTGGAGTCACTCGACAAAACAATAAAGAAATTTCACGAAATACAGAACAACATAGAACTAGAAACCGAAGATGAACATCTTGAGGAAGAAACCTTCTACAGATTCGAGTTTCAGGAGTTGTATATAGCACTGAAAACTACATTACGAAAACTAAGTATTACTTCACCACTCAAGGGGAAACGTCAGTCCGCTTGAGGCAGACAGAAATTCCAAGAGGGACTCCCTACCTACTGATGTTTGGAAAAGAGTTTAGAACTAAGCTACATGCCATGCTAGTCCCATACCTAGACCGGAGCCACGTAGTCAGAGGACAAGGAGGCATTTCTCTCCTGGAGATAAGGTAGCCAGGAGTTACTCCTCTCTTGCCCAGAAGTTTGAATTCGGCACAATAACCCGACGTCTGAGTGGAGTACATTATGAAGTCAGAACTGATGGGGGACTCCTGTGGATCCGTCACTTCGACCAGCTGCTGCTGTCTCCCCTGGTGTCCTGATTTGCGGGGGAGATGTGATACATATCTCCTTGCAGGCCAATGCTATGAATGATTGCTATGCGACATTGTTATTCAATAAATGATTTTTTTCTTTTAAAAAATCTTTTCTTTTATCGCTCTTGGGTCTTGTTATTTACATATTTACTTATGTTCATACTAAATAAAAAAATAAAAAGACAAAAACAATAAAGTCTCGTAGGATACGAACCCGGACCTAAAAGCAATAACGTAAAAAGTTCGTACAAAATTTGCTGCTTGCACCTCTGGGTTACGGACTACTTATAGAGGAAAGTCAAAAATAAGCATCATATACGTAAAAAAATTATGTATGTGTGGGTAATTTGAGCCCTTATTCATACGAGATAAACGCAAAACTATAATTGTAAGGGGTCAAATATATCGAAATCCTTATTTAATTAACATTATTATGGTTTATTAGCGTACATTGATCTTGTAACTGCTCGCTGTTTTACGTAATATGGTTTAGGGTTATTTATACTATTTTTAAATCGAAAAACCAAGTTATAGTCAGATTAACGCCATCTATCGGATTTTTTCGACCAGGGAGCACTAACGTTTAACCTTGGGAACAAGCCTTTTTTTAAATAAGGTTCATGACTGCTAGTCATTTCAGTTACTTTTTATTAGAATATCAAAAACAACAATTTGTTCTAAAATGTTTGAAATATGATGTCAGAATTTACTGTAGTCGTTTCTATACGAATTACGAAATTTTAAATACATATTAAAAATATCACATGTTATGAAATCCTGTCTACCCCAATAATTAATTTCCTTCAATTAAATTATATTTTTTTTTCTGGCTTTCATGTAGTGATGTCTCTCATGTAAAAACTGACTGAGTAGGTAGGATTCCATTAAATATTGTATTGGCGTTTTCTTAGAGCTCAATTGGGTAAATTTTTTGTACAAAAAAAATTTCTAAATTATTTAAAAATCGTGAAATATTAGGCGGAATATGTTAAAAAATACATATGGTAACGAAGAACACGCTGGGGTAAGACTAAGTGTAGCCTTCAAAAATAAAAAGTAAGTATTTTTTTAATGAAAAAATGGCGATTTTCAGTGACGAAAAAACCCATTTTCATAGCTTCTACACCACTACTGTGCTCTCAAAATATTCAGACAACGTACATTTAGTAAGCATCATTTTATTTCTAAATGTCCAATGGTACTTTGGAAATAGTTAGTTGTTTTAAAACCTTAATTATTTTGTATTAATTTTCTCTTTGAACTTTTTTTACTAATCGGCAATTTCATATGTAAACACCTAATACTCGTATTAAGTCATATCGGAATTGCCCCAAAGCACTCTAGCAGATACCTAGTTTAGCCTTCATAACAAAGAAGACCGCAAAGTATGGAGTTTCCGTATGCTTTGCGACCTTCTTTCTGATTAGGGCAGAGTTGTGAATGTGAACGTTCGTATCCAGGCTCGACAACACAGGCACAAAACAAAATAGACAGATACAGAAGGTCCGCTCAATACGCTCACTAAAATCCTAAGCATATACATGATTATAGACGTATGCGGTCGTTGTAGGCAAGGTCACGATACTGTTGTGATACTTTGCCGCGTGACCTTGCCTCGAACGACCGTATATTTCTATAAGCATGTATATGCTTACGATTTTAGTGGTTTGTATTGAGCGGACCTTCTGTGTCTATTTTGTGACACAGGCGACGACAACTTTTTCGTAACGACGACAGCTTCGTTGCAACTTTTTTCGACTACTATTTAAATACCTAAACAATAAAAGGTTTGAATGGTCCTGAGGAGACCAAAATTTTTTGGCGAGCATTAAGTGTTTTATTAATAACAGTTGTCACATTTGACCCGAATAATAGCCTGGATATACAGGATGTAACAAAATTGGCGTAGGACTCGTTAACTGGGTATTCTACTTATAGTACTGAACAACTTTTGTTTTACGACTTTGCTCAAATCGCAAAAAAAAATCGGGCTCTCCATACAAATTGATCATAGTTGTTTTGCTATTTTTGTATGGAGAGTCTAAAAAAAGTTTTGCAATTTGCGCAAAGTCGTAGAACAAAAGTTGTTTAGTACGGTTACATAGATGAACATCTCTTCGTGATCTATAATGTGTTTTTTGTGACTTCATTCCCCTGTTGATTTTTAGGAAAAAAAATACATGTTTTTGTATGTACATATACATAGGTAGTGCTGACATCTCGTGTGGCGATCACAAACTAAAAACGGGCTCCATAACCTAAATTCGGGGCTAATCACCTCTTGTTTCCCTTTAACCAAAGCAAGCGCAGTGTTGTCCAAATACCGCTACTCAACGCTAGATGGCGCAAATTCTTTTATTGGTTGAGTTTAGTTCTTGTTCTTCACACAGATGGCAGGACCAGTATCGTTTTCTTTTTAGCAAATGAAAATGTAGGGAAAACATGTAAAATACTTTTGTAAAGGAAAATTAAAAGAGATCCCCGCAAGGGATAAGTTCGCCTTTGTATATTTTTTCCTTTGTTATTTTGATGTGTATATTTAAGTACATTTTTGTTTGCAATAAAGAGTAATAAACTTTATAAGTCCGTCTATTGTATAAACATGTTATTTACAATTAAAAGTTTACAAATAACATTATTTTTAAATGGGTTTCGTTCTAAAAATAAGATACTAACTCGATTTTATTCCCTCCCAAATCGATATGAAGATTAAAGTAACTAACCATTTTTTTTTGTTTTCCATACTAAATCTCAATAGTGAATCAAGAATTTGTATGGGGAATTGAAAAAATAATTTTGTAGCTCGGTTTTTTTTTCAATATTTTTTCTGTACTCTACACTTAAAATTACAAACGGATTTTTTTAAAAGCCTCTATAAAAGGTCTAACAAATTTAGCTGACACAATTTAAACTGGGGCATCTTCTCATAAAACTGAACAACTTTCCCCAAGGAACCCATAGTCAATTCTTGAAAAAAATAATTGACCTTTCTTACAATTCGTTCACCTGATCGGCCATTTTTCGCTAAAGCTCCAGTTTAAATACTGCCCTCATAAGAAAGAAAGCCGCAAATTAGACCGTATTTTTAGGGTTCCGTAGCCAAATGGCAAAAAAACGGAACCCTTATGGATTCGTCATGTCTGTCTGTCTGTCCGTCCGTATGTCACAGCCACTTTTTTCCGAAACTATAAGAACTATACTGTTGAAACTTGGTAAGTAGATGTATTCTGTGAACCGTATTAAGATTTTACAACGAACTACAAGAACTTTTATATTATGTTACTTGTTGTTACGGAACCCTTCAATCCGACTCGCACTTGGCCGCTTTTTTTATGTGATAGGCGGCAAACGAGCAGACGGATCACCTGATGGTAAGCGATTACCGCCGCCCATAGACACCCGCAACACCAGAGGAGTCACAAGTGCGAAGCCGGCCTTTGAAATGGGATGGGGAATGGGGGGGGGAAGGTTGGGCCTTCGGTACCCTCACTCACTCGGCGAAACACAACGCAAGCGTTGCTTCACGCCGGTTTTCTGTGAGGCCGTGGTATCACTCCGGTCGAGCCGGCCCATTCGTGCCGAAGCATGGCTCTTCCACAGTATTAAGTTTCTATACTTTGTGACCTTATTTCTTATGAAGTCAGAATAGTTTTAGCTGATTTTTTTAAATCTTGTTTACACTCCATATCGTCCTCACTGCGGGGGCACGGGGGGCACGGGTCTCTTCCCATACATCGGGATGGTTAAGCCTTACTCCACACACGGAGCCAAGTCCGGATTGGTGGAGGTTGTGGGGCTAGTGGCCATCCCCAGTATCAGAAGTTTTTAAGCCGCCTATAAGGCCTCCGACATGGCTTCACGACTGCCATCTAGTGATAGCAGCCGGCACGGCTTAACGTGCCTTGCGAAGCACGGAAACGGTCAAGATAAATGCCACTAACAGTCAAACCCATCCAGGTTATGACGTGTCTGTAGTCAGTGATCGACGCGACCACGCAAGCTGCACTGAGCAACGATCGCTTAAACTTCAGCTGTTAAACCTTATACAGGGTTATTTTTGGACCCCCCACCAAAACTTCACAGTGGCTTCTACTCATGAAACTGAGCAACTTTCCCCAAGTAACCAATGGTCAATTCGTAAAAAAATTTTGGACTTTTCATACCAATATGGTCACGTGATCGGCCTATTTTGTATGAAGATACCCAAAATTTTTTTGCGAATTGACCATTGGTTACTTGGGGAAAGTTGCTCAGTTTTATGAGTAGAAGCCACTGTGTAGTTTTGGTGGGGGGTCCAAAATAACCCTGTATACGTGCAACGATCTGTGTTTTGTTAACATAACCTCGGTTTTATTTTTTAAATCCAAAAGTTCCTTTGTAACATCAAGTTTCAACACAAATTATACGTATTAGCATTAAGAAAGTCGCGGTCACTCCGAAGGACGCCACCTGTTGGTCGAAACCGCAAAATTGCGTCCAAAACAAATGAGGGGTCATTTTGATTCAATGTCACATGTTTGTATGACCATTCAGTACTAAAACCAAAGACCTATATCACAGAACAGGGCTCTTCTAAAATATTAAAAAAATAATAACAGTGGCTTTTACTCATCTTTTACTAATCAAACTGAACAATTTTCCCCAAGGAACCTATACTAAATTCGCAAAAGAAAATTTGGACTTCTCATACAAAATTGACGTATTATTTGATTGCGAATTAAGTATAGGTTCCTTATGAAAAGTCGTACAGTTTCGTTCATGAATAGAAGCCAATGAAATTTTTTTAGGTAGAAAACAGTATCAATTTCTGTATTTGATTGAAATATCTCCTCCATAAAATAAGGTATTTGTAATAATTAGGTATCCTACATGGCTAAAAAAATAAACTGCCCTCTTTATTTTGTAGCTTTCTCTTACTTACGACACAAATTGTATGGTCATATGGTCATTTTGTGGTCACTAAGATCAATTGTTTATCCTATTGGTAGTTATTCTGGAAGTATAGGTATACAGGGTGTAAGGGACAGGTTTCCGAAAACTTTAAGGGCTTGCTCATTAGACGAAACTGAACAACTTTCCACAAGAAGTTTTTACAGGAAACGTAAAAAAATCGGCTTCTCCATACAAACTGTCCAATCGAGTTTATAATTATGTATGGAGAAGCCGATTTTTTGACGTTTCCTGTAAAAATTTCTTGTGGAAAGTTGTTCAGTTTCGTCTTCTGAGCAAGCCCTTAAAGTTTTCAGAAACCTGTCCCTTACACGCTGTATACTCTTGAGTAAGTAGTCGGATCTAAAATTAACCATGTGGTAAGAATTATCTTCGGCCCCCCAAAAGAAAAAAGAGGAAGAGGACGTCTACCTTCCACCTGGTCCAATATAAAGATATACAGGTTGTGAAAAAAGTGCGTTTGAGATTTTAAGCGATACTCAGAATCAAGTATATAGACACCAGGAAAAATATTGAAAAGAAAAACGATCTACACTTTTTTTTTCAGTTTTCCATACAAATTCTTGATTCACTATTCAGATTTATGGTAATCTGAAAAAAAAATTGAAGAGCGGTTTTTTTTCTGTTTTGCCTATATTCTATACTTGATTCTTGATGAACCTCTTAAAATTTCAAGCGCATTTTTGTAACATCCTGTAGAGTGTAGACTGTCAATAGGACTTCATATGATGGCTTTAGCTTTAACTTCTTTTTTTTACTGTATTAATGTAATTGATTTTGGCTGAGCAAGAGATTCTTATTACCAACTTTAATAAAGAATATTAGTGTTTTTAGGAGTTCCGATAATATGTCGTTTCTCATACGTAAAACTTGCTTGAATTTTCATAACATGGACAATAAATTAATGGGGAAGAAAACGCAAAGCTATTTGCAGATGGCGCTACGGACGCTTGACTCATAACAACTTTCAATTAGTTCCACGTTTTTTATTATCGAGGTGTTATAAATTAGTTTATTTTCTGTAAAATTGTTAAATGGAAAATGTATGCGACTTGGACTGTTCCTCAATTAAAGGCGAAGTTAAAATACATACATAATTACATAATTGAAAACGTAACTTTTCCCGCGTCTTCTTCATCCGAGAATATTTAGGAAATTAATTATTTAAATTATTATTGCAACTAATCGCCACACAACGCGGCATTTTTTTAATAATCGTATGTTTAGTTCACGTAAACAATTTTTTCTATACGTTTTGACAGTTAGTATGAGTCAAGCGATATCAGCGCCTCTATCGGCGAGCTTTGTCAGTTTTCTTCCCCATTATTTCGTAATAAGTATGCAAACTAAGTATAATGGTGTCGATTCGGTTTTCACGATTAAACTTATTTGACAGGATTAAAGTTAATTTAGGTGCTCTGTCTTTTTCTTTCTATATCGAAAAGACAAGGATAGGACGCTTAAATTAAGTTTAGTCCTGTCAAATAAGTTTAATCGTAAACACCGAATCGACACCATTGTCTATCTATCTCTTTTAGTTTATGGCATCTCTTATACTTACATATAAGAACTCTATCAACAATATCATGTCAGGTAGATCAACAAAAAGTTTTTAATTATAAATTTGTAATGTAAATCGAATGTTATATTTTATCTTTTATTTTTGATATTTTTATTGACATTGTTATTTCTTTTTGTTTGACATGATTTATTTATGAGTATTTTATATGTTGACATTGTTAATATGAAATAAAGATAATCTAGTAACTAGGTGCTATATTACAAACATATTTTCATAACTTTAGTCACTCCTTTTGACAAATAATAAAAAAAAACTCAGATGACTACATTCAAAAAATTTTAATTAAGAGTGCATAGAAAAGATATCAATTAATCTTTTCTTTTGGCGTCAAGGTCAAATATTTAACTTTTCTCACACGCCACAAGCAACAATCAAAAATTACGCCCATTTTTGTAATGTTGTGACATTTCCTTCTGGCAACACTAAAGGTAATTTATTGTAGCGGCATCTTTGTGGACTACCTTCTTTTGTGGGCATAGATACCTTCTATAATATATCACTGCGCCAATGTAGCGGCCCTTCTTTGTCTATGGGTGGTCCAAGTGACAAAACAGGACAAAATAGGGTTTTTTTCTGTCACCTGTATTTCGATTTTGTGTGTAGATAGCGCAAAGGTTTCTCGATTTGAAAGGTGAAACATTTTATTACGATTAAATAGGTAGGTGACGTTATAAAAAGTGTGTGTTTTTATCGATTTTATTGTTTGGTTGACAGACAAGCGAGCAGAGAGCTCATGTAGGACTTAAACAGTAAAATAGGTTGGTTGTCGGGACTTGTACCGAGCACACGTCTGCTGAGTTATTTTTTTAATTATTTCCGTTTTAGACTAGTCAACGTTATTTTTGTGATGGGGAAATAGCTGTGATTCCGATTCAGTGATAAGCGGTCATAAGAAGAGGATTAACTCGGGAGACAGCTCCGTTTTCCGAGTTCCAACAACAAACCACCACGTGGAGCGTCTTTAAGTGACCATCACCCTTAGAGCCGCGTCTTTCACTTGACATTGGCGTTTCGCCATGTTTTTTAATGACGATTCTCCCATTTTTCACTTGACATTGGCAAAATCACTCCATAAACGAGATGTAGAATGCGAAATAGAAAAATAGAATATCAGAATCAGAATCAGAATATATTTATTTGCCATTGAGCTCGGTACATAACACTGGTCATAAAACATTTTAGAAGAATCGCCAAGCTCAGCTATGATATTATAGCATGCAAAACATTTCAAATTACAATTAAAAATTAAAGTAAAACATTAAAAAATTCATATTGAAGATATTTATGGTGTGCATTTGTAGTCCAGAAATTCCTTAACTGAGTAGAATGTATGTCGCAGAAGCCATCTGTTTAGTTCTACTTTAAATCTATTAAATGGCAGTTCCTTAATAAATTGTGGAATCTGAATAGAATAGAAACAGTATAGTAAAAATGTCGACTGCTGAAATTGTATACCTCTATAGGTACCTAGTATTTTTTTTTTTTATTTAAGTAGATGCTTTACACATACTTTTAAATCGTCATATTTCGTCATATATATTTTTACTACGTTATACCTTATGTCCTGTTACTCAGGGGATATATAATGTCTATGTTGTGGTCAGATCATAGGCATTGGTAAGATCATGAAATGACTGGCGAGATGACTGACTCGGTGGCTCAGTGGTTAATGCTCCTGACTACTGATCCGAGAGTCGTGGGTTCGATACCGACCCAGGGCAAACATTTCTGTGATGAGCAGTTTCTTTGCTCTGTGTCTGGGTGTATTATATCTATACAGGATGTAACAGAAAGGTGTGATAATACTTCAAGGTTGGCTTTTACCCATCAATCTGAACAACTTTTGTTCTACAACTTTGTTGAAATCGCAAAGAAATTTTCGGAATTTTCATACAAACTTGGTTCGCCAGCTGATCGATTTGTATGAAAAGTCCAAAAAAATTTTGCGATTTGAACAAAGTTGTAGAACAAAAGTTGTTCAGATTGATGGGTAAAAGCCAACCTTGAAGTATTATCACACCTTTCTGTTACATCCTGTATAGATATAATACACAAAGACACAGAGCAAAGAAATCTGCTCATCACAGAAATGTTTGCCCTGGGTCGGTATCGACCCAGAACAGAAAGGTGTGATAATACACACCCTGTTCTGTTACACCCTGTATATGTGTGTATTTAAATGTTATGTGTATGTACTTATATCAGTCTCTGGTTCCCATAGTACAGGGAATCCTAGTGTGGGGCCAGATGACCGTGTGTGATTTGTCCCGGATATTTATTTATTTATATCGTCGAGGAGCTCGGACCAAACAACCGACGTCAATCGTAACAACTACAAGTTAGCTATGTTTTTTGGTTTTGTTGCTTTTTCAAAAATCGCTGAATTCATTTCGATAAAATTAATATAGGACCACCTCTGAATAAATCAATCAATCAATTCATAATTGGCGAAGTAATCGCGTAACATATATAAAAAAAAAACACAACATACAACCGAATTGAGAACCTCCTCCTTTTTGAAGTCGGTTAAAACAGTTCGTCAACAAACCTTTATATGGTAACACCAGTTACATAACTTAGTTTTTTTCGGAGGTCCTCAACGATATGGCTAGTCATTTTATGATCTGGCCAATAGAGTAGACGACTATAATTATTATACAAGCTGTTAAAAAAGTGCGTTTGAAATTTTAAGATGTTACTCAGAATGAAGTATAGAATACAGGATTTTTTTTGAAAAAGAACCGGTAATTTTTTTTTTTCAGTTTCCCATACGAAATCTGAATAGTGAATCAAGAATTTGTATGGGAAACTGAAAAAATGGTAGATCGGATAATGTAAATATTTTTCCTGTATTGTATAGGTACTTGATTCTAAGTAACCCCTTAACGCAAACGCACTTTTTAACACTCTGTATAGTAATTTGAGGTTCTTTTGTCATACCTATGTCAAAAACGACATTTTGTTCAAAAAAAATCTGAAATACCAAGACTCGATGTCATAATGTTCAGCGTCATTAGTGGACTTATTCAAAATGTTTCCTGTATTCTATACTTCATTGATTCTGAATAAAACAAGCGCACTTTTTTTAACATCCTGTTAGTAACTAGCTTTTATGTATCCTTCTAGAAGTCTTCTAAAACTTTTTAAAAAAAAATACATCTCTGGACTATTATGTAATCTGTGCCTCGGTCATCTGGCTCCAAACTAAGGCTCCCTGTTTTATGGGAACCATAGATCGATATACTTTTTTTACCCCCAATTGATAAGCCCTTGGCATCATCTCACCTGGTGGTAAGTGATGATCATGCCGAAGATGGAAGCGGGCTTACCAAGATTCCCCAACGCAATGGGGAACTGGCTCTCTTATCTCCATATTGGTACACATCAATGCTATTAAAATTGATGTTTGGCGGCAAAACTTAGATAAGATGTTGGTAGCTAGCCAGGCGGGCTCCGAAAATACATCAACCAAACCGAGTTCTACAAATTTAGATTCAATAAAATTATAGAATGGGGTAAATTCAATTTAAGAATAAAACTATACCAGTTGTCCGTGTATTCCAAGTTTATTTTGATTCGTAATGGTTTCGTAGACGAGTCCATCAAATGTTTTTTTTTTAAATGAAACAAAAAAGGAAATGAAATTCAAAAAACTAAAACTAATTCCAAACAGAGAGCACCAGCGGGCCCATAAATAATATAGAACTATAAACAACGTCGGCGCAGCCCATTTCGAAATTCAAAAAGAACCATAGATAATATAGAGTCATCGCGCAGAGTAGACCATAGATTATTATGAAGTCATCCCGCGGGTAAGATTGCCCGCCATCATTAAAAAACAATCCAATATGGCGGACATGGCTGTGAGTAGGGTGACAATGTTTTAATGTAGGTCTAATTACAGGGAGAACTAATCATTGTTAATAATATGAGGTTTTTAAATTAATTGCCCAAAACCCACAATAAACAATAAAACGGAATTATGTATATATTTTTTATTTATTGATAAATAAAAATAACAATAACATAAAATTGTTCTACACGCTTTTACCTGTTATAATCCCAATTTCGCTTACTTACTGATTTGTTGGTAGAAAATTTCTTACAGAGTTAAGCATACCGATTGTAAATATGTAATTAATTCATGTATTTTGTTAGAAAATGAATTTTATAGTGTTGACGAATTCCTACAAAAGAAATTCTAATTCTGTATATTATATTATTTTTTCATCATTATGATGACTGCATTTATTTAACATTTTTTTTGGCATTTTTTTGTGATTTATGTTATTTATTTCTGTATTTAATTTTAATATTTTATTTTGACATTTTATAGTATGAATTTTGTTTTATAAAAACATTTTAATCTAATTTAACTTCTGACAATTATCTTACACTTTGACATTTTATTATTATATTTACTATAATGTAAACATGGAATTGGTGACATGAAACAAAGTATGTAATCTTATCTAATCTATTTTTATGTACCTATTCGTTAACAATAAATAATAAATAAACTCCATAAAATGTATCCTGTGCCAATCTGGGTATAAAGATGAATCTGTCGTGACGTCGCATCACTAAATCAATTAATTTGTTTTTTCTATGTGTAGGCAGTAGCAATAAAACGAACATAAGTACATTCATAAACAGGTGTAAAAAGACCAGTCTCAGTAACTTTAAAGGATTAGTCATTAAACTTTAAGTAAATAAACAAATATGCTAAACACAAAGGAAAGTTATGACCGTGAAAAAATTAAATGTTTTGTTGATGAAATGAAATGATATTTATTTGCTCGAATCACGGTAAATGAAGATGACATTATAATAGTAATTATTTGACAGTATAATCTTGTATTAGTTTTTTTATGTATGTAATGTGTCTTTGTTACTTTATGTAAAGAAAAAATATATATTAATAATAAAGTATAAAACATGATTCGCCAAAATATTGGCATGCAAAATTTAAATAGAGTATTATTGTACTTAGTTATTTAGTAAATCCACAATGTCATAATGATACAGCGTATTATTATTTTAGGTTAAAAATTAGAATTTAGATATAACATAAACAGAATATTATATTATACTATTTTTAAATAAACCCAGCTTGTTCCAACTTTCCCCGCAACATGTGCACCCTACAAACTATTTTGACAGTACCAAAAAACGAAATGGATTCAAGATAATTATTATTTTACGGACCTGAAGTAAATTATATGTATATTCTGTGGAACCTACGGGCGTTCTATTATATCCAATTTAAAATAACCCCTGATGCTTCGACCACACTACAAAAATAAGGTTCAAATAAAATTGGTTACTGTACAAAAGTTATTAATTTCGGTGCAGCCAAACCATTTGGGATTAGAAAGAGACGGTGAGAGCTATTAACGCGTGTAAGAGGGAGATGCACAATATTTTTATTGTGCTACAGCTGGGCGGCGTTCGTTTGGTGATTATTGTTTTTTTTTATCTCTACATGGTGTTTATGTTTTTGGATGATAGTTTAAAGTAGAGAATCTCTGGTATTACAGGGAATCTTATTTTAGGGGAAATTATCTCAATTCTGTGCATAAACTATAAGTAAATCACTTTATTATAAATCCTAAAGCCAAAAATAATAAATTTATTTAAAATAAAAAAACATAGGTAATTACTTCTCAGTGCTTTATACCTAGTAGGTTTATCCTTGCTATCCAGGTTATGGCCGTGTATGTAGTCTTTTAACCTGTGTGATAGACGCAAACGCTTTGATAAAAAAAAACTAAAATACAATAAGTATGGCCCTCACGACACAGGCTCGGCCTAGTGTGAGGACCATCAGCAATATTATTATTAGGTTACTTACAAACATTAAAATATCAAAAAATTGTTTTTACTTTTTGTTTTTTTTTTTTTTACAAATAACATGTTTCTACTAATCGCTATTTAAAATTTATTTGTTTCGGTTCATTTTTTAAAATAAATAAACAGCAGAGCGCCTTGGAAAACTGTAAGTTTTTGTTGTAATTTAGTAAATTACTTACAACAAATTAAATTAAATTTACCAAATAAAGTTTAAAAGTAACGGTGGTGCCGATTTAAATTAAGTTCCTTTCATACGATTATAGGTATAAAATTCTTTTATAACCAGTGAAATGAAATGAAATGAAAATATTTTATCGAAGTAAGTAGCAGTATACACTTTTCGAACGTCATTCTTTTATCTACCTAATACGAGGTTCCTATATCCAGTCCTTCCAGTCTTGAAGACTAGTATGGGACTCTTGAAGAAGGTATTGAAAAAATTTTTGAAACAGCGACAAAGATTAATATCACCCCAGTGATGTAATTTTTTATAGGCGGCGGAAACCACTTTTCATTAGCCTAAGGTTCTGTTAAAGTCGTCAGCCTTTTGGCCACCTAATGTTATAAAAAAAACGTTTTTACAAACTACTAGAGGCTCTTAAAGGGTTTATACGAATCTAACGTCACCTCGTACTCCAGTATTAATAAATAAATAAAAAAAATGTAATAAAAAACTATATAGGGTGAAACTGAAATCGCGGACCAAATAACTGTGGTTTTTTTTTCTGCTCATGAAATTGAACAATTGTCTCTAAAGAAGAATTTTTAGTATTTTCTGCCTAATGTCATGTTCACTGAGTTGTTTCACAAGATAGAGTTCGTTTCGGAAAAAATCCTTACAAAACTGACATCGGTAATATTATAGTCTATTTTCATCAAAACAATGGAAAAGAAATCGTTTGTAACTAGGCTTCAAAAATATAGCAACACTACACTGAAAAAAAAATCTCGTTGATTCAATCAAGATTTTGATTGTTTTCAACAAGCATCTTGACTGCATCTGAGCTTGCAAAGATGTTATTGGATACAACAAAGCTAGTCTTGTTTGTTTGTTATTGGTCAGTTCGAACATAGCAACTTGATTGATTTTACTATTATTTCTTACTTAATTTAACTAAGATGTTATTTGATATAAGCACCTGCTTAATTAGGGCAATTAAGCTGTTTGTTTCAACTACATAATTGAATCAACTGTATCTTTGTTAAAATAAATAATACTTTTTTTAAATTTATTAAGCAGTTCTTGTTCAACTCTACTTAAATATTTTTTGATTTAAATATGTAAGATTGTTCAATTTATGCATCGTAATATTCGTAATTACCAGTCAGCTTTATTGAAATAACAACGTAAACCTACTCAATATAAAACAGTTAATGTTTGATTTAACTTTTTTAACCTGTTAAGTGCTACTAAGATAACTAATTGTTAGTAATAGTTTCTTTGTTGAATTAACTGTAACTTTATTAGATTAATAAAGAAGCTCTCATTCAACTTAAACAAGAAGCATAATTATTTTAAGTAGGTTTTCTTTGTTCTAAGAATTAAGTGATCATATTCAGTATTATAGTTCATTCCAATCAAAAAAAAGCAAAAGGTAAACAAACTTACTATGGAACTGACACATGTCAACGTCAGATGCATACTATTTTTGTTTACCTTTTGCTTTTTTTTGATTGGAATGAACTATACTTACTTGATTCTAAGTAACCCCTTAAAATCTCAAACGCACTTTTTTAACACCCGCTTAATGTGATCTTAACTGACACTAAGAATTAATAACGAATATTTTGTATGTATGTATTAATGCTTTATTGCACACATAGAATTTACATAATACACAAAGTAAAACGGGTACATAAATTAGGCCTCTATACTTTCATCAGTTAACACTTTCTTTTTCAAAATGTTGTTTTTCAATTGTCACACACACACACCAGATTCCCCTGCAAACACCAAAAAGTCTACCTCTCCGGAAAAAAGAATATAACTGACGTTCTGCGGCTGCGGCGAATGAGCGACTGTGTACCGAGCGAGTGACCGACGTTGAGGCGCGTCGTGGGGGTGGGTGACGCGGGCGCAGGGGGAGGGACGTCTTGTTTGAATCAAACAAGAAAATAATAGTTACTAATAAGATAATGATTATTTTTAATATGTGAAAAATTGTTGTTCTTAACATCTAAGTCTTGTTTAATACAACTAAGTCTCTTCTTTGTAAGAACTAAGTCTTGTTCTTTGAACTGAACATAAGAAATAATTACCTCAACTAAGCTGAATTAAATTGTTTCAAATATTTCCTTAATATTAGATTTAAACAAGTATCTTATTCAAAATAATCATGGTAAATTATTGAATCAATAAGCCATAAATTGATTATTTTAAATATTTCACTCTTATTCGATGTAACTATGTACTTAATTGAATGAACCATTTCTATTTATTCAAATCATCAAACCTACATTATTGTATCAAACGATAGTTAACATAGTAGATTTAAATAAGTATATTATACAAATCAGTCAAGAAATGATAGAAGCAATGCTTGAAACTGATTGTATCAAACAATATGGATAGGGGTCGATTTAATTAAAGTTCACAATATTGAAATGACCAAGCCGCTTTATGAAATCTTTCAATATCTTTATCGTTTTAATCACAAAAATGCCAAACAAGAGGAAATCTGTCTTGTTTGGCCTCCAGTTTTTTCAGTGTACAAATAAGTTTTTTATTTTTCAGCGCGGTCTTAAGTAGTAAGTTGCAGCAATAAATTTAGTAAAAAAATAAAAAGACTAAAGAGTTACTGGCCAAAAATAAGTCGGTAAACGCTTTATCGCGTCGCCACTTATTCGCAACTTAAAAAAATAAAAACTCTTAAATTTATATACAGAGGCGGGAGATTTGATTTTAGAATTTTTGTTTTTATTTTTCGGCAGCCAGTACCGGTTTAAAAGTGGGGTAGACAGGCGGTTATATTTGAAAAATAATAATCATTATTAGAGGCATTCTAATACAAAGAAATACATAAAATATAGTGCTTTTTTTAATGGCAGAGGTGGCAAACGAGCAGACGGATCATCTGATGGTAAGCGACTACCGCCGCCCATAGACATCCGCAACACCAGAGGAGTCACAAGTGCGTTGCCGGCCTTTGATATGGGAGTACGCTCTTTTCTTGAAGGTTTGAATGTTGTATCGGTTCGGAAATACCGCAGGCGACAATTCATTCCACAGTTTGGTTGTGCGAGGCAGAAAGTTTCTAGTGAAATGCACAGTTGTGGACGTGGACTGCCAACCATCTAAGCGATGGGGATGAAAATGTTGCCGCATAGAGCGATGGCGAAAAGAGGCGGCAGGGATCAATCCGAACAATTCCTCTGAGCACTCCCCATAGTATATGCGATAGAAAATGCAGAGCGAGGCTACATCTCGGGGGAGGAATCAAGTCTATGGATTTATTTTGCTATTAAGACTTCAAAAAGGAGAGTTTTAGACCATTAAGAATTTATTACACCTAAGTACATAGTTCATTCCAATCTAGAAAAAGCAAAAGGTAAACAAACTTGTTAGGCAACTGACGTTTACATATGTCAATTCCATAGTAAATTTGTTTACCTTTTGCTTTGCAACTCATATTATTTGATCAACCGATCCACCAGTTTTGTATGGGAAGCCCAAGATTTTTTTTGTGAACTGCGTATAGGTTCCTTGAGGAAAGTTGTTTAGTTTCATCAGTAGAAGCCATGATTATTTTTTATATGCATTTTAAAAGGACCCTATACATACTAACTATTGACTATTGACTGACTCGGTGGCTAAGTGGTTAGCGATCCTGACCTCTGATCCGAGAGTCGTGGGTTCGATCCCCACACAGGGCAAACTTTTCTGTGATAAGCAGAATTGTTTACTCTGAGTTTGGGTGTATTAATTATATCTATATATGTATGACTTTAAAAGTATATGTGTATGTATATCAGTCTCTGGTTCCCAAGATACAGGGAATCCTAGTTTGGGGCCAGGTGACCGTGTGTGATTTGTCCCAGATATTATTATTATTATTATACGGTGGAAATGGATAGTGACATAGGCTAGATTTTCCTAAAAAATTATAGGATTTACACCGAGAACCCAAAAATTATGCAACTTGACAAATTGTTTGTATTTTGTTGTATTTTTTTTTGTTTTTATCTAATTGCTTACATAGAAGTTAAAGTTAATTTAAATATTAGGTGCTTACCTATGAATTACAGATTAGTTTAAAAAGTTTAAAGCAAAAAGTAATATAAAACAATCGAGGTATTTATACAATTAACTTTTCTCAAAGTATAACTGGACATGAGATAAAAATAATACTTGCCGAATGCCTGTTGTCTGCTTATTTTGAGAGCAGTGTGGTAGAACGTAGAAGCCATGAAAACGGATTTCACATCACAGAAAATCACCATTTCTTCAGGAAAAAAAAACTTAAATATGTTTAATTTTTCAGGGAACGCCCTTGACAAACATTTTAAAGTTACTTAGAGAAGAGATAATAAGATATCTCCATACACAAGAAAGATAGAATTAAAACAGGGATTTCCCTCCAAAAAAACTTTCCCCGAAAACTGCTCCAAATATTTGGAATCCGACTCTGAATTCGGCGTAGCGATTTCTGATTCCTGGCGACATGACTTAACTTTTTTCTACATAGCCAAAGAGATTGTAAACGGCATCTATTTGTTGTTGGCTCAACAATCGCATTGAATTTAGGGCAGGTATCGTGAAAAAAAATTGGAAAAAAATGGTCACAGTTAATTTGTTTGTACTTTCCCGCTTGGGTGATTTATTTGTGTCAATCTTTAATTGTTGTGGTTCTAAATCTTGTTTCGGGAATTTTTACGTAAGCATTTAAGAGTATGAACGAAGAAAGGAGATCAAATCTAAACTTAGGATATTTATGGTCCCAACGGACAAACCTCAGGTTTTGATATAGAAACTTTTTGATAGGATTCATATTATAACTTTTTATAATCTCACCCAATGCGTTCCACGCCAACCCAAGTGTGCGTAATCATCAGTGTATTAACAAATTCGAGATATCCGTACAAAAACAATGATATACTTAAAGGGGCAAATCAAACATCCATGTTCAGTAAAAAGGTTAGCCACTTGAAGTGACATCCGTAAAAATTGCCGTAATTAAAGTTTAAAAAGAAAAAGTCGTTCGAAATTCGAATTCCGGCCGAACATTCGGGAGACAATGGCCCATTAGGGGACCATAGATAAGTATCTAGACCAGGGAAGAGGCTCGACTTTTTATGATAGTAATGTTATGTGTAACGATATAAATTAGGTGTTTTCTTGAAGGCACTTTTTTAATATTTAAAGCAGTGAGGTAAGTAGCGCGTAATGCGATAGTAAGTGACTTCTTTCTCGGATGCTATGTCCAGAAGGATACTAAAATTATACATAATATGTAAAAATGTACAGGGTGTAACAGAAAGGTGTGATAATACTTCAAGGTGGGCTTTTACCCATCAAACTGAACAACTTTTGTTCTACAACTTTGTTCAAATCGCAAATTTTTTTTTGGACTTTTCATACAAAACGATCAGCTGGCAAATCAAGTTTGTATGAAAAGTCCAAAAATTTTTTTGCGATTTCAACAAAGTTGTAGAAAAAAAGTTGTTCAGTTTGATGGGTAAAAGCCAACCTTGAAGTATTGTCACACCTTTCTGTTACACCCTGTATATGATATTGCAATGTTACTTGTAATGTTAATATAAAAATGTATACAATTTTAATTCCAATTTTGAAATTTTATTGAAGGAGATCGAAACCTGGTGATTCCGGCGTAACAGAAGGCCCAGGAGTTGAATGCATCGACCATAAATTATAAAGTATTGTTCATTATAATATAGTTGTTTTATTGAAAATGCAAAAAACTTATTTGCTTGGATATTCATTACGTGTAACTTTTTTATTTATAAAAAAAATCGTAATTAGTGTGAAAACTCTATAGTAGTTTTCATACTAATTACGATTTTTTTTGGTTGGAACTCATTGGGCTGTATTTAGAAATAGAGGTACATTTCAAATCAAAAAAGGTGCAATTCTGTACATCAACTATAATTTTGATAAATAAAATCATCCTCCACAATTTTAAACATATTTATTGTAGAATAAAAATTCGTTTTTAACATTTGATTAAAAGTAACTTAGACTAGCTTGTAGATGACTAACAGCTACTTAACGGATTTTAACTATACAGAATGTTAAAAAAATGCGTTTGAAATTTTAAAGGATTACTTAGAATCAAGTACAGAAAAAATATTGAAAAAAATTCGATCTATGTACACATTATCGTATTTATTTTCAGTTTTCCATGCAAATTCTTGATTCACTGTTCAGATTTAGTGTGGGTAACTGAAAAAATTATTGTAGATCGGATTTTTTTTTATTATTTTTCCTGTATTCTTGAATCTGATTAACTACTTAAAATTTCCAATGCCCTTTTTTAACACCCTGTATAATTTTGCGACATTCTATGTTGCACGTCATGTGACGAAAACAAGTCACATTGTTACGGTCTTCGCAGTGTAATCAAGTGTAATGGATTACATTGGACTTGATTCTTGCGCCTGGGTTCCCACAGATACTTCTTATTAATCTGAGAAAACTCATTCTTATCCATAATTTGATTATCATCGCAAGTAAGTGTAAACTTTACTTATTTCTGATTGTATAACACATGTATGTTGGCTCGTACGTAACACAAATGACGGGCCATTTCCATTTTTGGGCCATTTTATCATCTATATATAATATAATATAGTTCTATAACTGAAAAGTAAAAGCTTTGTCTATTGTTCCGTCTGTCTGTCCGTCTGACAGATATTTTATTTCTTTATATATTTACAGCAAAGAGTCCAGTGATCTGTTAGAGAGTCTAACAATGACAAGCGAATGTTCGGTTTCAGGATTGTGTCGAAACAATAAATAAATAAATTAAGGCTTTTGGTTTGTCACTGGCAGGAATCGTAATACTATGAAATCTGTGACGTGTAAAAAGCTAATGTTACTTATGTCTATGTATGATATATTCGCGCTTCTGTAATGTGATCAAAACTTCACAAAGTAAAACCTATTACCGTATATGTCTTAGTATAATAAACTCCCCTGTAGACAGATTTGAGATTTTAATTAAATAAAAAAAGAAAATTAACTTGTCTATGTGCAGTTTGAATGCCGAACGCGGCGTTGGCGCGAAAGCGGGACCGCACACGACGACGTCACCAAATATGCGCGCAGTTTGCCGCGGCACGTCTGACGCGCCCGCTGAGATATGTTGCACCAATTAATTTTAGAATTATTTATTTTTAATAGGTTCTTTTTGAGGGGCACTGGGGATTATGCACAGCAAAATGGATAGAGACTGCAATATATCGGTACGTATTAAATAATATACAAATGCAATAGATACTGGAATTAAAATTTAAATACACTGTTATTGCTGATCATTTGTCACGCGCGTACGATTGGGCACCGCTGAAAATCAGCGCTATGCGGCGGATTTTTCTATATTTTTCCTGTATAATTATACTTGAGTCTGAGTAACCCCTTACAATTTCAAACGCACTTTTTTAACATAAATGTTAAAATTGAAAACAGGCAAAAAACCTGAACTTTCCATACAAAGCTCATTGATTTGTATGAAGAGTCCAAATTTAATTTTTGCTCCGATTGAATTGGTTCCTTACAGAAAGTTGTTCAGTTTTCTGAGCAGAAACCACAGTTAAAATTTGGTCCGCTATTTCAATTTCACCCTGCATACAGCGTGGCTGGTAGGTACATACCTACCAGGAAATCTCTTAACCTCTCATTCTAGTCATTGGACTTTTCATACAAATCGATCAGCTTGTGAGTTAAGTTTCATAAAAAATATTAAAATATTCAATTAAGCTACTCACAAATCTCACAATCAATAAAACTTAACCGCAAAATTCACATGAAATTAAATGTCACATTGAAATGCCAAATCGCTCGCTACCAGCAAATAGGATTTACATATTTTATATTTTTTACAACCCGCACTGCTCGATTACGCACTGATTTTAGGGTTGAAATCGTTCCAATGTTCGTTTAATTCCTCCATTTCTATTCGAGTCACACAATGTGTAAGCGGAAGTGAAAACTTTTTCTGTATAATCGGCCTATAACGCCAGTTTAAAACATCCGGTTAGGTATTTTTTTGACTATAGAAAACTGTTTCGGTTCAGTAGGGATGGGTTGTTTTATGTGCGAGCATTATGTAAGTATTTGTGTTTTACAAAATGACGTTTGGTAGAGATAACGGTCGGTCGGTTTTTTCCATCTGATCACTGGTTATTAAATTAATATTTAAAAAGCGATTTTATTCCAATTCGGGGCAGAAATAAATGGTGCAAGTATTTTGTGTTTTTATAATGGTATAGTTATATTAAGTTAAAAGAGCTGATGATCTATACGTACACTAGCAGTTTTAACGAATAGATTAATAAATGCTTCTAAAATGAAAGCTTAATAATTTAAGCCTTAAATTTTAAGATAATCTTAGAATTGTGCTTCAAATATTTTATTCGATTGCCGAGGTCTGTAACAGAATGACTACTTAAAAAAGTTTCACATCATACCGGCGTTCACCACACGAAAAAGTTTCCCGCTGCGAATTGAAAAAAATAGCAAAGCATAGAGTACCGACATTTGTACCTACCATTAAGAACCCAAATCCGAACACCTTTGATGCGGCTACACCAAAGTGATGCCTCCAGCGTCGAACGTTCGTATTTTGAAAATATTTTGACGTTAATGGCCACTTTTGTGAGCGGCCAGTGACGTTTCGATGTGACCTATTGTTATTTTTTTCGCCTAAAGGTAGAGTGATAAAGGCGTCCTACCTTGTTGAAAGTTTTAGCGTGTTCGTTTTAAATAAATCTGTAAAGAAGGTAAAAAGGTAAGGTCACGTCATTAATCCTAGTAAGTGCTATTGACTAGACACCAGTCTGCGTTAAAAATAATCAACGCCTTTTCCTATGAAACATTTTATATTATTAAGTTTAATAGTTGTCGCTATTAAAAATCTTGGAATATTGACTTATGGAATTTAATAAAATTCATTTATTTTTGTCAATACATATAGGTACCTATTTAGTTAAAAATAACAAAACGTTGAGTTTTGAAGTTTCGCGTGTTAGGGCTTAGTATTAGAAATAAATAAGCATGTATAAATATTGTACGAAATATGTAAAGCATCTAAATAAATAATAGGCATGAAAAAATAGTAAGTAAGTAAATAAAATATTTAGTATCAGAGATTATAAAAAATAATAAATTACAAAGGTTTGAGTTTTAGGTTTGAGTTCCAATAGTCAAAAAATCTAAATCTTATGTTTGTTAGAAACGTCAGTCACCACATACAACAGCAGTTCGTTGTAGAAACAAAAGTTTAAAATTAAAATGAGATTCAACAACAACAATTCGACACTTCACTGTGTACAAGTGACTGACAAAAACCGGTAGCCAGCAAGAGACACTTCAGACAATCACTCAAAAACACCTCGATATGTTTGCATTCATTGTTTGTCTTACACAAAGGGACAAACAATTGTTCTTTACTCTGGAGCACGCGCCGACGACGACACGGACGGCATTTGCCACAAAAGAATTAAGAAACCAATTTAAATAGAGCCCTTGTTACTGCAGATTGCTATGTTACATAGGGATATCTGAAGTTGGTGTTTACTCTGCCCTCATAAGAAAGAAAGCCGCAAAGTATACGAAAACTCCATATAATTTGCGGCTTTCTCTCTTATGAGGGCAATACTTTTGTTTTGGACACCCAACGGACATGAAAGAGCTCAAAATACGTAAATACGAAAAACGAGCACGCAAAGATCAATTTAAGTTTCTTGTATTGTTAAAGATAATGCAAAAATTGTTTGGATATTGTATTTTAGGCCATTAAGTTGGTCAGTTTGCGGTCGACAGCTGATGTCCATCCGTTTGTTCACGGAGTCATTTTGTTTACACAACAAATTTTACCTCAAAAAGAACTTTTAGAAATGCACCGACATTGATTTTGGACTCTAAAATTAAGGGGCAAAAGAAATGGTCTGCTAAGGGCGGGCATTTCCGCGCGCGGGAAAAATGACAGCTGTCATTTGCTAAACCATAAAGTAGGAGTTTTTGAAGCGGACACTTTGTCCGAGGCTTTGTTGCCAAGTGGTCAGACATTTCCTGCCAGTTTGAAGCCAAGACAGAGGTAGCACGCACCTACATTAAATATTTGTATTGTATTGTTGATTTCGTGTTTGGACACGTGTTATATCGAAACTTTAAGCGGCATAGGGCCAGGTGCAGCTGCAGATGAAAAATTATACTAATGGTTGCCATTTTGAAGAAAAAACCGAATAATCAATTATCTGGTAGATATGTAGTTGCTTGTGTTTAAATTTTATCAAATAAACATTTAGTTTTTCTTATGAATATAATAATAATTATAATTGAAATATTATAACCCTTTTATTTATTTTTCCACATCGATTTAAAATGTAAAAAAATAAATATGTACTTAAAAAATATAAATGATAAAAGTTTAATATAATTTGTTTACGTGTTTGTGAACTCTATATTGTAAAAAATAGTAGGTAGTATATCCAATTACAATGTTTTGGAAATATAATAGCTATGTTCTGTTTTTGAATTGTTTTGTTTTTCTGTTGTTTTTCTGTTCTGTTGTTTAAGTGGCAGTGGGCAGGGCACATAGCTCGTAGAACAGATGCCCGTTGGGGCAGTAAAGTTCTCGAGTGGTGACCGCGCACCGGAAGACGCAGTGTGGGCAGGCCTCCGACTCGGTGGACCGACGACCTGGTGAAGGTTGCGAGAAGCCGCTGGATGCGAGCCGCACAGGACCGGTCAGTGTGGAAATCCTTGGGGGAGGCCTTTGTCCAGCAGTGGATGTCTTTTGGCTGATAGATAGATTGATAGATGTTCTGTTTTTGTATTATTTCAATACAGACTCGGCCTCTTGGATCATCAACACACAGTAGACCTAAGTTTACTAACAAAATTGTATGTATACTTAACACAGTAGTTTTCAGTTTACTAACAACTATGAGTCTCTGTTACTTGAAATAAATGTTTAAATAAATAAAAATCAAACCACTGGGTATATACCTACGTAACTATAGATTATTTTAATAAATTCTTCCGATTCCGACCCCAATATCTCTTGAGCGTTGTGTCACGTTCAAAAACAATAAACCATAGACACCGCACCCCTCTGTGGCGTCGGATTCCCATAAAGGGATTACGGCGATGTCACGGGATTTAGGTTTGTGTATTTATTTATTTACATTTACTGTTCAAAATGTCATCGTGAATGCAATTAGTTTTGGGATAATACACACTTTATTAGGGGGGAGAGAGAGAATGTAATGCGAACAGTAAGTACTAGTATTTAGTAATTTTTTTTTTTTTAATTTAGGTAAGGTTTTCAGTGGTATTTCTTATTTTTCATCATAATAAAACTTCATGGAATATGTACTGCTATTAATTACTATCACGAGCCAGACCTTGACAACAACGACAATAAAAACTCTGTGGAAAATATCTTTTTTTTACTAAGCGTTGTTCTCTTAAATATAAAATTTTTGTTTTAATTTGTGTATCTATTATACAGGGAAATAAGCATAAGTAGATAAGAAAAAATATTTCAGTCCCGTTTTGTAACTGGCACCTACAAAGCGTTAGCCAACTGACATAAAACGCCAGAAAGCAAATTTATATTTTCAAAATCACTTCCATTTCCACATTTCCTTGTTTTCACGAAGCAAGAGGCTGTCCTTTCAGTTTCACCGCTACAAAAGCCTCCCAAGTCCCTACCCACTGCAAATGCGCCAAAAGGCAGTATCACAAATTACGCGCGCAATTTACATAGAAAAAGTGACAACACACGACGCAAAACATTTGTTAGCCCCATTGTATTGCCAAGTATTATATCCGTACGGTTTTTCAACTTATTTTTATTTATAAATGTACGTATTTGGCTCGTACTAACAAGATGTTTACGCGCGGCGGCGTCAAAGCCCGCCAAAATGTTCAATGGAGAGCGGTGTTATAAAGCACTTTTTTGCGACCATAGACAATTTGACTTTCTTTTTGTTGCAGGCGATTGATGTGCAGCCATGCGGTAGGTGAGTTTGATGCCTTCCCTTTTTTTCAGCCAGTATCAATGTAATCTAATTTTTGACAACGGATTTGTAAATCAATGTTTTGTGGTTTTTGATTGTTATTTAATTCGATGGAAAATTGCAGCAGTGAGGTGACAGAGACGAAGGTTGAGTTAAATTAGATTTACACACTTGATACTCTACTCAGCTGTGAAAGTGCCTTGAAGTAGGTAAGTACGTAACTTAAAAACCGTGATAAAAATCTACTAATGTAAAAAAACTATCCTTCAGACAGATATTATGAAAAATATATACTTTGTTGCTCTTTTATGCAATGCAAAGTTTTCAAATTACAGCAAGCTGACTGGATAGCTCAGTGTTCGCTTTTTGTGAGACCACAATTTACTCACAAATATTGAGCTGAGCTCAGTTATTTTTCCAGTCCGTAACCTAATTCAATTCAGTAACCACAGTTATTCGATTTTAGTGTTTAGTCAGCGGCCATATCGAACCGACCGCTTCCAATATTACGTTTGCCCAGGCTACCAAGCAATGCCAATAAAAAACAAAAAACTTTGACAGAAGCGCAAAATGGCGCGAAAGTAGTTGAAAACATGTGTCACAAGCAATATGAAAACTGTATATGGTTGGGAAATGCTTTTCCCTTTTCTTATTGGTTTTCGCTCTGAGCAATAAAATTCGAATATTCGAATGTTATGTTGTACTCGTAATAGGAATTGTTTTCAAAATAACGAAACAATAAGGTACCTATTTAACTTGATGCCTATAAACGTTTACCATTTTCAGTTTTTTTAGGCTAAAAAAATAAAAAAAAACTGCATTTAGTAGCCAAAAAAGTTTCCCTTTTTCCGTTCAAATAAAAAAATCCGATACCAACTACTTTTTGCTTAAAAAGGAATCAAACCCACTTTTATAAGCCTCCTTAGGTAATCAGTTTAATTTGAGCTTAAACACTGTTCTTTCGGTCGTCAATCTTGCGTCGGTACGTAATTAATTTGTCCAACAAAACCTTGCGTGTTAATTAAACGAGTAACTCTCACGTTTTAAAGGTATAAACTTTGATATAATAACATCCTTTTCCGGTTAAGCCACGAAGGTTTTAATCGCTGAAATTCCAGTCACCAAAAAGACCCGATTATAATCCCTTGATTGCATCGCCCAATCAACGCTCGCTGCGCCGGAGTGGATAATAAAGTTACGTTTTTATATCCAAAGCCTGAAGCCATCCGTTTTACGATTGGTTTTATGTAAGGTGCAGTATTTCTGGGATAATGTTGCTCGAAAACTTGGACGATTTAGACGGGAAAAGGTTTTAGAAAACTAATAAGTAAATGCCTACGATATAGAGTTTAAAATATGCAAAATAATATTATAATCTATTTATTTTGTTTAATATTTACTTATCTAAGTTTTTATTGTGCAAATTAAAATCTGTATAATAATAAAATCAGTTATGTAGTTATGTTGAGAGAAAAAAAATCATCGCGAAAATAAATTGTTGTAAAAATTAAAACTCTAATATACAGGTAAATTATGGATATTAATTTATTAGGTATTATAAAGTTATTAAGATCAATATATCTATCTATAATAAAATTACTTAAATATTAAATACCAAATATAAGAAAATATCGGACTTACTTAATTTTTTTCTTTAATATTTTCTCTCAACAATCATATTAAGTAATACTTTTTAAATTAGATTCTCTTTTACTTTTACCAACCTTGTATACTTATATTTATGAGTAAAAAAAATATTCGAAAATTTGAAATCGAATCTCCAAATAGTCCCCGTGCCCTCGAAGTATCTCAGAAAAGTTATTAAGATTACTTCGTACGTACTGCCCTCATAAGAGAAAAGGCTGCAAAGTGTACGGAGATTGTGTACACTTTGCGGCCTTCTTCCTTATAGGGCAGAACCGTCCTGCACCAATTAGGTTTAAGTTACCCGCGGCTTAAACGGTTTATGCCCGTAAAATGTTAATGAAAACCCATAAGTGAGATGGGAGTTTGACCCTTACTTTGGATAAGTTTACTGGGAATCCGGAATTATTATTTTCTTCTTATTTGAATAAAGCTAGGTCTATAAACACTACTAAGTACTTAAAAAAAATGGTGGCAGTTTATCTATGATCTATGATTTTGCTGATGACAGGATATTGAAGAGTAAGATAAAAATATCTTGTAGTTAAATAAAAGAACAGGAAATTATAATTAGTTATTAAATTAATAATAATTAATATTTTTTCAAATGTATTAAATTAATTAAATTAAAAAACATAAAAATACAACGTATTGTTTTATTAGTCAAGTAAGCAGATTTGTCCAAAAAAACTTTGCTCTATGGTCTCAATTTTTAAAACGAATTTGTGCCACCCAGTGGTGCTAAGGGGAATGCTGTAAAAAGCTAGTATAAAGAAGAATAAATGTTAAAATAGTCACTCAAACAATACAATAGCCAGGTTTTGAAAATATTTTTTTTTCTGCTATTGACAATATCAACGTCTTAAAAGTTTTCGCCGTTTTATAAATTAGTAAAGCGACGGAAATTATGAAGCCGATTAAAGGATAATTTCATAAAAAAGATCTTTAAAAAAATATTATTTTACCTATTACTATTGACAAGAAAGATATAGGCATCAAGAGTCCCAATATCAATCAAGAACTTTCACATTATTGTACACGGAAACAACGTTTTGGTATTTTAATAAGTTTTACAAGTAAGGGAAGTGAGTTATTTATAATTAAAATCTTAATCACTTACTTCATCATTACAGAATCCCATTAAAATCAGAAATCCAATTTCCCCTATCAAAATAACATCATCATCAGCTACAAATCATCGAACACAAAAAACACACATTAATACACCCTTGTGGTACATCCCTTAGCCCCGACACCCTACCACAAAATGTGTTTATAAAAAGACCCAATAACATGCGTTAATACTGGCCGAAAATGTGCAGCTGTTATCGTTATGAAAAAACTATGGCGGACCGCGATTGGTCGGTGCGGGATGGCGGGAACATTAGCCGCATCTGTCAGTTTCATATTGTCTATGGTTCTAAGGTTGGGCGTAGACTGTGGTGGTTGGTTGTAAGAATAGATCCATATGCTGTAATATCTCATGGACTCATGTTATTTGAAACGGTAATAAATTGTTTTATGTTGTGTTGTATTGTATTATTGGATATAAATGTTTTATTATCACGCAATACCTTAGTACCTATATGTGGAAGAATTATTGCAATTTTTCATTAATGTAATACCCTAAGAATTGTAAATAGGTATAATTATACGGTTTTTATTATATCTAAAGCTAATGAGCGAGGAAATAATGTACAAGGATCGCCATAATAAGTATGTCAAGCTCTCAAGAACCACCTCAGATTTTTCTCGATAAATATAGGTAAAAAAAGTATAATGTTTCCTATATTTATCTACTCTGCAATTCCATTAAATAAGATATTTTTGTTTAACGTATTTTTATAGAAGCATTTTAATTTTTCATTAAAGACTCTAAGAAGGATTCATGGTTTTCAGCACGACGGGAGACGCACGTGGAAATACTTAGAAAGAAAGAAAATACATTTATTCGGTGATTTAATTCATAAAAATATCAAATAAATAAACAAAATATGTAATAATTATGGGTAACTATCACCGACAAGGGTTACAACTCAGCATCTGCTATCCTCATAAGATGATAGCGCTGATTTTCAGTAGCTATACTCTCTAGACCAGCGGTTCCCAATTTTTTTTGCTGTGGAACCCTAACTAACCTATACGAATTCTCGGCGGAACCCTACCTCGCCAAAGGGAATATTCATCTTTAAGTCCCATCCAAAACTTATTCAATGATTGAAATTATTGTGCGCGCTATGTTTGTACCGTATCGTATGCGCGAAAGAGTAGGAATGCACTATGTGTTGCACAGATCGGTACCGAATTATACTGAACTGACAATAAGGCCTAATTCTCGGAACCCCTGCGATCCTACCATCCCACGGAACCCTAGGGTTCCGCGGACCACCATTTGAGAACCACTGCTCTAGACTCTAGGGAAGGGGGATTTGATGAAGCAAACATGCTTTTAAATAAACAGAACTACATCAAATTCTTTAGATACAATGCAAATATCCATTTATTAGATAAATATCTAATTCATCTGTATCTAATATTCTGTGCAATTTCTTGAAAATTATTCTCAGATCCTTGAGTGTGTGTGTGTTAACAACCCATTACGATCCTTAGATACGAATAAAACTCTATGTATGAATCTGAGAATGTTAATCCTGTATCTAAGACTTTGAGAAAATGCGTCGGTGGCTCCGCGGTAGTAACTTTGACCTCCACCAATGAGTTTTTCGAAATTGATTCGTTTAATGTATCTTTCATTTAAATTATGTTGTATCTAGAGAATGTATTGCAAATCTAGTCGTGCGTCATATTTTACTAATTTGGCCGCTCGGCTGATCGATTTCTATGAAGAGTCCAAAAATTTTTTTGCGATTTGATTTGACTTGGGGAAAGTTGATCAGAATCAGGAGTAGAAGCACTGATTAAAATTTGACGCACGACTAGATCACAAAATACATAGATACAGAAGGTCCGCTCAATACGCTCACTAAAATCCTAAGCATATACATGCTTATAGACTATACGGTTGTTGTAGGCAAGGTCACGATACTGTTGTGTTACTTTGCCGCGTGACCTTGCCTCGAACGACCGTATATTTCTAAAAGCATGTACATGCTTACGATTTTAGTGGTTTGTATTGAGCGGACCTTCTGTGTCTATTTTGTGACTAGATTTATAGCCTGAATAGGAATCCGTTAACATTTTACAAGAAATAACTCAGAAACTGAAGTTTCAGGAAGAGTTTTTTTAACTGTCAGCATCAATTCAGTTTTTATCATATAGCTAGCGATGCAGTGGCCATTATTAACATATAAATTGGTATTTGTCATGAGCTGCGCTCCGACCGTGATAGGGCACGGCTGCCGGCAGGAGACGGAGCAGGGGGTACTGGAAATGTCATTATATTGTATTAGGGGTTTGCGGTGTTGCTACAGTACATACATACAGGTGCTAGGTGGAATAAGCTTTGACTCGAATAAACAATTCATTGTTATAAACATTATTGCTAATATAATATGATGATACATGGAAAGCAGTGCGTTGAACCATATTACAGTTAAGTAATATGTAAGTTTTGTTCTCAACAAAAAATAGAATAATAATGAAATTATTTTTCAATTAAGTAATTTGGTAGAAAAAATATTCCAATAATTATATTAAATTGAAATAATAAATAGCAAGTTAAAGTGGATGTGGAGGAATAAAAACAAAAATATAACAACGGATTTTATCTAAGTGAGTAATTTTTTATGCGTAAAATACTTAAAATTATTCCTGATTGCTAATTATAAAATTTTGTTTTTTTCGAATGGCCGGCATTATTTTTTAATTATTCCTGCAATTTTAAAACATTTTTTTTTAATATTAGAACTATTATTATTTTGCTACGCAATTCGTAGCACTTTGATGGTATCGTTGATGTCTTTTCAAAGAAAAAATATATAATATTTACTAATTTTGGGGACGTTGTTTTTGTCTTTTGAATTTATTTTATGGTTTCGTAAGGTTTAAGTTAATGTTTTAAGCTCTCAGTAGATATGTTAAATTAATATCCAAATATTCATAGATTGTAGCCTAAAACGTCTGTACATTGACATAATTTATATATTTATATCTTTCTAAAATAACAGAAAAAAATAACAGTGGATTCTATTCAGGTAATTGAACAACTTTCTCCAAGGAATCTATACTCAATTCGCTAAAAATTCTTTTGGACGTCCAATACAAAATTGGTAGTTCAGTTGATTAATTAATATGAGGACTCCAATTTTTTTTGCGAATTGAGTATAGGTTCTTTGGGGAAAGTTGTTCAGTTTCATGAGTAGAAGCCGTGGTTAATTTTTTCTCAGGTATTTCATTAGGACCCTATATATAGTTTTTGCGACGTAAACATTTATGCGTTGTATTTTCTGCGATTAACCCTGAAAAAGGGCAATGATTTCAGGTGTATGTATGTAAAGCTTTATTTGCCTACAGCCTAAACGCTCTGATGGATTTGCAGTGCGTCCCTCGCACATACATAAAATATGTATTTTTTAATAACTCCCTATTAAATGATAGTTTTTGTAAGAATAAGGTCACTTTTTATTATTTGCTATAAAACGTAAAATAGTACAAGCTATTTGTATAACTGAACAACTTTCCCCAAAAACCTGAACAATATGAGCATCTTTTTTGTATTTTCTCATTAAAAAAATTAAGACTGATTCAGCGACGATCTGATTTAGGATGGAAAAAAATTGTAAAGACTTTTAAACAAAACATAGGAGACGTTAATGAGCTTTTGGTGAATTGCAGAGTAGAAATTTCCAAAAAAAAAAAAACAATTTGCATTGCATTTCAAAATTTAAATAATAGTTACTACTAAAGCTAAATTTAAGTGAAAATTAAATCTGTTATTAAAATATTCCTATTCCGAGAAAGCTATATAGTTAATGAGATTTTAATTACAAAAGGTCGTGTCAAAAGCCTGGTTTTAAATTTCTCCTGAATCCATTTAAAAAGAAAAAAAAACACAACCAAGTCCAAGAATAATCGTGAAAAAAGTCTTTATTTAAAAATAAATTTTACAGAAAGTCAGAAAAAGGTTTCTTTTGGAGCCATTATTTAATTATTTTGGAAACTACTTTAAAATAATAAATGTCAACTCCTTTACAATCACAGCACACGCTATCAAGTTACTTGTGCCTCTATTAAAGTGCCATTTTTCTTAATTCACCCTACCAACTTTATCTTGAGAAAATCAATAAGGTTCCCACCAAAAAGTATCGATTTCCCAAACCACTTCAGTGAATTAAAAATAAAATAAAAACGGTAAATGTTTCAAATAAGCTATACCCTTACCTACTTTATTACTGGCCGATAACAAACTAATCTTCAAAGAACGAATACTCCTTAAGAGAATATTTAAAAAACTATAAAAAGAGTCGGGTACATCAGAAGCGGTCCGTAACTAATAAAACAGCCTAATTTATGCCCGGGTCCAAAGCCTCGCTCGAATCGCCCAGTAATAATACTACTTATACCACAACAACATTATTCGACTTATAACATTTTTTTCAATTGGAAACCCCATATAATCTTGCGTGTGTTGGCTCTATGTATAAAGCTAGGGTACGCCGCGGGCTCGGGGAAAAAAAAGAAAAATTTGAAAAAAGAAGCCGATGATGAGGTAACGAACGAGGCGCGGTTGGCGCGTTCCTTTTTTAAAAATCTCGCCGCGTCGACGTGTGTGGTCCGCTCGGGATACCATACGAATAAAATTTCAATCTTGTATCATTGTGCAATAGATACTAGAGTTGTATGGGAATATTTATTTTGTAAATAAGTAATGCTTTCAAAATTCGAAGTGAGATTTTGTTGCTGTGATTAAGATTTTCACGTAAGTACCTATGTATGTGTATTGTGCCACTAATTAAAACATGTTTTTTTAAGAGCTGAACTGGTCACTATCTGGTTCATGATGACGACTATTAATTAATTTAGTGCACATGGTAAAAAAGCATCAGTTTTTATTCTCACGATCCTATTTTATAAGAAGGAATACATAAATTAATTTTTGATATTAGAACAAACTCCTTTTAAATATATGTAGCTCTTTATGAATTGAAATATAATATAGTTGGTATGTATTTGTACAATTACTTTCATACAAGGAGACAATGGAGTGCGTGTCGTTTATAGAAATTAACATTAAAAAACAACTAAATTTAATTTTAAGAAAAATATCGAATAACGATATTTACCTAACTCAAAATAACAGTGATGATTAAACAACATGAACATGAACTGAACATGAACTGAATACTTTAAAAACAACCGACTTCAATCGCAACAACTCCAATTTTGATATGTTTTTGTTGATTTTCTCAAAAACCGCTGAATCGATTTCAATAAAATTTATATGGGACCACCTGTGAAGTATACTCTTTTAAACAAAAAAAGAATTTTCCAAATCGGTTCAGGCGTCTTCGAGTAATCGGTGAACATACATAAAAAAAAAGATTCCGACGAATTGAGAACCTCCTCCTTTTTTTTGAAGACGGTTAAAAAATACACTACCTTGGAACATTTTTTCCCTTAATAAAAAGGTAAGCCAAACCAAGCCGTACGCAACATTTGTAATGATTTCATAAGCTTTTCAATAAATAATTCAGTTATTGAAAAATGATTTCCTATTATGATTATGGGACTAGCGGCGGGTGGCGGGAAAAAATAACCCTTTCGTTTCTCGGAATTCAAACCTCTTTTCTATAATTATACAACAAAATTAAAGGAGATTATGTCACGTATTGTCTTTGTTTTTTTTTTAATTACACGCTTAGTTTTCAGACAGCATTAATTTAAGGTGCCCGTTTAGATAGAAGTTTTGTTATATAGTGGTTTTCAAATGACAATGTTGATGAATAATAATGATGAGTGGTTTAATTTGAGAAACACCAGCAAGCTAGTTCTAACAACTGTACCAAAAACGAAACGTTTCCAGAACAACTGTAATGCTATGTGTAAAACTATTTACAATAAAATACCTGAATCTATAAAATTACTACCGCTTAACAGGTTTAGAACGGTTCTGCGGAGATGGTTAATTGAAAATCGGTTTTATTCCGTCAAGGAGTTTTTGGAATGCAGAAAACTGCCTTCTGTAACTAATAATTGATTGTGTATGAAACTCTCTTTGACATTAGATTCTTGTAAATGTTATCAAATTGACATCTTAGTTTATGAATTTCACTGAATTGACATCTTAAAGCTTTAAATGTATTAATATTTCCGCTGAATGTATTATTAATTTCATTTGTGTATTTCTTATAATATTATTTCTAATGATTCTATTTCTGTGGATCTTATTTGCATGCTACTAGTAAACAGCTAAACAGACTTGACCACTGTAATTTTGTTAATAACATCTGACATGTAAAATACTCATTTAATGGCAAATAAATATTATTATTATTATTATTATTATTATTCATAAAATTCTAAATAAATACATTCTTCTTCTTAGGTCTTCTAACTCCTCGAGGAGCATAGGGCCTCAATAACAGCTTTCCACTGCTTCCGATCGGCGGCAACAGCGACAATCTCCGGCCAGCTTTTTTCTAGTGAAGCGGCTTCCAGTGGCACAGTCTCCGCACAGTAGACTATGGTCGACCCCTCTTCCTTGTCAAGAAAGTTCTATCTATAATAATATCTATAATATCTGGGACAAAGTTCTTTCTGTAAAGGATCTACTTGCATAGGACGTTGATTCGTTAATTTCCAGAGTTCTTTGTTGGAAATATAATAACATAATAGAAAATCATACTTAGAAGCGGTCGTGGCTCAATGCAGCTTACGTGGTCGCATCCATCACGCAGGTTAACTGGCTACAGACAAGGTCATAACTTGGATGGGTTTGACTGTTAATGGCATTTATTTCGACCGTTTCCGTGCTTTGCAAGGCACGTTAAGCCGTTGGTGCCGGCTGCTAGCCCTAGCAGTCGTTAAGCCATGTCAGAGGCCTTATAGGCGGCTTGAAAACTTCCGACACTGGGGTTGGCCACTAGCCCCACAACCTCCACCAATCCGGACTTGGCCCCCGTGTGTGGAGTATGGCCTAACCTTCCCGAGTTATGGGAAGAGACCCGTGCCCCTGCACTGGGGACGTAATGGGTTGTTAACAACGTGTCACATTATAACATACTTTTAAATATTTAATGTAAATTTTTTGTAAGTATTTACAGCAATGTTTGGGAATAAATGATGTGACTTATTTTTTACTCGTAACCGATCAAAATATTTATTCGAAATCGTATAATAGTTATTTTTTTTTCTAATTAATACTTGCTTATACAAGGTTGCTACCACTTTGGATGCTGTATAGGTAAGTACCCGCGGGAAGAAACGTCGTGCCCAAAAAATCTTTCCGCAACTTTTTTTTTTCAATAAATATATTTAATACTTTTACATGTGAAGACCACGCGGGAACAATGAGGAATGTCAGTATTTTTCAAGAATTGAACGAATGATGCCATCTAGTGGTAGCTCGGCAACACTTTTTAACCTGATATTTCATTTGCAGCAAGAACACGTTTAGTCAATGACAGTTCGCATTTTTAATTTGAATAGGCTGGTTAATCATCTCATCTCACTAATATTATAAATGCAAAAGTATGGATGTTTGTTTGTTCCGCTTGCACGCTGAAACTACTGAACGGATTTGGATGTTTGGTAGGTAGATAGACAAACCACTCGGCTAACACATAGGCTGCTTTTTATCCCTCGAAAACTCGAAAGTTCCCGGAGGAGTGGCTAAAAACTGAATTTTTACTTCGCCACTAGATGGCGCTACCTTAACATTTTATCTCTCTGGACCCAATTCTGAAGGTTACGCAGAGAAGTCGCGGGCGGAAGCTAGTGAAAAGTAAAATATCAGACAAAATGAAATATGAAAACAATCAATTTTAATAATGAAAATGCAAAACAAAACAAGTTTAGATAATAATATACCGAATTGTTTGCTCTGAGTCTGGGTGTATAATATCTATATATGTATGTATTTAAATGTATTTGTGTAAGTATATCAGTCTCTGGTTCCCAAGATACAGGGAATCCTAGTTTGGGGCCAGATGACCGTGTGTGATTTGTCCTGGATATTATTATTATTATTAAATAAAATATTTTCCGGGTATTTGAATTTGCAAATTTTTAAAATCGATTTTCTCGTAAACTTTTCTAACTGACATTCCTTGTTCTTACCGCGTGGTCTTCATATTAGGTTTATTAATAGCATCTTCTTCTTTCTCTTTAGGTCTCCTGTAACACCTATTAATAGCATAGATCAAGTGGAATATCTCGACTGTACAAAAGACATCAACGAGATATGCAAAAATAGTCCTTTTTTGATTTTATTAATTTTAATTTAGTATCGGAAAAGTGTTAATGATTGATGACCAAACAATTGATTTTTAGCTGCGTTTCATCGATTATACTGACTATTATTGACTCGGTGGCTCAGTGGTTAGTGCACCTGACTACTGATCCGAGAGTAGTGGGTTCGATCTCTACCCAGGGCAAACATTTTTGTGATGAGCAGATTTGTTTGCTCTGTGTCTGGGTATATCTTTATGTGTATGTATTTAAACGTATATGTGTATGTATATCAGTCTCTGGTTCCCAAGATACAGGGAATCCTAGTTTGGGGCCAGATGACCGTGTGTGATTTGTCCCGGATATTATTATTATTACTGACTCGGTGGCTTAGTGGTTAGTGCACCTGACTACTGATCCGAGAGTAGTGGATTCGATCTCTACCCAGGGCAAACATTTTTGTGATGAGCAGATTTGTTTCCTGTGTCTGGGTGTATTATATCTATATGAGTACGTATTCAAACGTACCTATGTATATCAGTGTCTGGTTCCCATAATACAGGGAATCCTAGTTTGGGGCCAGATGACTTTTCTAGAGATTTGTCCTGGATATTTATTTATTTATACTGTCCATCCATAGTAGCTTAGTATTGGTATTTAACTTCTAGCTTGATACAGGGCTTGCCACCCATCATTATACCTAACTAACGAGGTAACAATGTCTATATAATAGCCACTTTGCGCTGTCACGATAATTGCAAAGAACCAATAATTATTCGCTGGTAAATGGCGTAATTATAAATTATCATTACCTGTGCACTTAGCGCGGTAATGTTGGCTGCATTGTAATTATCTTATTAAGGTTGGCTGTAATGGAAACTTTCGGTTCGCTTGGATAAAAAAAGGTTTTATAGGATCTTTAAAAAATATTGTTTACTAATCTCTTTAGATTATTATATTACCTTTCTGAAATATGAAAAGAGCAGCATTGCAGTCACCAAAGAAGTTTTATATTGTCGCTCAAGGAAAGGGGTGCAAGAGCAAGTCACTATAGATTTATTTTGCCGAAATTAGAACTCTTGATCTGGTTCCGTCAGTTCTCTACAGGTGATAAAAAATGTCCGGCAAAATTTTTACTGTGGCTTCTACTCATCAAACTGAACAAGTTGTTCATTGTTCAGTTTGTTGAGTAAGCAGCCACAGTTAAAATTTTGGCGGTCATTTTTTGTCACCCGTCTAAGAAGTTTTCATTTATTATATTTCAATTTCACATTATTTTTACAGGTTCATACCAATGCAATAAACTAGTTATCATTTTATAATACAAAAGTAACATAAGGTCTCTTTCGAACATAATTTTTAATTATATAATTTTAAGCTTATTGATATTTTTTATTTATTTTTATTATGAATTATTATTAAAAAAAAATTAATCATCTTAACATTTTAAATTTGTTTTTTAAATTTAATTATTTTATGATTTTGAAATATTAATATCCTATTTATATCACTGACATCTATCTAAATTTATTTAAGAATGTTAGTGTGACTTATTGTAAATGTGATTGTTCTGTGTAATGTGTATGCGCCTGAAAAGGTAGTGTTAAATAAGACTATATTTATATGCGAAATCAACCGCAAATGTACTTTAATTCATATACACTATAAAGAAATTTAAAAAAGAACTCCGTTAATGAGTAACTGCAAAAAAGACTACCTATTTTTTATATTTAAAAATGGCCAAACATTGATAATAAGTATATTATAGCTTATTATTATTTATTATTATAGCGACCTCGATCTGAGAACAGAGTTAGTAAATTATATTTGTTTAGGTGTTCAGCCATTTTGAAATAAATATACTTTATTTAAAATTAAGATTTCAATTTTTTTTTATTGATTAAATTCAAAGCTTACTAAACAAAATTTTTACAAAATCGATTTAACTATATTTACAGACACCATTTTTGGTAGTGATGTGACTTACAACCTCTATGGACATCACAGACAATAGCCATTATTAATAGGTTAGGCTGTATGTTTTTATCTCGCGCATCTCGGTTCCAGCCAGTATAAAGAAATCTAATTTTCAGTCAGACTGGCATTCGGACGTCTAGCGGTGCCGGTGCCGCGCTTTGTATTAAAAAGAAAAAATAAGAAAAAGAAATATTTTGACAGGTAACACAATGGTGTGTTTCCAAAATGGTGGCCACATGCCGCGCTAGCGTTTTGTGAACGTTTTCGGCTGTTTTGGGTAGTGGTCACATTATTTTGTTTAGAGTATACCAAGGTGAGCAAAATTGAACCAAGTTTATAAAGAGTGATTTTATAGTTTAGATTCTTCTGAATATTAAAAAGTTATTATCTAAACTCTGTTTTAATTTTGCCCATTTTTTTTTGTGGTAGAAGTGGCAAACGAGCCGACGGATCACCTGATGGTAAGCGATTACCGCCGCCTATAGACACCCGCAACACCAGAGGAGTCACAAGTGCGTTTCCGGCCTTATTTTATGATCCATGGAGATGGTCTAAATTCCATCTGTACTATTAACAATGATATTGTGTTTGATGATAATGTTGACAACGAGATTGTCAGAAGTAGAAACAAGAAAAAAAGTGCATTTTTTCCGTTTCTTTTTGATTATTTTTGACGAGGATAATAATACAAAGAAACCGTTGAACATATTTTGCTTTCCTGCAAGCTATCTCTACATTTTGCATAGCTTTTGCCCGCGGCTCCGGCTCCGGGTGGATCTTATTTTTATAACTGTCCTTTAGAGAAAATGAAATTAATTTTTCTAGGTCCACCTTGAACTGTGTTCTACTATATCATTTCCTAGGTTTTTATTTATTTATTCCTATCCGCTGTTATTTAGTTTCAGCATAAAATACTGTCAAATTGTTTAGCCAATCCCTAGAGATCATTTTTTTCGGAATAAAAAGTATTATATCTGTTTACTTCCCATCATCTCAACTAACTCTTAGCACAACGTAATATCGATCTATTGCTTCGTTGCAACGTGAAACAAGTACAAACACATTTTTGCTTTAATGCCTGTCTTTAAATAGTATCCTACGGGAATCTACGTTATTGCAGTCTTTCTCCTATCTACTCGCCATGTTTCACCCAAATCCGTTAAGTCTTAGCGTTAAAAAACCGAATAAACAAACAAACATCCTTACTTTCACATTTATAATATTAGTGAGATGAAAAGTGACATAATTTTAAAGTGCCCCAAAACATTTTTGTTTAATGTAGATTTTGAAAAACAAAATCGCGTTAAACTTTTTCGAACTTCGATTTTCTATCTAATTCCCGTTCTCGTCCCCGCTCCCGCTACATCTTATCACTATAACTGGACCATCGTATGGGTTATTTTGAAAACACCTCCCCTGTCTTGCTTTCACCTATATTTTGTGTCTGTAACCTAATTAGCCTCATGGGGTGGGATATAATAGTATTTTGTTTCTTTTAAATTTAAAACCTCTTGAGTTACTGCACACAGTGCGGACAGGACACCGCACCGGGTCGAAATAATAATATATGAAATAAAATAATAATTCTCAATATTATTGTGCAGTGATCTACGACTAGGTACAACTCTTCTTTTTATCATACTCATGTGACTGTTATTGTTACAATCCAAAAAAACATGCGTTTTATCTATGATACGAGTAGCAATCCTATTTAAAAAAATGTTTTACTTAGAAATTACCTTGACATTCCAGCCATCCTCGTATTCGATAAACAAATAAAAACTAAGCATTCGCACAGTTCTAAACTTTGAAATTCGAATGCATTTGGCGCTCAAATTCACCTGACGGACGTTGAGTGGAACGAAGGAGTTTGTATTACAATTTGAAGCCCGTTTGGGGTTAGTAGTGTTTTGTTTGTTTGGTGTTGAATTTCTAAACTAGCGTTAGCGTAGCGTAGAGGCAGTGCGGTATGTAAATTCTTTTGTATGTGAATACGTTCAATATAAATTGTTTTCTCTTACAGAAAATTTATTTCAAAAAAGTTGAATGAAAAAAATAATTGCTACGAGTCTCAAGTAGCTTTTAGTTTTTAAGAAAATCTACCAATCCGAACATATACAGGGTTCCAAATGAATGAAATTTTACCCAGTAACGTACTGCATAACTTCATATTTATTCAAGGAATTCTGTATTAATTTAAAAAAAAAATGTGTACACCCGGCACGCGTAACGTTAAAACCAGTAGTACAAAAGACTAAGTACCCTAAACTCACTACAATACATTTAAAAGTTACAATAGAAACAAAAGTTTAATACAAAATCGCATTTACCTCAAAGGACAAAAAATACAGGTATCACATCAATGAGTGAATTCGCGACGGTGTAAACACCCCATTGTCTATGGGCAGGTGACATGCTGATACGGATCTTTTTGCTCTTTCCCGAGCTGTCAAACTTAACGTCAATATTTTGGCGCGATTTGTGACGCTCTGGGTGTTTAAAATTTAAACAGCATCTTGGGTATTATCTGTTTATTTTTTGAAAAATGCTCCATGCGCCATTGAAATAAGACCGTTTTGGAATAATTTGATGTGTTACGAATGTCTTGTGTGCACGTCGGATGCCTAATAAGTTACGCTTGCAACTAATGAATTGGATTTAATTTTGCTGGGTTTCTTAGAAAATCTTACCTTCACAAGACCTGTCCATTACGTGCGTCCAAAAAGTTACCTTTAAATAAACCTCAAGGTGTACAATCGCGCACTTTTATGGTAAGAAGCAATTTTGTAACTTGTTCAGCGTAAATTTTTGTGGGAAATTGATTATAAGGTGTGCGAGTGTTATTGTGACATTTATTTTGTGTAAAATGTTTAACAATTGGATGTTTGGCGTATTTTTAAAGTGAAGTTCGGTTTCACAGTAGGTACGAAATCGTTTTGAGCGTGAAGTCTTGTTGTGACTTTGCAATATTACTACGCATTGTGACAACATTCTCAGGTCTTAAATTCTCTCTTCTAGAAACCTTTTGGTCGTTCAGTTAAAAATGACGTGAAACTACATCGTAGAGAATTGCTTAGGTTCCAATAGTTGGCTATAAACTTGGACTTCTTCTCGCAGAGTAATTGTAACATATTTTTTTGCAAAGTAAGCAAAATAAGTACCTAATAAGTAACTGTCAGCTACTATAGTATATCTTTTCGGCAGATAATATACTTAGTACTTACTGTCTATTGGTATATCTTTTTTCAATTTGTATTTTCTACACACATTTGGTAAGCCGTTGGCATAAGCTTATGTAGATGGAACCTACTGGCTACTGGCTACCGTATCCGAGTTGCAACACATCAATGTTGTTAATGCAGATGTTTGGCGGCAAGACTTTTATAAGATTGTGAATTGGTGAGAGATAGCCAGGCGGGCTTAGATAATGCCTTTGTGCTCACCAATCCGGGAGTTGACTGCATGAAAATTAAATTGCGAAATTTTGTTAACTAAATAGCTCTTTAATTAAATAAATAAATAAATAAATAATATCTGGGACAAATCACACACGGTCATCTGGCCCCAAACTAGGATTCCCTGTATCTTGGGAACTAGAGACTGGTATACATACACATATACTTTTAAATACATACATATATAGATATAATACACCCAGACTCAGAGCAAACAATTCTGCTCATCACAGAAAAGTTTGCCCTGTGTGGGGATCGAACCCACGACTCTCGGATCAGAGGTCAGGATTGCTAACCACTTAGCCACCGAGTCAGTCATTAAAATTAACAGTAATTGAAATTATTGAAAAACTTATTCACTTTAATTTTCATTGCATTTTCAATTTTTTATTTATAAAAATTACCTAATACGTATGCAAACTACTATTTTGAACAATGACGTCATCATTCAAAATTTCAAATTTTTTTGAACAAAATGCCGTTTTTGACATTTGATAAAAAGTAACTCAAATGACTAGCAGTCAACTACCGGATTCTAGTCTTATAAAGTAAGAAAACACAGGAAATCAAACCGCGCTGCTAATGTGAAGCAAATGGATTAAAAATTATATCAGGGTAAGCAGTTATGTACTAGACCAGTGTTTTTCAACCTTTTTTAATACCCGACCCCTTTACAAGTTAAAACATTCTTGCGACCCACCTAGGGCCATAAACATACAAAATGTTAGTGATTTGACAGACTACATTTTCTTCAATTAGAAAATGATTTACTTATAAATGTCTCCAAAATAGCACCACGTCTTGACAAATTGTTAAAAAATAATCAGGACCAGCCTTTTCACTGAAATCGTAAGTCAGTGTTTTTCAACCTTTTACCCGGGTCGGGTATTAAAAAAGGTTGACAAGTAAAAAAGTTCTTGCGACCCCCCTAGGGCCATAAAAATACAAAATGTTAGTGATTTGAAAGACTACGTTTATAATTTTCTTCAATTAGAAAATTATTTACTTATAAACGTCTCCAAAATAGAACCACGTTTTGACAAATTGTTAAAAAATAAACAGGACCAGTCTCTATGGTCTCGTCTCTATATGTTATGGCATAGTCGAATTTTGTGTTTTTTTTTTTAATTAAACGTTAATTCGCTAACGTTGCATAGTAAACAAGCAGAATTAACAATCTTCAAACAGAAATTATACCAGCGAAAATCAAGTATAACACAACTCACTTTACAGCTGAAAATAACAGTAAAATATCTAATACACACGGCCGAAGCAATAAAAATAACAATCATTGTGAAACCTCAAACAACTACCGATGCTGAACAATAAAACTTTATCCATTAAACGAACGCACGCCTCGATATGTGCAACTAGGTGCCGGCAGTAAACTGAATTAAAATATGGACGTGGAAAATGGCCAAACGAGAAAACGGTTTAATTATACGAGCAACTCGAGAGGACCACACACGTAGCTTATTAAAACTCGAATCATAACAACAATAATTATATTCAGGGCTTATAATTTCGCGCGCTCGCAAGGCGAGTTGAAAAAAAAAACTATTAAAACATAACCTTACCTTATTAATGTGTCAACAACTCAATTTATGGCGGGAACTCGACGGTGACGCCCTCTACGTTGTAACTATTGGCCAATAACGTTCTCCTGTTCACGTTTTGCGCAACAACGAATGTATAGTCGACTCTTTCTCGCACGGTAGAATCTGTAGCTTTTCCAGCGAGAAGGATGTCAGTAAACTTTGACCGGTTTTATTATTATTTAATTTCATTAACAGACAATGGATGATAAGGCCTATTATGATGACATGATTAATTTATAATGTCTGTCTCTGCGCAAAGAATTTGTTTTGTTTATTCGACTTTTAAATCTTTTAGTTGATGATTGAGCACGTTTTAGAGAGTGTACGTGATCGCGAATCGCGGGAGTTCGTTCGTTTTCATTTATTATTTTTTTGAACACAGATTGAGCGCCGATTCTGTATGCATGCGGCCGCAGTCGTGCATAACGCAGTTTGCTTAACAATAATCCGTTGAAATGTCGCTTGATTTTTTACTTGTTTCTCTTCTCTGTGGTTTAAAATGACTTCATGGCTCATGGTTACATCAAAGGCCTGTTTGTTTTGCTCTTTTGGTGTAACTGGCATGTAATAGAGCTCATGGCACCTGACTGACATTTTCCCGGGTTATGCATCCTGTTGGGTAATAGAGGCTATGTGCAATTTTATGCTGGTTATTTTATTTTACTCATTACGATTTGAGACATGTTCTAATGCATTTAGCAATGGACTTTATCATCAAGTGTTGTCTCTGTTTTGTTTTATTTTACCATCTATCTATTCTAGACTAATAAAACTAGCTAGGTATTAACGAGTTATGCAAATTAAAAAGATACACACCCACAACAATCTAAATTCAAATTACACGTAATAATTAAATCATTTCTAAAATTTATTACAATATTTCATGGCTACGCTTATCATAATCAGCCTGGCGGCCAGTCTATCCGATTCCAATTTCAAATCAAGCCATATATAAAATTCCCGCCTACGCACACTCTCCCTATAATTACAGGTACAACAAAAAATATTTTTGATGGCGGCCATCTTGGTTTTCGTTCGAAAACTCGATTACTTCTTTTACAGTGCCGGCTGCGTTTAAAAACTTAATTTTGTCGGTCGTTAGTGTGTGAAGTCTGGTGGAGCTTTGGGCTATAATAGCATTGGAGCGAGATGAAAAAAAAACATGGATAATGAAGACTCTTACACTAAGACTTTTTCGGCTCAGAGCATGGTAGATTGGTGGTTATTGTCCCATGGGAAACCATTATTTGTCCGGGCTTCACGGATTTGATTGTCGATAAATATCGAAATATACATAGAAGATATCCGATAAATTCTGACCACAGACAAGTCACCATTTACAAGTGTTTTTTTAAATATATTTTTATTTTTATTGAACTGAACAACAAGGAAGACAAATACTAAATAACGTATCTCTTTTTTGAATTCTCATAATTGATCAGCTAATTGACCTAGCTGGTTAATTTGTATGGGAGGTCCAAAAATGTTTAGCATAGATATAAAGTACGGGTTTCTTAGACTGTTTTGAATCAGTATATATTCTGATTATTTCTGTTAAGCTTTAAGGCTTAGTGGAAGTCATACCTTGATCCCATAGTCAAAAAACAAAGTCTACACTATATCAAATACATTCATGTACCTTGTACATAGTTTAGTGAAATACCATACCATTTCTTTTTAATTTTTGTTTAAAGTAATTACTCCCATACACCTAAGCTAACACTTACATAAAGATTCAACATACTCACCTCATGTATACTCACAGAATTAAGAAAAAAAAAGACCATTAAGGACCGGATTCAAAGAGACGAGGCGACTGCATGGTGCCGACTTCGAAAGAAAAATAATAACCCACCTTAACATAAACAACATATTTCCCAAAATTACGACGCGATTAATACATTTATAATGCATCCCTCCTTCTCCAACGCGTAACCACGTCTTTATCTACGGTCATTTTGAAAATGGAACACGCGGTTTGAGCGCATGAAATTAGCCCCGCTTTTTCATCTCCCACCGCGCCAGATTTGAATTTCGAAGCTTTTTATTTTTTTATCTCGAACGTTGAAAGCGGCCATGTTCTTTTTTTTAATTATAAATTTTTAGGGTGAAGATACTTTGCGGTCCCATTAGTTACCTTTTTTTTTGGGTTCGATTTATAAGTTTCGGTGGTGGTTGTCGTTTGTGTAAATTGCGGACGTTTGTCGTCACAAGTCGCCGACCTTTATAATACAGGACGCTGCGGATTTTTTTCTCGAAAATTTCCTTTTTACATGAACTTAAATAACAATATATTTGCGATTGAAACTTATTTTATGAAACTTATCAGACCAAGTCAATGGAAAGTAGTATTGTAATTAAGGAGAAAACCCGGAACTGAACTCTATGAATATTGTTTTTTTCTTCTTCAGAATGAATCTGTGCGTAATAGCCAAATTTCCATTTTTCTGAGAAATACTAATTATTACCTATCTAATATTACAGAAAATTCCTTGGGGAAGCATTTATTCAGCAGTAGACGTCTATTGGCTGATGATTATGATGAAAAATATAATAATAAGTAAGTATGGAGAAACAAAGTGACAGCTCCTATGATGTCTTTTAAATTTTTAATGATGGCTTAATAATTCTGTAAACGTTAAACTTATTTCGGGTAAACTGTTAAACGAAAAATATTAACTCTTCTTAGGTCCTCTAACTCCCCGAGGAGTATGGGACCCTAAGTGAAGCTTTCCACTGCTTCCGATTAGCGGTGACAGCGACAATGAAATGAAATGAAAATATTTTTTATTCGAAGTAGGTAGCAGTGTAATTCTTTTATCTACCTAATATGAAGTTTCGGGAAGTTTTTGCGGAGTCAGAAGAAACGACGGGTCCAAAGAAACTCGCTTCAACACATTTTTTTTTTAAACTTCTTATATTCTAATACATCTTAAATCTGATTTCTAATGCTATGGTTCTCCGTCAAGTAGACTACATGCTTTCTTCAAAATAATAGGTTGGGGAGAAAGTATTTTTGTATTTTGTAGGCATAAAGTTGTCATCCAACCTTTCTGGTTGTACAGTTTGTATCTGGCTGAATTTGATACCATTATAGACAGATTAAAAAAAAAGAAGAAGTAAAACCTTTTTCCCGCTTTTTATCGATAATTCTTTGAAATAAAGACTTTTTTAGTCTGAGATTTTTTACGTTTCAAATCAGTCGAAGTATCGAAGAAAAAGATGCACACATATCAAAGAAAATCTTGCATTTTCATACAAAATATGAAGAAACCAATAATTCATACACTATCGCTACCGTATTTCCTTATTATCCTCTGCCAAGGGTTGTCTGGAAGAGATCGCTTCTAGCGATAAGATCGCCTTTGTACATGTAATCCAATATTTTATATGTTATGTAAATTCCTTGTGTGCAATAAAGCATTAATACAATACACTACAACACAAAAATTACCCCCGACCTAATATTTTATCAATATTTAGATAGCGGCTGATTTCATAACTACTTACCGACCTCCGTTAAAAAAGTCACAATCTTTTTTGATCACCCTGTAAAGAGCGAAACAGTGGGTGATTCGGTATCAGTCGGTGATTATTTCGTTTTTCTGTCGCCGACTGCGCCTGTTCCGCGGCCACCTTATATACCTGTTTTTTTTTTTTTATAATCTGCGTACCCTTAAAATTGTCTACCTGCATCGGTATTAATTGCCTTTGCTTGAATTTTATTCTATAATCCACAGATGTCTCCGTGGTGTAGTGGTTAATGCACTGTGTTCACATCACGAGGTAGTAGGTTCGATTCCAGAGGTTCGGTTTGGTTGTAGAATGGACATTTTCTAAGTCAACTTACAGAAGAAGAAAAACAAAAACAATTTAACAGCAGCTCAATAAATAGTATAATACTTATAATACAATATAAGGTGCTACTTTATTAGTGCCCGATATTTTAGTCAGTGCTTCTACTCCTGATTCTGATCAACTTTCCCCAACGAACCCATAGTCAAATCGCAAAAAATTTTTAGACTCTTCATACTAATTTGGCCGCTCGGCTGATCAATGTGTATGAAGAGTCCAACAATTTTTTTGCGATTTGTTTATGGGTTCCTTGGGGAAAGTTGATCAGAATCAGGAGTAGAAGCACTGACTAAAATATCGGGCACTAATAAAGTAGCACCTTATATATGTGTTTCTGTTATTTTATTAAAGTGGAGGAAAGTTGCTAATGTTGATATGTAGAAGCCTCAGTTGTAATATCTTCTTCTTATCGTGTGGCAGATTTAACCGTTCTATCCACAAGGACTAGACGGCGGTTGCCTAGTGTTGCACTTAGCATCACCCGCGGTCACGTGTAGGGCTTTTAGATTTACACCTACGGACGTGTGCAACGTGACCATCATACACATCTAGAAATCAGATGTGCAGGTTTCCTCACGATGTTTTCCTTCACCGTTAAAGCAGTCGGTATGAAAATGCACGTAAGTTTCGAGAAACTCATTGTTTTAATATCTAGTTTCATTATAATATTTTGAGTTCCATACTATTTATGGGGCTGTTCAGGCAATTTTGAATGGGAAGCCAATTTTTTTTAAGAATTCAGTATTGGTTCCTTGACAAAAATTGTTCACTTTTGTTAGCGTATCCCGTCGCTGAAGTTCTCGCGAGTGATATTTTGATATCCTCTATAATTAATTGATTTCCGAGGATAATACATTAATTTTAACTTCTTTATTTTATCAAAGCCTAAATAAATTGTTATTAAAAAGACATAAAATAGGGAAATAACAGCCTTGTAGAATTTGGGTAGCTCTTTCCATGATAAAACTACAATATTTCGATAATCCAGGCTTTATAAGGTATAACAAACAAAAAAATGGTTGTTGAACCCATTAACTAGGGCGTCTACTCAAGAAACTGAACAACTTTTGTTCTACGACTGCCAAATTTTCAAAAAATCCATATTTTTTTATATATTTTTTTTATATTATATGAAAATTACAAACGCCATAACAAAATAGGTAGTTTTACTAGATGTTCACTTATTTTTACGTAAGGACACTAAAATCCATAAACTCATCATCTCATTATGTGTACGTCTATCTATCTTACCTAGATAAATATCAGGTAAATACATTAAATGGGGAGGCGCATTAGGCCCCTTCGTGGACACACCTGGCCTCTCCCATAACGCTAGCGTGACCATGAGACTAATATAATTATGGACGTATTCGTTATCAGCTCAGCTGAAAGATGTCCACTGCTGGGCATTAATCACAGTATAATGACATTATACAGTATGGACACTCCCTAGTGCTCTCTGAAGGCTACCTCACCCCCCCTGTGTGACCGATGTGTGACCATTTGTCAAGGGGTTGGCAAACTAAAGCACAGTTTATTAACCAAAGACAATTTTGTTTTTTTTAAGGAAAGAGCTAAAGGCTTCTAAGGCTATACAGCCTTGTCTGGTATACAGCCTTCATTTTGTTTGTAAAAGTCTAGCTAACAATAAAGAACAATGAGGGCTAATTGAACCTCGATTCAACCCTAGTAAATCACGCACACATTTACATGTGTACAAATACGAATGTCTATGTAGTAAACAATGGCACGAAATTTGTTTGAAGTGTCCGGGGAGTGGGCATTAATTTTCTACAGCCCTCAACTTGTAGAGTGTTTTAAATCTGATTGAGGCTAATAGATTTATGTATAGATATGTTCGTCATCAGTTTATCTGAAAGACGTCCACTGTTGGACATGATTACTTGGAGAGTATTCTGATTCTAAAGCCTCAAGAGTTTCCTGCACCTTCACCAGATCGTATCTTTATTCATCTTGTAGAGAACCTTCCAACATTGTGTCTTAATGAGGTTGTTTGCGTACAAAAATGAAAACCACACCTCGCTCAGAGCAAAGGGAATCGGACTTGATGGACAGTAGTTGTGATTTTTGTGATATGTTCATAGCGTTCAGACAAAAAAAGCTGATAGAATTTACATTTTAAATTTTCATCTTAAATTTTTATGTGAGTTTCACGCTTTTTCCGTTCAATATTAAAACAAGTTTTTTTTTTTATATTAATACGTTAACAACCCATTCCGGCACCAACGGCTTAACGTGCCTTGCGAAGCACGGAAACGGTCGAGATAAATGCCACTAACAGTCAAAACCAGCCAGGTTATGACCGTGTCTGTAGTCAGTTAACCTGCGTAATCGATGCGACCACGCAAGTCGTACTGAGCTACGACCGCTTCTTATAATAATAATACATGATACCTTTCTTTCTTATAATAATACCTTTATCGAATATTCTTTTTCTCCATTAGAGTTTTATGGCTCGTATACATGTATGGTGGTGTGGTATCATTGTGTGACAACAAATTTTAGAAAGAAGTTGTGTTTATACCCTAATGGAAAGGCTTAATATAGAGGCTTCATAGTACCTACAATCTAAAAAAGAAGTAAGTAATTGTGTCGAGAATTTACCTAACAGTATTTTAAAGAATGACTGTTATGTTGGTTTTGCAAGGATTCAATTAAAATGCAGACTTTGCAGTGTTTATTTTACTCAAAGGTACTGCTGACTGTGCAGTATCGTCTAACGTTCCCGAGATAGAGGAAACCCGTGCCTCACCAGTGGGGACGCTATCCAAGGCTAGTAAACTTATAAACCTATATCATGGTCACCCTACGTTTCACCCCAAAAGCGGCAGAATCATATTTTATGATCCAGTGAACATTTTTCTTAATATATTTTGGTGGGTGTGTTTAGGGGATTATGTTTATAGAATTTTGTACCTTATAAACTTATTAATAGGAGTTGATAATGGCAATATGAATTTAATTACATTAGAAAATCCAAAGATGTGACGTAGTTGCTTTTATTACAGGAATTAACTATGAGCATTTAAATTAATTACTTGCAAAACTCTGTTTTTTTTGCCAAACAGCTGCTTATTATGTATGAAGGTCATATTTATTTATTTTAAAGATTTTTTTGAGATTTCAGTAAATAAACCTAAAGTTGTTTAGAAGCCACGATGAGATGAGTTTTGTTACTCTCTGTTTAATTATATTTTCAATAAGACAAAGAACTTAAAAAAATATTGTAAGTCTATACGTTTATTATTTTCAGCGCTATTTATTATTATACACTCCACGCGTTTAGAAAACTGAATGACATTTCCCAAAAAAAAAAATTCGCGATAAATATTATACTACCCGATCACGCAGGACTTCAATAAAAGTGCATTTGAAATTTTAAGGGTTTACTCCGAATCAAGTATAGAAATTTTGAAAAAACCGATCTAAAGCTTTTTCAGATTTCCATACAGATTCTTAATTCGCTATTCAGATTTAAAATAAATAAATAATTATTATTATAATAGTAATTTATGGGAAACTGAAAAAAAAAATGTTGGGATTTTTCAATATTTTTCCTGTATATACTTGATTCTGAGTAACCCCTTATTTCAAAATCACTTTTTTAACATACTGTATACTGTGATGATAACAAAGGTTTACCAAAGTCTGAGTCTGGGTGTATTATATCTATATATGTATGTATTTAAATGTATATGTGTATGTATATCAGTCTCTGGTTCCCAAGATACAGGGAATCCTAGTTTGGGGCTAGATGACCGTGTGTGATTCGTCCCGGTTATTATTATTATTATTATTTGGAAGTATACATTTGGGCTACTCTGACCACGTCGCGCTGGGCGAAGTGGCAGGAGCTACTCCAGCAGAAGCACAGTCGGCTGGAGGTCAGTGCGACGAGGAGAGAAAGCGTCGGACATTCCGGGCATTGTCGAGGACGACTGCCTTTTGCATAGCCGCTAGTATCGGTCTGCCTCGAAGTCCCAGCCGCCTAAGGTTACGATCCAGGTCAGCGGGGATCAAACCATTAACGGACAGGACTACAGGGATGATTTCATTATTATTATTATTATAAATATTTTTTTTGGTATCTACAGTAAGTACCAGTGTTAAGTCGTCGTGTAAAATAGTTGGATTTCCTATGTATTTGCTCAATGGACACATTGTTTAGGTTACAAATGATTCGGTCGGTTTATTGGACAAAAGGCGAGCATTAGACGATGCCATTAGCGAACGCAATGGGGGCACCCTAACAAGCCTGTTCACAGGATGTTTTCATTTTAGAATCGAATTCCAATAATATTTAGAAAAATAATATTTTTTTAAATACTTAAAATTAATCTTATATCAATTTGGAGATCGAGTCGAATCGAATAACAACTCGCAACATAAAATCAAGAATGCCGTTACGGTTGTAGGCTGTAGGTAGATATACATACTACATGAATAACTTTACCCTTCGCTTAGGAAGTCGGGTAACAAAAGTATATTTAATTGATCATAGTGGGGACGGTTGACAACCCGTCAACATATTAAGAAAAAGTTTTAATATTTAATTTCATAATTATTAATAAATTCAAGAGTAAATTGTTAATTTTCAATTAAATTTATGTTCATCATTCGTCGTCCGTAAAAACATTTTGTTCATTAAGCGATAAATAAAAAAAAAAATAATCTGTGGGTTCGACATAGTTTACATACAATTTTAATTGAAAATCAATCGGGTAAACAATACTAAGTAATTATGACCTTACACAACACATCAATAATTATTATTTTACAATACAGATTTAGAAAAGACACATAGAATTTTAGTAGATGTGATTTTGCAAAGCTCATTTGTATGATTACAAAAACACCCTTTACGCAATAAAAGAAACCCGCACCTAAAACTGTTTATTCACTCCCTTGCTCAGTAAAAGACCTCTTTACCACACCGTGCATACGATAACACACTTTAAATATAATTATACAAAGCCCATTCTTGAAAATCATAAACTTTCCCATACTACGTTCGGCCTCACATGTCAACAAACGGCTTAACAAGTAAGCAACATAAAAGAAAATGGGCGCGCAAAGAAAAGCATCGAAATATAAGTTACGACTTTTCGATAGCTGGCCGAAAAGAAATACCCACAGCGATAGCATGGCGTGTTTACAGAAAACCCACTGATTCGAAATTCGAAAATTGGAAAATGGAGCGCGCGGGAAATCTGACAGCTGTCACCGTGACAGGTAAAATGGCGGTGTAAATTGATAGTTTTCGGGAGGCGGCGCGCTTAGGCGTGTATTAAAATTAATGATTATGCTGTCTTGTGTTGCTTTACAATATGTGAAGGGGTCAATCGGTCGGCTATTTTAAACGTCACATCATTCAGTTCGGATGGTTGCATTGTACATTAAAATTAAAATATGTTTTGACGTCAACCTAGTTGACGCCTTCACACGTCTTTGAGATCAGTAATAATTACATATTGTAAATGTTGATGAAAAAGTGGTCTTAAAAATAGAACAAAGATATTATGATCACAATAAAAACGTTGAACTGCCAAAAAGTATTTACGTAAACAACTCATTTCTTTGCCATTACTGGTGCACAGGTCTCTTCAATAGCTCGCGAAGGTTAGGCCATACTGTATATAAAGAGGCTAAGTCCAGATTCAGTGTCAAAAGTTTTGAAGCCACCTATAAGGCCTCTGACATGGCATAATGACTGTCATTTAGTGATAGTAGTCGGTTTGCAAAATGATTTTGGCTCATACTATGCCCGTGCCGCAGGCGGTGATCTAACTTTCATACTTACAGGTTTCGAATTCACGTAGGGAACCCGTTTTGAGAGGAGCAGGCAGTGCCTATACTTTATGAGAGTATCCTCCTAACCAGAGGTCGTGGGTTCAAATTCTGGCCAGTGCACCAATGAGATTTTCGAAACTTACGTGTGAATTTTCGTACCGACTGCTTTAACGGTGAAGGAAAAAAGCGTGAGGAAACCTGCACATCTGATTTCTAGATGTGTATGATGGTCGCGTTGCATATCCATAGGTGTAAATCTAAAAAAACCCTACACGTGATGTTAAGTGCAACACTAGGCAACCGCCGTCAGTATTACCTTGTGGATAGAACGGTTAATTATCCCACACGATAAGAAGAAGATGACAGTATATACGCCGTGGTCAGATCATACGAATTGGCCAGATCATGAAATGCCGAGCCATTTCGTTGAGGAGTTTCGAAAAACTCTGCGTAAGGTAAAGTTGCTGGAGGTGTTACTTACCGACTATTTTGTGGGAACTCTTCGATGAAATAGCCAGTCACTTCATGACGGTCATGACATGCAGCTGTGTCTTAAGCTTATGAAAGAGGCCAATAGATGGCGTCTTAAAGTTGAAGCTATATCTGTTACATATCGGTACAAGTGATTGTTTGTTTCTGAACGAACGCGAGTTGTACGTGTGATTACGACCGCGGTTAAGGGGTAGCCGTTCAGAAATATGTTATCTATTCTTTTTTTTATGAGATTATATGTGCAAGGTGATTACAAATAACTCCGCATGCAACTGATGCTGGAGCTCTTCGCATAATGCATCAAGATGACTAAGGGGCAGCAAATAAAAAACTGGATATCCGCCACTTAAAAATACCTTGTTAAAAATGTCTTTTGTGTACCAAATCAAAGTTCTAAGTATAAAAAAAAAACAAATACACTACCGACCGTCACAGAGTTTGGAAGTATTACAATATTCATTTGTTTTAGATTGGTTTTGAAATTAAATACTGTAATTTTTGTGACATGAAATAAATACTTTTTTTTACTATAAGTACATGTTATTGCGAGCGCGACAGACAGCCTGAAAGGATAATGGGTAATTTTGTATGGGCACCATACCCAACCCAATGTTTTGTAGAATTATGAACTATGTTGGTCTTTGTTGCCCTCATAGAGTGCTGGAATGGTGGACTGCAAAGCTGGGTTTCTAATATTTTAAATCAGTGTTTTTCAACCTATGGGTCGCGACCCCCTGGTGGGGTTGCGAAGCCTTTCTAAAGGGGTCGCGGGAAAAGGAAAAGTAAAGAGTTATAGGTCCTATACTGCAATGAAAAAATACTTACGATTTCAATGAGAAGGCTGGTCCTGTCTTTATTTAAACAATTTGTCAAAACATGGTTCTATTTTGGAGAAGTTTATAAGTAAATCATTTTCTATTTGAAGAAAATTATAAACGTAGTCTTTCAAATCACTAACATTTTGTATGTTTATGGCCCAAGGGGGGTCGCAATTTTTTTTTTACTTGTAAAGAGGTCGGGTATTAAAAAAGGTTGAAAAACACTGTTTTAAATTATAAGGCACGTCTCGTGGCAAGCAAAATCGTATAATAACAGCTTATTGATTAGAACATCAAAATATCAAAAGAAACTATAAAAAAACATAATAAAGATTGTGTGGTTTTCACACAGAGTAGTTTATTTATCCTAAATTTTGCCTTAATTCACTTGGAAAAAAATTGGTTAAAATATGAACTGATTTTCGAAATAATAATAAATAATAATAATTATAATAATATCTGGGACAAATCACACACGGTCATCTGGCCCCAAACTAGGATTACCTGTATCTTGGGAACCAGAGACTGATATACATACACATATACTTTTAAATACATACATATATAGATATAATACACCCAGACTCAGAGCAAACAATTCTGCTCATCACAGAAAAGTTTGCCCTGTGTGGGGATCGAACCCACGACTCTCGGATCAGAGGTCAGGATCGCTAACCACTTAGCCACCGAGTCAGTCGAATATTTATATATAATATATATATTATATCCAAATAATTAAATATTTGTTCCAGGAATGTATGAGAAATTAGGTTGTTTCTCAAAGTATATTTAGACAAGCGCTCTACGCATCCGACATAGGTCATAATGCTACAATTCATTTAGTGTTTGGGAACGCTCTTACCCATTGTTCTTTCATTTCATTAATTATACTAAAATTCACAAATAACAACATCATTACAGGTAAAAACCTTAATCGATAATGCACATTGTTAGTGTTATTACTTAAAATCTAATGAATAAGTTTTATAAATTTACAAAATTATTTTTTAAAGACTGAATCTAATTTATTAGATACATCTTCCCCTTAACACGCCGACCTGTAAACTCCGGACCACACACGTTGCAACAGAAATAGCTTTTCCGCTGCGCGCGCGTCGCTACGAGGGAACTGCGCCCGCGCATGCGCGGTACACTTCCCACGGATGGGGCTACGGGACTGAAACTGAAATAAGAGCTCCTTGAGTATGTAATGGCTTGAACAGGATAAGATATATATTATGTTGTTAACAATTCATATCGTCCCCACTGCAGGGGCACGGGTCTCTTCCCATACTTCGGGAAGGTTAGGCCATCCTCCACACACGGGAGATATGTGCCAAGCCAAGTCCGGATTGGTAGATATAGCAAAGATATAGTCACGACAATTAAAAAAATATATTTTACTGATTCGGTGGCTAAGTGGTTAGCGATCCTGACCTCTAATCCGAGAGTCGTGAGTTCGATCCCCACACAGGGCAAACTTTTCTGTGATGAGCAGAATTGTTTGCCCTGAGTCTGGGTGTATTATATCTATGTATATATGTATGTATTTAAAAGTATATGTGTATGTATATCAGTCTCTGGTTCCCAAGATACAGGGAATCCTAGTTTAGGGCCAGATGACCGTGTGTGATTTGTCCCAGATTTTTATTTATTATTATTAATGATATAGATATTTTTTATATCAAATCAAAACAAATCAAAATTTGTTTATTCAGTTGCTAAGTGTAGGATCCGTAACTGGAGCTTCTGCTCATTATACAGGGTGAAATTGAAATCGTAGAACAAATTTCAACAGTGGGTTCTGCTCATGGAACTGAACAACTTTCTCTAAGAAACCAATTCAATCGGAGCAAAAAAAAAATTTACTTTCCATAGAAAATTGGCTACCAAGGTCATCAATTTATAGTTGGTTTCTTAGAGAAAGTTGTTCAGTTTTATGAGCAGAACCCACACTTAAAATTTGTTCCACGATTTCAATTTCACCTTGTATAATAAACAAGTTTGAAATAACGACTTTGCTGACATCCCAAAAAAATTAACATAGAAATAGACAGAAATTTGTAATATGTAGTATGCAACTAAACTAACGATTACTTTGTTTTTTACTCGAATTATGTATAATAATAGCATGTAAGAATTTTATTTAAAAAAATGTGTTGGAGGGAGTTTCTTTAGGGCCCGACGTTTCTTCTCACTCCGCAACCAATTCCCGAAACGTTGGGTATACGAGTTCCGAGTGGTAGGAACTTCGTATTAGGTAGAAAAATATGACGTTCGAAAAGTGTACAGAGATACCTACTTCGAATAAATATTATTTCATTTCATTTCACAATAGACATGTATTTCTTTTAGACACAAAAAAAAATAGAAAAATAATAACAATACTAGACTATGAAAATATCATACGATTTGTGCCAAAAAAATGGCCATCGACTCAGCACGAGCTGCGACTGTGGTGACACAGTGCAGCGCTGGTTTTCAGCGAGGCCCATTTATTGACACCTGCACGTATTCTGCGATTAATGTAATAAAATTTATATGAAAAAATGAAATTGGAAAATATTTTATTTCTTTCTTAGTCTTACTTAGTATTATATTATCTGTGGTCTTACAAAGAATACAAATATGGTTGAGGCTTCCTAGTAAGTATGAAAATACCTGTAACAGGAAGCCTCGCTCTTCCTTATCAGAAAGTTATAAAATAGAGTTAAAAGATATAAATCGAAACTCGAAACAAAACAAAATAAAGGAAAAATAAAGTGAAATATACAAGGTGTTAAAAAATGCGTTTGAAATTTTAAGGGGTTACTCAGAATTAATTATAAAATATAAGTACGACAGAAAATCCGCTCTTCATATTTTTTCGAATTCTTATAGGTACTAAATCTAAAAAGTGAATTAAGAATTTGTTTGTATGGAAAATTGAAAAAAATATAGATCGGATTTTTTAAATATTTTTAACTGACTTCAAAAAAGGAGGTTCCCGAAACGTTGAGTGTACAAGTTCCGAGTGGTAGGAACTTTGTACTAGGTAGAAAAAAAGACGATTTAAAAGTATGCGTACAGCATCTACTTAAATAAAAAATATTTTGAATTTGAATTTGAGGAGGTTCTCAATTCGACTGTATGTCGTTTTTTTTGTATGTTTGTTACGCGATTACTCCGCCAGTTATGGATTGATTTTGATGATTCTTTTTTTGTTTGGTAGGTAATACTTCAGAAGTGGTCCCCTACAAATTTTATCAAAATTGATTCAGTTTTTTTTGAAAAACAATTAAAACTAAAAAAACATTGCAAAATGGTAGTTGTTACGATTGAAGTCGGTTTTAATGTGTTCAGCGTTGTCAATTATCCCTGTTTTCAATACTTGATTCTGAGTAACCCTTTAAAACAAACGCACTTCTTTAACACCCTGTATACAGGGTGTAAGGGACAGGTTTCCCTTACACCCTGTATTCAGGACAGGAAAAAAAATCGGCTTCTCCATACAAACTGTCCAATCAAGTTTATAATTTTGTATGGAGGAGCCGATTTTGTTTTTTCGTTTCCTGAAAAAAATTCTTGTGGATAGTTGTTCAGTTTCGTCTACTGAGTAAGCCCTTAAAGTTTTCGGAAACCTGTCCCTTACACCCTGTATACTTAATTAAAGTAATACAGAGAAATATGTCTCTCAATACATTTGCCAATCAGCTAATCAATTTTTATGAAGGAAGAGTCCAAATATTATTTTTGCCATTTCAGGAAAGCCATAGATAAATAAGCAAAAGAAGTTCTCTATAACCAGGGATTCGAAGATACTCGTTGTCTAGACTAACAATAAACAACGTATATTCGAAGTGTATCTTTCAAAACTATACATGCTAACTTGTCTACGTAACTACACTGAAGGACTAAAAAATAGACTCAAAATCTGTGGACCGACTTTTGAAGAAAGAACTCAGTCTGCAAAACTACTAAATAGAAAAAACAAAAAACTAGAAAATCACCAAACTAAAATCATAAAGAGTAAACACGCAGATTTTGAACTTTTGATTTAGTATTTTTCTGCTAGATAGAGTTATTTTTTTTCAAAAGTCGTGCAACAAACCTTGAGTCGATATTTTTGTCCATGAATATATAGGGTGAGTTTAAATAAGTTCTTGATACGAAAGGCTATGCATGTGCTCATGATAACAAACAACTTTCCCTAAGGAACCCATAGCCAAATCGCAAAAAAAATTTTGGTTTCTTCATACAAATCGATCAGCTGAGCGGCCAAATTAGTATGAAGAGTCAAAAATTTTTTTTGCGATTTGAATATGGGTTATTTAGGGAAAGTTGTTTGTTATCATGAGCACATTCATAGCCTTTGGTATCAAGAACTAATTTAAAGTCACCCTGTATAAATGACATGGCAGTCGCACTGGTTAATGTGAAATTACGGTACACATGTCAATTAAAGCAAATTACGTACCTACGTATATTTGCGACCACTGAACAAGCGTAGCCATTAACAAATTATCGTACAAGTGTGTTTAAAGGTTTCATCCACTGTGCTCTAGGAATTTGTTCTGTTACTAAATATAAACCAATATATAGATCGTTACAAAATATATGTAGGACCCGATAACTGGAGCTTCTACTCGTCATATTGAACAATTTTAACCGACTTCAAAAAAGGAAGAGGTTCTCAATTCAACTGTATGTTTTTTCGTATTATGCGATTACTCCGCCAATTATGAATAAGTAGATTTTGATGATTCTTTTTTTGTTTGGTAGGTAATACTTCAGAGGTAGTCCCATATAAATTTTATCTAAATTGATTCAGCGCTTTTTTAAACCGTTTTAGTTGTTACGATTGAAGTCGGTTGTCTTTAACATGTTCAGCGTTGTCAAGTATTGTTCCATAACTTTGCTGAATTCACTAAAAAGTGACTCTCCATACAAAAAATGGCCAAACACCTGATCAATTTGTATGAAGTTTCTAAAAACTTTCTTGCGTGTTGATAGCGTAGAAGCTTCAGGGTCGTATACCAATTTTTTTAAACTCTGTATACAAATACTTGTATTTTACAGGGTGTAATTTTTTTTACCCGAAACTTAAACGGGAACCTTTTACTCTTTATACTCTCTACAAGTAATCCACTTTGTTGTACTTAATTTAAAAGATTCTCATTACAAAATCGTCTCGAATTATTTTCTTGTTTTAAAGAGGGTACAAAACCAGTCACAGATTGACAGATTTTTTACTTCTACGAACCTAAGTACAAGTTTTCTTTGTGAGCGATAGCAGGTATTTGATTTTTTTTATGCAACGTTAGTGTCGTTAAATTACAAATTCTTATTTTTTATAATATTCGGAAGTACTTGTCCATAAAATATAAGGTCTTACTTAGCATAGAATAAATAATTATTTTCATTGCTTCGCCTCACAATAACGCAATGCAAACAATTCCTCGCCTACAAAGGTTGCCGATTGACATTTGACAGCTATTTAGGCGGGAACGGGTGACAGCGGCCGTCGGCTCATCATCGCCGCCATGTTGCCTTTTTAATTTTCTATTCTACCATTGTCTACGATGGTTGTAAGGAGGTGAAAACTGGTCGGCGAAAACAAACAAGAATATTTTATTGTTTGCTTAGAACGCAAACAACAAAACCAAAACAAAAACAAAAAAACAATGTTAATAATAACAAGTGATATGACATATCGTGTACCTATGTCTCAATGCCGTCCACTTGGCTACAGATGGTGCTTAGACTGCTCAAACTTCAACTTAAAATGCTGCTTTACACATTCTTTTAAATCGTATTTTTTTTCCTCCTAGTACAAAGTCCTGCTAAGACCTAAGTGCAATTCTAGATAACCGCGGCTACCAAAATCTAATCGTTGGGAGAGCACGATTCATTGTGTCACACGATAAGAAGATGGAGAAAGGGTCTATCTTCATTTATTTACGAAAGTCAATTAATTAAAAATATCTTTAAAATCATTTACACTATGCAAGTGTGATATTAATTACACAGGTACCTAGCTAATTTATGCACTGGAAAGGCATTATCTTAAAAACGTGATTTTCTTAAGAGTTAAAAAAAAACAATAGGTACCTCATTTCCATACCGGCCAGTGTTACAAACTAGAGGTGACACTGATAGACTAATTTTACTTTTAAAACATAAGCAGTGTTAGGGTAGGTCAAGATCAAGAATATGAATAAAGATGTTTTTGTGGATCATTATATTATTATAAGTGCGAAATTTAAATAATAACTATGTGCATAATTATGCAAACAATCATTATGATTGCATATTTATATTTATTGACGTGATATGATAAGTAGTAGATAGTACTTAAAGTACAACAGATATTCAAGTTACCAGCAAATCGTTAAATGTTTAACAACAGTCTACTAAATAGTCTTACTACTCAAATTTTATTTGTTCTGCAACTTTGAAATTGAAGAGTCCTACAAAATAACAAAATCTTTGAAAGTTATGAAGGTAAATAAATAGCAGTTAAAAAGTAAGTAATTTAATAGTTTGTGACCTAAATTACTTCCTTGTGGAACTCCATGGTTTTGGCTTAGACTTACTATGACTCGAATGTATGCCTAAATAATGTAGCCATCATTGAAACATTAAAAATAATTACCAACAATCCTTACAATACATTTTATAAGATTTTACTAGGTATAGAGATGGTATGTTAAAGAGATGGTATCAAACGGTTCATGTAAATTATTTCTACCTACTTAACAATAAAATATTATTTCCATTGTATCATTATTTTGGTAGGTATCTGTTGCTTATCACAGAAATATTGTACCCGTAATGTGTACAAATAATGATGTGCTTATATTACAGTCATCAAAAAACATTTAAATCGCTACATACAAGCCTACAACTTAATCACTACAATTACGTCATAATTCCTAAAAAAGCATCAGTTCGGAACTGAGACACGTTCAATAATTCATCAAAATGGCGTTCTGTCTATCAATATAATAATTCTGTCAAAGTTTAATTGGAATTCTGTACGGCGAGCGCTCAAAAGCGTACCGAAGTATTATTGATACATTACGAGCCCGCGAAAGAGCCATAGCAGCAATTTACAACTGAATTACAAATCTCTACCCAAGCCCACTAAATACACAATCAGGTTAAATCAATTGTGGTCTCCTATCTTTTTCTAACTGTAGTAGTATCTGTAGGTGTAAGCGAGATGGATGAGTTTTGACGGCGTTGTTCGACAATGAAAAGCGCGGAAGATGTCACGCCCACAAAACGTTTGGGGAAGGGAAAAAGCTTGTTTGTTCGGAGGCGTGTCCGCGCGGGAATGAGCGGGACGCAGTCGACCGGCCGCCGCCGCCGCGAGCGCAGCCTTATGACTTGACGTTTCAATCTGACAGCTACTACATCTGTCCATCACGCGACTCCTGCTGTAACTCAAAATTTAAAAAAGTGCATTCGAATCTCAAATTAAGAAATCATGCAAATGACTCATTCTCAAATCAATAAATATTAATGACATTTAAAATAACTCATGTCAATTGTGTTCGACATTCAAATAATAGCTGCGGACGTTACAATTTAAAGATTTAATGTATTTAAATCGTGCACTGACTGTATAATATTGTTGGGACAATGTCATTGTGCTTGTAAATCAAGTGTGTTTATCTGAAGCCGTTGAATTGATTCACAATTTACATTTTGAAGACCACCAAGAAGAAGTGACTTTTTCAACTGATAAAAAGAAGATAAACATGGCATTTGAAGACCGTTGCAGCCCAAACCAGGCGAACAGCCCTGGTCCAGTTACTGGAAGAGTTCCAGCTCCTCATTCAGACACTAATATGAACTACTGTGCTCCAAGCCAGTACACGTGCACCACGATAGAGCCAAGGTATGACAGAACATCACCAAATTTAACAATAGTGAAGGTCCAACCAAACTCTCCGCCACCCAGCCCAATGCAGAACCAAAACGAAATCGAAAACTTCAGCTACTACAGACCTGAAACACCTGATGTCAAACCGATACTAAATGAAGAGAGATTTGAATCTGATAGAAGAAACCAAAGACAACAGCCAACAACACCTATAGCTTTCTCAATTAACAACATCTTGCATCCAGAGTTTGGATTGAACGCAATTAGAAAAACAAACAAAATCGAAGGGCCAAAACCCGCCGGGCCTAACCACAGCATTTTATACAAACCTTACGACTTATCCAAACAAAATGACTACAATTCTAAATACAGTTTCGACTATCTTAAATCCAAAGACACCAATGATTTCAACAATTTGCCTCCTTTGGGTGGTTTACGGCAGACAGTATCTCAAATCGGAGAACAGATAAAAGAAAAAGAAATACCAAAGCCAATAGAGGCGCAGAAGAGGCCCGATTCAGCCAGCTCTATGGTTTCTTCGACGTCCAGCGGTGCAATTTCCACGTGTGGCAGCACTGACACCAGCGGGCAGAGCCAGGGAAACAATCAGTTGTGGCCAGCCTGGGTCTACTGCACCAGATACAGTGACAGACCGAGTTCCGGTAAGCAAATTTACTATTTTACCGATGTTTTTCTTTTTTCACTTGTTTGTTAAAACTGAAAGGGATCAAATTCTCTTACTTCCTTCTAAATGTATACAGTGCATTTTAATATCATTTATGACTTAACATTTTTATCCATACACATTTCATTGCATAACTATTTACAATTTCTTCTTTTTCATTGTCCTCGTCTTTTTTATTGGTACTAACTTTGTTTTCTTTATCACTTTTCTACGTTTTTTGACCTTTTTTGTAGCTTAGTAGAGATTACTTGGCAGCCGTCGGATCCTTTACCATCATGTAATGATTTCTTGTAGGTATAGCAGAACTCGACGCAATTTCAACTCTTATTAAAAAGTTACTTAGGTCCACTAGATCTTTTAAATTTGGAATTTATACATGAATAATTCTTTGCTGTCTCCTTTTCTAAGTCCCTTGTTTATGCTCTACATGTTATATCGATGCACTATGTTATACCTATCTACATATTGAAATAAAACAAACATCTCCTTTAAAGCTATTTTGTTATTGTAATGAATGTCTGTTGACACATTCGAACATATTCTATTTTTGTAATTCAAATGGTCGTGCTGTTTTATTTTCAGAATTGTTATTATAATAATGTATTCAATTCAAATTTCGAAGTGAATGTTGGAAGACACATTTATTAAATCGTTTTTAAATAGTTCATTTTCTCTGATATTTGCTTTAAAGATATTTAGACTTTTTTACCGAATTTTATTTTTTATCGATGATATTAGTCATTTATTCTCAAACAAGGAGGTATGGTAATTTGAATTCATTCTTTTTCATTGTAACTGCCATCTTTATTACTAGCTTCATTTATGCCTTATAGTCTTCAGTGTAATAATAATTATCATCTTCGGTTTGAAACATTTTAGAGTGTGAAGTTTTCTTATATTCTGGATTCCCTGAGTGTCGTAAGGGTATATTGTTAGACTTAGGTTTTTATTAAATCAGCGTACCTTATATTTATAGTTATAGCCCCTATTTTTGACTCTTATAAGACACGTATTTATTTATTTCGCTTTAAACGAAAACATAGGTATTCCAATAATTAGGTATGTACATTCCAATAAGTTTTGCACACAGACAATCAAACTATGTATCTAATAAGAAACATGTTCAACATTAATGTCATGTCAGATTGTTTACAGCGATTAGCAAAAACAGTTTGAAAGGAAACCATTCTCTGTTGAAATTATCCGTCCGCCAAGATGGCGCCGCGATGACAGCTGTCAAACTGACAGCTTGACGTGACGGCGCTCATTGGCAATCCGCGCCGTTGCTGAGACTTTTTGTTGTTGTATTCTGAAGAAATGAAATATGTACTTATTATTCTATATATTCTTCATATAGGTATTATTTTTATTTCATTTTGCTTTTACACGAATAAAACCGCTTTATTAAACAGATTTTTCTACTTCAAAATAACGAACTGGGCGTTACTCTGCTAACAAAATGGCTGCCAAGTAAAAAAAAACCAGTAACTACATGTTAATAGTTAATTGTAATAACTGCTCCATTACCCCACCTGCACTGGCCTCGACTGGTTCGAAATTCAATTTTATCTTGAATTTTTAAGCTTCAATTTTCAATTTGCGGTCTCACACTGGCCGCAAATAAGCCAAGTGTCAATGAGCAGCGGTGTTTTTTCTTTTTTTATTAAATTGGCAACTTGCGGCGCGACAATTTTAAAAGTCAGCTTCGAAAATTGAAAATAAAAATAATTATGTTGTCAACTGGAGTTTTTAATAGGTGCTTTTAAGTAGGTTCTCGTTGAAGGCGGTTTCAAGACTAGGGTTGGTATCTTATTAAGGATGATTGTGGTTACTGGCCACTCACGCCTAGATTATTTTTTTACACAACCTCGTTACCGATCTCTTTTTATAAAATTGACATTTCAAGAAAAATAGCACCACGCCACAGGGCATCGCAAATTGGCGCTAATTTTATTGCGATAATGTTTTTTGTATTATTAAAAATAGACTTAATAAGACCTTTTTAAATTTTATGAATATAATAAAAGCCATTTAGTAATGGTTACTTGTTTCTAGTAGGATAACACGCGACTTGTCATGAATATTGTTTATAAATAACGTAAATAAATATACTCATCATAAAAAAGTTTGCAAGTTTGAAATTTTACAATACAAATCAATTAGTATTCATAATTTGATATCAGATCAAAGAAAAGAATGATCGCCCTTATTTTGTTACCTAATTAAATCTGTCAAAAGTTTTCATTTTCATGTTTTTTTAAATATATTTTATAGAACTATTCAAGCTTTTGACAACTGAGTGTTATTTTATTTTAAAAAGTTAAAATGTTATTAGTTGTCAATATATATCTTATGATATGGATGGACGTCGCAATTATGAGAACAATTAGCTTTGGAGCGTAAGGGAATAAATCAAATCTATATTATTTCTACAAAAAGATTTAAGGTTCATTACATTTGACAACGATACCCTAAAACAGTAGCACGCTACTAATATTAATAGATATTATTATTGCAATTTAGCTTGTACAGTTCTAAGAAACCATTTTGCAGTAATAATTCTATCTATTGCAAATTGCATCATTATTAGTGAGCAAAAAAAAGTAATTGGTTAGGCTTAACTTGTGATCTCTATTTTTTTTATATAGTGAAATAATTATACAGGGTGTAACAAAATTGGTGTAGGACCCGTTAACTGGGGATTCTACTCATAGTACTGAACAACTTTTGTTCTACAACTTTGCTCAAATCGCAAAAAAAAATTTGGACTCTCCATTCAAAAATGGCAAAAAATGGCAAAACAGATGATTAATTTGTATGGAGAGTCCAACAATTTTTTTGCGATCTGAGCAAAGTTGTAGAACAAAAGTTGTTCAGTACTATGAGTAGAATCCCCAGTTAACGGGTCCTACACCAATTTTGTTACACCCTGTATAAGGGGTCGTCCATTAATCACGTGAGTGAAATATCACAATTGTGCAGTGAGATATCACGTGTATTTATTTTCTTTAACTCGCGATTTTAAGTGTAAGTTCTAAACGTCGGACTGTTGTTGTTACATTGTTTTTAACTCATCCCAACCTGCTACCTTAATATGTGTCTGGACATTTTTATCGCGGTGCTTAATTTTCTAGAATAAAATTACATCATACCTATATTTAAAGGTACTATTTTGTACCAAAAAAATACACGTGATTTTAGGTAGGGGGGGGGTAGCCTAAAACCTCACCACGTATCACCAGGGGGGAGGGGGGTCTAAAAAGTTGCTAAAAAACATCACGTGATTAATGGACGACCCCTAAGTATAGTTGTTGCTCATAGTGTAAAAATAATTTCATGAGTAGGATATTTTGTTTTTTTAAACTTTTTATTTATGCTTCAAATATTGATAATTATAATACATAGTATATTCTATGATTTTTTTGCGTTTCTAAACTTAGGACATAATCTACTGTTCTTGTATCTGTAAAAAATGCCTTATTTCATGAGTAGAATAGTTTTTAAGAATATTCCTATTTTATCAACACCCTATATCACAGAAACTAAAATAATTGTATTTCTTTTTTGTAAATTTAAATTAAAATCTTCGGTACCTCTACGCGCAAGTTTTTGACAATTTGAACTTCGTGATCAGAGCCACATTCTTCCACATCCTGTATAAGCCCAATCGTCACCTGCTTTAAAGAAATGCGAAATAAAAAGTGATACATGAACTGAATGAAGACGGTAACAAAAATGCGAGTACATTCGCCGAGAAAAGTGAGCCAATTTAATTAATGATAATTTCAAATCGATAAGCGATCGTTATACGTCAATGCGCCGTTCATAACTCAATAGTTATTCATTAGTTTTGCAGTAATCAAGTTCGAATCGAACTTACGCAGGAAGGGTTCCGTACTGTTTAAAATGTTATTTTTCATATTTTTATTTATTTTTATTTCTAATATTATAATTTAAATATTATCAATATTATTTTAATAACTTTTAATAACAAACAATACTATTATGAATAAATTAAATATGAATACTATCCGCAAAAAAAAATCCGTTCGCTGATTTTAGAATGTGTGAAAAACGTGAGAATCTGTACCTGTGCAAAACAGACAGATCTATGTTAGGAATCTTTACTCGTAAAGCGTTGTCCTTTTCGCACTGTTCTTTCATAACAGTAGCTTTTGATCGTAAAGTAAGAAGTTTTCAAATTGTATAAAAAATATTTATACAAAGTAAGTAGCACTGTACACTTTTTCGAATGTCATTTTAGTCTACCTAATACGAAGTTCCTTCCACTTGCAACAAGTATAGGTACCCGCTGTTTCGAAAAGTGAGGGAGGAAAAAACTATTTCATACTATGTATTATGTCGTTTCCTTAAAAAATGCGTATAGATAAAAAACAAAATTCCTTGTAAAAAAAACAGCATGAATGAAGCAATATTTTCATAATTAATCAGTGTCTCATAAAATGCTTAGAACAATCAAAATTTTAAGGTGTTTGTCACGCCAAGCCCAAGCACTTCTGTGCCCGCCTGTACCCTTCTCTTACAAGTTTTGACAGTTTTCATTAATTAGTCCCGAGACTTCCCACCGAAGCGACGATTGCTTTTACAAGGAACTTTAGGGTTGGGCTCAACAATTAATTATATGACAGATATATCGATAGTCCTCAGCAGATGGAATGATGATCTAGTGAGGCTTAGAAAGCCGTTGATTACATATTACATAATATGTGCTCAGGATCATGCTGATGAAGATGGAAGCGTACTTACCAATATCCCCAAATGGAGAGCTGGCTATCTTATCTCCACGTTGGACCATATTGATGCTTTTAGAATTAATATCTGGTAAAAATGCCCTACCACCAACAAAATCGATTCCTTACTCATAACTGGTTTATTGGTAATATACATACATTACAGGGTTTTTTTTAATATGAAAATATATAGATAACTAGCTTTCGCCCGCGACTTCGTCTGCGTGGACTTCCGAATTGGTTCCAGACAGAAATAACATGTTAAAGCAGCGCCATCTAGTGAAAAAGTAAAATTTCAGTTTTACGGGATAAAAAATCATATGTATTAGCCGAGTGCTTCATCTACCTACCTATTTTCATTCAAATCCGTTCGGTAGTTTCTGCGTGAAAGAGGAACAAACAAACAAATAAACAAACAAACATCCATTCTTTCGCATTTATAATATTAGTGAGATTAATTACAATAAATCTAATCTTAAGGCATCCAAATAAAATAAAATAAAAATTTGTTCGAGAATCGAACTTGTTACCTCCTGATGTAAAGCGAACGACTTTGTCACTACGCCACATAATCAGCTAAGTTTAACGTTTGCTATTTTAGTAGACAATTCTCATGCTAGCAACCGATAGTATTCCCACTGCTAAGGTATGGGTCTCTCACGCATATTTCAGGAAGGTTTGGTCGTACTACTCGTACTCCATACATGGAGGTAAAGTCCGGATCAAAAAACGCAGCTGAACTATTTCATGCCATGTTAACAGACAATAAAGAAGGTTCGTTAGCGCTATTCTAATTTTCACAACAAGCTAATCAACGCGATTATTTCTGTCTAATTAGCGCTTCTTCCACGATACCACTCGTTTTTGTGGCTAGTGCTGCTCTTGGAATTGGTCTCGGTATTCTATTCGTGATAAATGCATACAAATAAAAGTTTAGTTTTGAAATTTCTTTTTTTTTCTGTCACTTTATAATAAAAATGTAATAATATTTCTTTTATTTTAACCATTTCTCTGTTATCGATATCATGCTATCAAAAAGTTTATCATAATGATAAATAAACATTAATGAATTAAGTATTCTTTTCCAGCCTTTACAACCTTTATCCTTAAATAGAGAATTAAAACCAAAACAAAATCATAATTATACTAATAAAAATAGCCAATACCCACGACGTAGGAAAATTAATTATTATTTCGCGTATACCTACCTATATGGGTAGTCAAAACACCTGATTCTATTTTTGATTTCGGTATTCGTATAAACCGTGACCAAACTCACAGCACTAGCGCGATCACAATTCCGTAACGATACCAATTTGAGTAACAAACGATAATTATTCAATTTGTAAACTCCAAAACATGACTCAAGATTGGAAAACAAAGTAATTGGTTTGTAACGAAATTGCTTGATAACTTCTCTGTGATATTTATGGCCTTTTGCTACCTACTGTATATATAGGACGAACACTAAAATACGTCTAGGTAACGCGTGATTCTTCTTCTTCACAATATTTGGGGTATACGTTTCCAAAAAAAAGGAAATATCTCCAACTTATCCCGAAATAGAGTTATTTTTAACCGACTTCAAAAAAAGGAGGAGGTTCTCAATTCGTCGGAATCTTTTTTTTATGTATGTTCACCGATTACTCGAAGACGCCTGAACCGATTTGGAAAATTATTTTTTTGTTTAAAAGGGTATACTTCACAGGTGGTCCCATATAAATTTTATCGAAATCGATTCAGCGGTTTTTGAGAAAATCAACAAAAAAATAGCAAAATTGGAGTTGTTGCGATTGAAGTCGGTTGTTTTTAACGTATTCAGCGTGGTCAATTATGTAGTAGAGATAACTTAGACTTAAAAATTTTCGTCGTTGCTTTTAAGTTTTTCATTTGAATAAACAATTTTTAAAAAACGCCAATCCGCTTCGATCATTATCGAGAAAATATCGGATTATACCTAATTCAAACACAATCCTACACACACATACACACACACACACAGACACACACACACACACACACACACACACACACACACACACACACACACACACACACTTAACATACGAAAGCAGAAAATCTTTCTTGTATCGTATTAAAATCTTTTACGTTAAAGCATCACTAAAAACTTTTCAGTAAAAAGTAAAAAAGTACTTATAGATTACGAAGTTCAGATAAAGCTTTTAAAAAAGTTTACTGTCATATGATGATGTACAATATAAAGTTGTACATACGCTGTGACCATTTAAACACATTATAAATGAAGTAACAGCTGTTTATTTTCTAAGAAACTTATGTTGTTTAGTTTACAACTTACAAATCTTTTACATTATTTTTAAAAAGAAACCTATGATATTAAAAAAAAAACAGGCGTATGACTTAATGAAATATTTTCAGCAAAGCACCTTACTTTAACAACATAAAATTATCAATTCATCGATAATCGATAATTTATTTTGCCACATCACTATTCAAAAGGGGTTTTATTACAAGGAATAGTCCGTCAGGTCTCGTATCGGAGTTTTTGTCATTTTGAGAATTCGTTAATAACTTGATTTCGACGGTTTAGGTGGCCTTTTTTTAAGTAGCCGTGTTGTTTTTTATAATTTGATTTATTGACATTTGACCAGTTAACAGTGCTTTATTGGTGTTTTATCTATAAACACCGCTACTTTTGCTAAATTAATGCCGAAACGAAACAGCTGGATATTTATAAGGAAAGGTAATCTTGTCCATGTTTGTGTATGTATGTATTCCTTTTCATTATTACCGCTTGTACCTAGTCAAAACGGCTTACTTAGATTTTGGAATGTGAGGTGTCGTCAGATTCGTCCGCATCTCTATTCCGTCGCCTGAGAGTGAAATCCTCGGGAACGCAAAATTACTAATTTATCTCTTTTAACTATATTTGTAGCTTTTAACGAATTTAAGACAACAATTCGAAATTAATTGTAGAAGCATCTGAAACATCATCGAAGCTAATGGATACACACTTAAGGGGACAAACTGTAGTGGTAACAAAATTTTTACAACACGGTTTTTCCTTCCTTCTTAAAAATTTTCTTGTCCGCATATACGAGGTTTTAACTCTCAGGCGACGATATTGACATAGGGTCATCTCTAAATTGGCTAGGACACTTTTTAAAATTTTTAAGCAGTATTATATAAAACTTTCAATCAAAGGTGATAATTATCTGCTTCCTTTAAGTAACTTGGATCTTTAGTAAAAGACACTAAAATCTTACCCTGGACACTCCACCTACGTGTCTCGTTAATATTACCTATTACCACTACACGCGTGTGTTGCGTGGCTTGCACTAAGAAACCGTCACCGGACCTTACCCGCAGGAGGAGAGGTCGTCTTTAGAGGGGCAAGGAGTGACCATACTGTACGACAGTACTAATGCATATACTGTGCTAAAGTCATGTCGACACAATCACTTTTCCATACAAAAAATCCGATCAATACACCTTCATACATCTATGTCACATTACGTATTCTTCGCGAGTCCCGCGTCGAAAGCAAACAAAGCACAAGCACGCAATTTTGTACCTTAAAGAAACAGTACTAAAATCGCAATTTCTATTAAAAATACTTGTTACAATCTTACAAGGGAAACTGTACTGTAACAGCAGTGATATAAGGGTTGTTTTCCATTGGATTATTTTTAATAGTATTACAATCAGGTGAGCATTGCTGGAATTGATTTCGTCTTGGCTTTTTCTTTTAATTTTCAACGAAATTTCTAGAAGCTGTGTTTGGCTATTTACTCCAACCAAAGAGCAGATTATTTTTTTGAAAAGGGTGGCAAAAGCCTGACGGCCAACCTGATGGAAAGAGGTTACCGCCGCAATATGGAGATTTCAGAATCACAAAATATTTTTTTTAGATAAAATTATTAAGGTAGACTAAAAAAATAACTTCGAAAAGTATACAATACGATACCACTTCGAATAAACATGGTAAAATTTGATTTAATTATTCGACTATTCTAACTAGCTGTTCTAAATCTGTATCCTGGATTCTGTCTTTAAAGAGAATATAATCAGCCACAATATACAATATACACTATAATACAACATCCAAAGAGTTTATAACTCACATAACCTACGTTTTTGTTTGACATTTCAACAATATTAAACAAAAGTCCTAACCATTTAGTCGTCAACAGTAATTTGATTACAGTCATACAATGGAAACGATAATTTTGTATGACAATTGCATGGGTTTTGTATGGGAGGGAGCGACGTGACCACATAACCGCACGAGTCAAATTAAATTAAAATTCATCTTATAAGATTGTCTTGTTGTTTATAACAAGCTTTGTTTTAGTCAACCGAGTATGTCGTAAATTTGTAGGTTAACACTTCAAAATGTCTATAAATTATTTATGTACTTTAACTAATGTTTATGAAATGAAATGAAATGAAATAATATTTATTCGAAGTAGATATCTCTGTACACTTTTCGAACGTCATATTTTTCTACCTAATATGAAGTTCCTACCACTCGGAACTCGTATACCCAACGTTTCGGGAAGTGTTTGCGGAGTGAGAAGAAACGTCGGGCCCTAAAGAAACTCCCTCCAACACATTTTTTACACATTTGTTAATATTCTAGTAAATAAAAAGAAACTATTGTACTGGTTTGCTTTAACTAAAGTACAATAATTATTGATGCAACGTTGTTTGAACTTACTTGAAATCACAGAATTCAAAAAGAATTTGTAAAGTATCTATTTGGATAAATAAAATATCTTGAAATATTTACTTAAATAATAAAAAGTTAGAAGAAGAAAAAAAAGTTTATATCTAAAATTAAAAAAACTTTATAGTGCAACACTGTGTTTGTGTTGCCCTATAAACAACACAAATTACTGCAAAACAAAGACGTGACGCGCTAAAAAGACATAATTCGCGTTAACGGACCAACTTTGGGCTATTAAAATTCCTACGGAACCCTAACGGACATTATCCGGACAAATGGGTTGAGTCATTTATGCAGTGGTATAGGGAGATAAATTCATTACCTTTGTAATTGGTTGGGTTAGTAATTAGAACGGGGTTCTAAGAATATTTTAATATATTTTCTCCTTTTTTCCCCGTTAACTCAGGGCTTTTTTTCACATAAAAACGAACAACTTACCAAAAAACAGCTGCGAAAATTACAATTTCAAGAAAAAATAAAAAGAAGATTTCATGACTAAACTGATATTTAAAGGTTCTATTTTTTCCAACCAGTAGTACAAATTAATCTGCTCTTTTTATAATTTTGTATGTAGAGTTTTTTTACTGAAATTGCAGAAGAAGAAGCCCCACAATAAGTGGCCCATAGGCCTGTTGTGTTACATTCAGTACATTTTTTTAAATAAATACATATTTCATTTATAGTAAAAAATAGCAAAAAGACATAAATGTAGCCTTTAAATCCATATGTAAGTAAATTGACTTAAAAAAATATGGCGTTTCAATTTTTTATTTGGAGCACGTATAACTTTTTTAAAAAATACTTATTTAAATATCTCAGGTAGTGTAAAGTCCGCAATAAAAGCTTGTTCCAGTCATTATGGAATAATAAAAAATGTGAAATTGTGCAAAAAAAGGCGCGACCATATTTCCCGCCAACCTCGTTTACTGGGAAATTCTCGGCGAAGCGTTTTGGCGAGAGTTTTGTTTAATTAAAAACACGAATAAAAAAGTAACTGGGTTTTTTATCGGGTGATAAACGACTGCAGAGCGACGGATGCCGTGAAAAAGAAAATGCGCTCCAACTCCTTTGCGTCAGGGTTGGTTTTCGCGCCACATGCGAAGCAATTCACTGAGCATTTTTCAAACTGAAAAAGATTTGTGTCCAGACCGTTTCCTGTTCTATTCTGAAAGCTATAAAATTCAAAATTCGTTTCGTATTACGGCACTTTTCTACGAATATTTTTTATCTTAGATATATGCAAAAGATACATAAAAAAAAATTTACAACCCATAAGGTTAAGCCACACTTGGATTCGATTCGTTTGATTTCCACCCAGGGTATTCCTGCAATGAGCAGATTTGTCGGTGTTATTATATAATATAAGTATAATTCATGTTTTTTTTTATCGTGTCTGTATTGTCTATGTTTATCGGTATCTGGTTCTCGCAGAGGAATTCCTAGTTAGCTGACAGATGCCCTTTCCCTGGACATTTCTTTATTGTTTTCGTTGATAAACTTCAGCTTGAAAAGTTCTACTATTTACTAATTCACAAAATAACACTTCATTCAGTTAGCTATAACGTATTTTGTATTTTTACGGTAAAATACACGAAAAAATATGGTCTGCCATTACCACTGTGTTACAGTCGAACACAAAACTGTTTGCGGTAAAAATAAATCGCCAAAGGTACAGGAAGGCAGAGAAGTGTTTATTGTCGGAGCTTTCCGCCGCTGATAGGTCGGGAAGCTTGGATTTATGACTCAGTATTTGCACGCTAAACTGTCTAGATCTTTTTATAGCGATTACTCGGTGATTTAATATTGCCATTTTGTAATTAACTGTATTAATTCACTTTACAATTGTAGATACGGTCTTACGTCTTAGGGAATAGGGTTCAGATTGGCGTTTGGATTTCGTAATTAATTACCATTTGTTTTACATAAGTTACTTGTGTGGCAACAATTAACATTTACAATGGAGATTGTTATCGTTATGTAAAATGGATCTAAATATTGGACTACATATTTTAATGAATTGAATAAGTATAAATAAAAGGATACCATCTTATCTTTTTATACAAATGAGTTATCCCAAAAAACGTGTAAATATATAAAAAAATATATCCTTTGGTATGTATAATATTTAAATAAATAGATATAAGTAAATGCAAAGTAGCAGTGCAGAATTTTCGAAGATTTTTGCTACTTGTAAAGAAATAAAATAGAAATACCTAGTATTCAAATATTATGTAGTTCATATTTATTATACTAAAAGGGGTTAAAGCCAAAAATACACAAATCAATTTTCCAGTACCTACCTAAAGCTATAATTTTTCAAATTTACCTTCTGCCTACCATATGGAAGTTTATTTACCAATTATCAACAACAACCTAGATAAAATTGCTAAAAAAATCCTTCTGACGAAAAAACTTTCACCATGGTAACTTGGCGGATGCACTGCCATGCGCTCTGTTTTTTTTTTCAAAACTTTTATACAGCACAGCCTAGCGTTACAGTGGTGTCGATTCGGTATTCACGATTAAACTAATTTGACAGGATTAAACTTAATTTATGTGTTCTGTCTTTTTCTTTCTATATCGAAAAGACAAGGACAGGACGCTTAAATTAAAGATAAAGATCATTTATATTTATATTTATTTATTAAGTTTAGTCCTGTCAAATAAGTTTAACTGAATCGACACCAGTATACACCAAAGAACTTATATATTATATGCAGTTGCATATAAGTTCCTTGGTATTACATAATATTACGTATGTCATATTAGCATTTATTACTCGTCTAATAAATTAATCTATTTGATCTCCACTTCCAACACTGATGCCTATTAAACAACAGAATAGACCCGCACCATAACTTAATAGAATTAGACCGCCATACCACTGGCCACACCCAAAAACCCCGTAATTATACGTTCCCCCCTTGTAATGGAGCAATATTTTTTTATTAACACCACAGCGGCCATATTGAAATACCGAATTCGATATGGCGGCTGTGGAGATAATCTCGTGATGTAACCAATAAATTAATTAACTTATTACCATAAATTGAATATAGGTATAATGTTTATAAATCCAATTTTACGCTTCCCGTAAAGGATTTTTCTCGCCCTCGTTCGTCCATTTAAGTGATGGTCTAGTCAGGCCTACAAGATGCCGCATATAGAAAACTTGGCACCCTTTTTTTGTGCAAATATTTTTGTCGGATTCTCAATACAATAGTCGCCAAAAATTTATAATTTATATTAAACAGCTGTCATTTGAATCACCTAAGATTCACTTGGGTTTAATTAAAGTTAATAACTTTAATTTTCATTATATTTTTGAGTAATTAAAGTACCCCGCATTATTTTACCGTAAATAGTCCAAAACGGTGATATTCAATTCGATTTTGATTAATAATTAGTCTTCATAACATCATTTTGATGTTTCATAATTATAGGATATATTTCCATTCTATTTTGGAACTAACAAAGGGGTTGTTACAAGCCTTCAATTAAAAATATACCTTTGTTTTCGTTCATTACGGCTTAATGATGATTTAATCATGAAATATTGATTTATTTGCTAGGGGAAGGAAAATAGGTACGCTGCATGATATTATGTAGTACCAATATTAGTGTTGTACATTGTACAAGTTCCCAGTGATAGAAACTTGGTACTGGGTAGAAAAAAATGACGATTTAAATGAATGTGCAAAGCATCTACTTACTTAAATAAAATAAAAATTGATTTTGATTGTTAAATGTGATTTTCGTGAGAGAGGTTGTATAGTGCTAATGTAACATCTATTTTAATATTCTTTCCTTTTGTCCTTAGGTCCAAGAAGCAGGAGGGTCAAGAAAAGATCTCAACCTGAGGAGAAAAGACCGAGGACTGCTTTCAGCGCTGCCCAACTCGCCAGGCTAAAGGTAAATTTTTATATCTTCCATCCTTCTTACTCGTATGCACTAAAATTCTGAATCGACCTTAGTGGTTGGAACTAAAACTCTAATTCACCTTGGTGGTAGGAGCTAAAACTTTGAATCGACCTTAGTGATAATGATAATAACTAAAACTTCGAATCAGATAAAAACGTTTTCTTTTACAAAATTCTGTTCGTGAATAAATAAGACTTTCTCTATCAAGTGATAGAAAAAAGTTAAAATCTCCAAAAAGTGAACTATTTTGGACTTGAAAACAATATCTAACTCCCAATTTTCCTTCACAGCACGAGTTCGCCGAAAACCGGTACCTGACTGAACGGCGGAGACAGGCCCTCGCCGCGGAGCTGGGGCTAGCTGAAGCCCAGATCAAGATCTGGTTCCAGAACAAGCGAGCCAAGATCAAGAAGGCGACCGGACAGCGGAATCCACTAGCCCTCCAACTGATGGCTCAGGGCCTGTACAACCACAGCACTGTCACTGAGAGTGAAGATGAGGAAGAGATTAATGTCACGTAGAAGAAGTGATAAGTTGATATAGGAAAGTTTGATAAGTAGTAGATAATCTGGATGTTCTCACAGCTTGTAATCTTCATAGTTCTGTAAATAAAAGAGCGGATGAAGATGACATTCATGGCACGCAGAAGAATTGATAAGTTGGATAAGTAGGAGACACTGATAAGTCCGGTATAATATGTTTATAAGTAAGATGTTTTCGCGCAATCATCATAGTAGTTTTTCTTAGAATCAAAAATATGCAGAGGCTAAATCAGAGTGAGGGGCAATGCGAGCCAATGGCGCTCCAGCTATGGCCTATGAGAGGCCTTTACAAGTATTATTATGAAGAAGGAATGATAATTTGAATGATTATTTAATGAATTTGGATGTTTATTAAATAGGGATATGTTGATAAATTAACGACTTGCAAACGTGTAACTGTCGTTGAAAGGGAAGATTTTATGATTTAATTCTATATAATACTTTAAAAAGTCATCTTTGTTTATGAATTCCTGACACGTTTTGTTTATGGTGATAACTAGATATTTTCGAGACATAAAACCGTGTTTAAAGTCATCACTATTAATGAGAGTGCGGATAAAGAAGAGATAAATGTGATGAAGGATTGATAAGTTTTGTAAAACAAGTTTGCTGTACATTCACTGGCGCAAAGCAATTTGCTAGGTGTTAGAAAATGTTCCTTTTTAAATAATTTTCTGTATTTACTATTTTTTGTGTTTGTGGTTTATTGTCCTATTTTAAAATTTAAGAAAACGTAATGGAAAATCTATTTAAGCAGTTAAATTATTATAATTCTAATTAAATACGATGCGATAACCAAGTAGATTGTAAGAGTTTTGGACCGTTTTAGGAAAAATGTTGCTAATTATTGATAATCAGGACAAAACAAATCACACTAAAACGCTTGGGGAAAGTTTTTTTTTTATGAAAGAGAGGATGGCAGGATAAGTATAGGTATATTTAAACCTCCAATCTTATTGTGTATATTTAGTTACTTTAGTATCACTGTTAAAAATACTGGATATTTTCTATAGATATTAAAGAAATATCGCTGAAGAAAGTTTTCCAAGTTCCAAATTTTAGTTACCTTACCTCAGTAATTTACTGATTTCACTGAATTGACGTTTACTACCTTTGTATAAGGCACTTAAAATTATACATACTAAAATTGTTCAGAAGTCCTACGTTTGCCTTTCATAAAAAAAAATTGGTTGAACTAGACTTTTTTAAATCTAAAATCCAGACATTTGCACTTCTTCAAATGTAAATATACAAAATAGGTATAAATTAAACTAGGTTTTCAAGAATTTCAATTTTGCGCAAAATTTGTAAATAAAATGTAAATTTTTTAATAAATGTTTATTTATGTTTAACTAGTTTTAAATTGATTTTTTAGTCATCTGTATTTCTTCCATAATTTTTCATTAATGTTTCGAGTAAATAATTTAATAGACTTTATTTTTAATAGTTGATGTAATTATTAAACTTATTTTAAGTATGTGGACTGTGCTAGTTATGATAGCTGTAAAAAAGAATAAAATAAATTATATTTAGTCAAATATTAATTATGATTTTTCATTTATCAACTCAAATTTGTTCCCCTTGTTTTTATTAGCAAAACCTCAAGTCTAATTTAGCTCGCTAAACTGATAAAAAAAAAGCTTTCCGTAGCTGACAACAGCAGATCAATCTCAAGATCAATAGATGTAATATAATAATATCTATAATAATAATAATATCTGGGACAAATCACACACCGTCATCTGCCCCCAAACTAGAATTCCCTGTATCTTGGGAACCAGAGACTGATATACATACACATATACATTTAAATACATACATATATAGATATTATATTATACACCCAGACTCAGAGCAAACAATTCTGCTCATCACAGAAAAGTTTGCCCTGTGTGGGGATCGAACCCACGACTCTCGGATCAGAGGTCAGGATCGCTAACCACTTAGCCACCGAGTCAGTCAATATTACGCCAAGGGTTACCAATAGAAGATAAAAAAAGACATCCGGATACTGCATACAAATCCTCCGAGTTATTTACCTTCTGCGACCTTATTTTGAGACACGTAGGAGCGAGCGAGATATGTGTACTAATTTTTTTATTTATTATGGATTTCTAGCTAGTAAAGTTTTATTAGGAAGAAAATCTTTACCGTAAAAATCAGATGAGGTAATTTCAGATTTTATATAGCACTGATTTACTCGTTAACATTTTGATTAATTTTTAGTCATACCTTTTTGTTTTATGTCATAGTGGCAAACGAGCAGACGGATCACCTGATGGTAAGCGGTTACCGCCGCCCATAGACACCCGCAACACCAGAGGAGTGCAATAATTGGGTCTCTAAAATATAGCATAACTTTTTTATGACTATTTGGCCTTTGCATAACATTATTGTGCATAAAATATTTTGGCATAAAAAAATTTGCGCATATTTATGTTTTCCTAAAATTTATGAGCATAATATTACTTGGAATAATTATAAATGTTCCTAACTATAAAGTTGCATAATGTTAAATTTCCCAATAATATTATAGCATATCAAACTTAAGCATAATATTCATTCGAATAATAGAAAATGAAAATTTTTATGCCTAACTTGTTATGCCATAGGCAATTATGACACAAAATTTTATGCGATACAAAGGGCACCCGCAATAATTACCTACACCAATAAAGTTTAAGAAATGGACCCACAAAATATATCAAAAGTTATTAAAAATCATCCTTACCAATCCGGTCTTGGCCCCAACATGTGTGGAGTAACCAACCTTCCCGAGACATGGGCAGACCCATGACCCAGTAGTGGGGAGTGGGGACGATATGGGTCGTTGAAGAAATCCTTCCCCTACGAAAAATACAAAATGGCGCTTAAGATGTTCCTGATATCATCATCAGCCGAAGGACGTCTACTGCTGGACAAACGCCTCCCCCAAGAATTTCCACACCGACCAGTCCTGCGCTGCCCGCATCCAGCGGCTTCCCGCACCCTTTATCAGGTCAGGTTCCTTTGCCAGGTCCTTGATAAGGCTTTTTTACGTTCAATTGTGGACCTCCTCAAGCTGATGATGATGACGAAACGTGCTCTTACCTCGAAACTGGCGCTTAAGGTTTGGACCCCGTAAGTGTCTTAGTTCGGATTAGTGGATGTGGAGTAGTAACCAAGCCTCTTGTTAGGAGTTTTCAAGCCACTTCTTAGGCCTCTGACTTTGCATGTTTTGCAAAACACAGAAAATTGTTAAACAGAGGTCGCTTACCACTATCATTTATGTAGGTAGTTACGAAATAAAATAATTTTAAATAATTAAAGTAGCGCAGTAAAAGTCTAATACCTCGAATATTACTGAAGTAATTTTCACCAATACAATAAAATAAAATAAGAAAGATGAGATGAGATGAGATGAGATGAGATGAGACGAGACGAGACGAGACGAGACGAGACGAGACGAGACGAGACGAGACGAGACGAGACGAGACGAGACGAGACGAGACGAGACGAGACGAGACGAGACGAGACGAGACGAGACGAGACGAGACGAGACGAGACGAGACGAGCCGAGACGAGACGAGACGAGACGAGACGAGACGAGACGAGACGAGACGAGACGAGACGAGACGAGACGAGACGAGACGAGACGAGACGAGACGAGACGAGATGAGATGAGATGAGATGAAATACAATACAATATATTTATTCAGAAAACAACACATTACAGCACATTAGAAAAGGTGAAACAAACAGCTCAATCTAAACATGACAAAGGAAAAAAAAACAAATTATAAAATAAAATTAAAAACTAAAAATATACACATGAGCGTATATTTAGACCCCAATAATTAAATATATAAATTAAAACATCGATATAAGAAACACCGTGATAAGTCTGGATAAAAAAAAACTTATTCAAATTGGTCCGTTTCCAAGACACAGACAGACACACACTTATTCTTTTTAAAACCTTAAGCCCTCAGCTAAAACCATGCAAGCACACCCAAAGACAAAACTTAGTTAAACCATAAATCATAAACAACTAAAGCAAATTCTAATACCCACCGCGAATAAATCAAAACAGCGCTAAAATGGTAACACTAACATTAAATCATGCGCAACTCTCACAGTAATGATTTAGCTAAATGCCCGGCACGGGAATTGAACCTTGGTCTAAGTCTAATTGTTTTCTGGAAGTCGTGTGTCCTGGCTTTTTGATCTGTGTTACCGTTTGAAGTCGGATTGGTCGCGCACGATAAAACTGTTGTGTTAACACGACTAAAAGACTTTTTAGTCTTAAAGTTGGCCCATCAAAACGTTGGTAATTCAATAGGAAATTTTCCACGGTTTTCTCTAAACTCAACTAGATGGCACTGATCAACATTGGAAATTAGAAAATCTCTTAAAATCGTTAAAACTGACTTCTATTACCGACTAATATCATAATAATAATGAATAGCCTTCGAAGATGGCTTTTCATTGAATATTTTTTTGTATTTTGATGCACAAAGCTTATCAGTATTGTTTTTGTATTTCTAAAAAGATTTCCAATATGATACCGAGTTATAAATTGCATTTTATTCATAAGAATGTATTAAAATCAATTTATTTTTAGTTCGGAAGAAGAAATTACATAGAGAAACCAGAACGCACCCAGGTTATCCATACTTGACCAAGTTGAAAATTTATCGTTTCTGTGATTCAATTAAGTAGTAAGAATCTGTTCAGGTGGCTTTTTATTTTCAACAATACTAACTCTATTTAGCTACCGTAAATTCTACGCTGTTTTTAAAAATACACTGCCAAAGCTTAGAAACGCCATCTATTGAGAATCTTATGAACGGTGTAACATACGTCATCTGAAAACTCCCTATTTTCGTTACTATGTTTGAGAACCCTTTTCATCAAATTAGGGGTAGATTTTGAAAAATCGTTTCCTTTTGCTCCGCTACATTATCTAAATAACAAATATTTTAGAATTTTCAAATTTCTAAATACACGTAGTGGTTTAGGCTATGCGTTGTTTGTCAATGAGTCATTTTTGATATACTGACGCGTAGCTACAAAAGACAAAATTGAACAAAGACAAAAACATTAAAAAAAAATTCGGGCTAATTCGTAAGAAAAAAACGCACATTATTCGTGTAACAAAGTGGACTGAACTACATATAAGTTTGCTGAAATGAGAAAAAATGATTTATAAGTACATGTGTTGAATAAATAAATGTTTATTTGGGTTACTAACACTTAATAACTTCATAATGTAAAGCTAATTAAATGTGTGAGAATCATGTGTAAGATTGCATAATTGAGAACAGTTACATACTTAAGATAGGTAGGAAATAAATATTAAATAAATAGACAACTACATTTTAACACAAAAATGCGGTTAAGTACAGTTTGTTTAATCTTATTTTTAATATTGAGAGATAAACAATATTAATATTATTGTAACTTTTATTGTACATGTTTATAACTATGTAGACCTGTATAATAATTTATTTTGATAATAATATAATAATAATAATAATATCTGGGACAAATTACACACGGTCATCTGGCCCCAAACTAGGATTCCCTGTATCTTGGGAACCAGAGACTGATATACATACACATATACTTTTAAATACATACATATATAGATACAATACACCCAGACTCAGAGCAAACAATTCTGATCATCACAGAAAAGTTTACCCTGTGTGGGGATCGAACCCACGACTCTCGGATCAGAGGTCAGGACCGCTAACCACTTAGCCACCGTGTCAGTCAAATAATAGTCTGTCCTAACTGAACTCTGAAAAATTATTTTACAATTTGTAACCTTTTCAGACATTCTCTCACCACCCTCAAAGCAATGAAATGCCTATCCACAAAAAAAGGGAAAAATAAAATTATGTCTAGAAATAGTCAACTGAGTAACTTTTTTGTTAACTATCAAAAACGAATTTTGTTTTAAGCGTTGCGTTACAAGACGTTCAAAGGCATTGAAAAAAAATGATATCTTTAATACCTACCTAGATTAAATTACCAAACGAATTAATTATTCACTATTTTAGGAGGAATGCTATATTCAATGAAAAGGTATGTTTCTTTTTTGGATACTGTAAAAAAACCCTCTTTTAGGCACTTAATACTATACAAAATAACGTCCCCAAATAAACCAAACCAAGTTCTCTGTCATCTATAAATTAACGATACTAAAATATTTTGTATTGACAAACCAAACTAAAACTGGCCCGCCGACTAAAAGTCGGTGGCAAAAGATGAGTTGTGTCGTCCGCAACCACTTACGTTAAGTGATTTATAAGTTGCATCTCTACAGGGTGATGTTTATTTTATGTTTTTATGTTCAAGCTAATCAGAAACCACATGATTCTGGCCAATGTGACAATTATTATTATAAGAGACAAGTTTTTTTTTCTATGATTTTATGGAAAAGGAAACATGAACATTTGAAAATGACATATGAAAATGAAAAAATATTTATAACACTTGTTCTAAAGTGGACCAGACACTATCAGTAATAATGACAGTATTTTTATACCAGTATATTGACATTCCATCGTTTAGTATGCGTCAGACCATCATTGCAACCACTACACTGTCAGTATAATGTCAGTATATTGTCATTACTTGAAAATACTGTCATTATTACTGATAGTGTCTGGTCCGCTTAAGTAAATATTAAGCGTATTCACTATGTTGACATACTAAATAATTCAATTTAATATACTTTATTGCATTAAAAAAAAATTAAAAGAAGATGAGTACAAATAAAAATAGGTGAGAACAATAGGCGACCTTATTGCATTGATTACAATTTTAAACTAATGTAGGTAAAGCAAGAAGAGAGGAATGGAAGAAGAAGACATGTTGCGCCGACCCCAAATAATTGGGAACAGGGCAGGAAGATCATTAAGTAGCGTAGTACCCGCTTGGCCGCTGTCATATGTACTTGCTTAGGACAGCTATTGTACTGAGCTAAGAAACTCACCGCTGCCGAAATATCCGGCCGTGTATTACAGGACAGGTAATTGAGACCCCCTATGAGCGACTGGTACCAAAGTATCTTGGCGAGATAGAAGATCATCACTCCCACCCCCCTCTGCCAAAAACTTGTGGGTATCCAACTCCAGTGGCGTTTTCACTGGCTTACAGTCACTCATACCAAAATCTGTTAAGAGAGTTTCGACGTACTTACTCTGATTCAGAGATGTCGAACGAATGTTTCTAAGGTAACATAGCAACCTTGCGCTTTGCTGACGTAGGCATTACGTAAAGGTTACTTTAACAAAGATGATGATGTAGGTAAAGCAATATTACTAAAATAATTACAGTAAAGCATTGGTTCTTTTAAGAATAGACTGAAAGGACATCGTGAGGAAACATGCCCATCTTATTATTAGATGTGTGTGAAGGTCGCGTTCCACGTTACTACGGGAGATTCTAATTATTATTATTAGTTTCATTTAAGACATTTGTTAGTAAACAAGACACAAATTTCTGTTAGTACTTAGTATATAGAATACATACAATGTGCAACTTAATAAATGCAACACAAGTCCACCGTCTATACTTTCTCTACAAAAATCGTCTTCTATAAAAACCTGCAATGCTGATTCTAGAATTGAAAATCTTAATGTAAATAAAACCCCTTGACATTTCAGCTCTATCCACGTATTTAAATGTCATCCTGTATACAGGGCGGCCATATCTCACCGCGCGACACATTTAATTGGCTCCCAATTAGCGGGAGCCCGATACATCATAAGTGAACACCCTGTAACATCAAATGTAGCGTGAAACAAGTATGGGGCATAGATTTAATTTGGGTACTAATTGGTACGTGACGCTTTAAACTGGGCTTTATTTTGTTTTGGGCCCTTTAAGTACCTATTGATATGTTTAATGTGTATACGTTTCACCAGAATCTGAAGTTCTGTCTGTCTTAACCCAAAATTATCATACCATACCATCACCACTAATGGCACGAGTTTCTTCCCATACCTCGGGAAGGTTAGGCCATACTCCACACACGGGGGCCAAGTCCGGATTGGTAGAGGTAGTGGGACTAGTGGCCAACCCCAGTGTCAGAAATTTTTGCCTGGGAACGGCGGAAACAGTCGATATAAAAATTACAATAACAGTCAACACGACCGCGCACTTCATATCAAATTAATAAGTGAAGATTTTTATGACGCGTTTCTGTTCGATATTTTTTTAATGGTTTAATTAAACTATGCGAGTCAGTGACCGAGACCTTGACAATAAATTATAACGGGTTTGCAAGTAAGATTTCGGCTATTGCCATCAATATTTATTTTCGTTTCAAGCTCTATACTTCATTCCAATCAAAAAAAAGCAAAAGGTAAACAAACATAGTATGCAGATGACATTGACATGTGTCAGATCCATAGTAAGTTTGTTTACGTTTTGCTTTTCTTTGATTGGAATGAACCATACGAAAAAAATGCCAGATTTAATCGCGCTCCTATTACACACATTTGCAAAGTTTCAAATCAATACGACAATTAGAAATTGATCAAATTCGACTTTCAAGATTCGTTTACATACAAAGTTAGTTACCTTATTAGTTAACAAATGAAACAAAAGCGTGTTAAAAAAGAAACAGTACAAAACCTAAGCAACACTACGACATCCTTCGTATTTAGAAATAAGTCCAAATTACTTTAATACCAGGATACTTACATACCTTAGCTAGTTAACAAAGACTCATCGACATATCCCCTCGTACTTCGTAACTCACTCATTGCTCCATACATCAGTCTAAGTGTGGACTAATGGGTAATCGAAAATAGATTTGAACTCGCCCTCAGCGCTTCTGAAACAAGGTATGAAAGGATTACGTCGATTACATATTTTTACATTTTTATTTTACCAGCTACTTATACAGGGTCCAATTGAAAGCACGAACCAAATTTTAACTGCGGCTTCTAGTCACGACACTGAACAAGTTTCTCTGCTGCTGTTCAATCGGAGCAAAAATAATTTCGGATTTTCCATACAAAGTTCGCTACTCCGCTCATTAGTTTGTATGAAGAATCCATTTTTTTTCCTCCTATTGAATCGGTTCCTTAGAGAAAGTTGTTCAGTTCCATGAGCAGAAACCACAGTTAAAATTTGGCCCGCGTTTTAAAGTGAAATTTAAATGGCCGTCGTACAGTACAGTACGGCCACTCCCTGCCCCTCTCTGAAGCGACCTCCCCCCGTGCGGGTTAGATCCGGTGACGGTTGCTTAGCACAAGCCACGCTACACAAATATTTACACGTATAGAAACGTCATATTTATGTGTATTTTTTGACCTTTAAATTGGTAAGCCCTTGGCATCATCTCACCTGGTGGTAAGTGATGATGATGCCGAAGATGAAAGCGGGCTTTACAAGATTCCCCAACGCAATGGGAAACTGACTATCTTATCTTCATGCCGGAACACATTAATGCTGTTAACATTAATGTTTGGTGGCAAGACTTAGATAAAACTGTAGTAGTTAGCCAGGCGGGCTCAGAAAATGCCCTACCACCAACCAAACGGAGTCCTACAAAGTTGGACCCCGCCGAGAAATGATCCCGTGTACTCCTGGTCTAGCCACTAGACCAGCGGTTACCAAACGGCAGACCGCGGAACCCTAAGGTTCCGTGGGAGGGTCGCAGGGGTTCCGAGAGTTAGGTCTTATTGTCAGTTCAGTATAATTCGGTACCGATCTGTGCAACACATAGTGCATTCCTACTCTTTCGCGCATACGGTACAAATATAGCGCACACAATAATTTCAATCATTGAATAAGTTTTGGATGGGACTCAAAGATGAATATTCCCTTTGGCCGCCGCCTTATTCCGCCGAAAATTTGTAGGTCAGTTAGGGTTCCACAGCAAAAAAAAAATTGGGAACCGCTGCACTAGACCACGGAGGAGGTTAAATGTAGTATTAATAGGTAATTTTGCGACAGTTTTTTGGAGTATCAGAGGTGTGATAAAGTATACAAAATAGGTGGAGACACTACTACTGGTAGTTACCTTTTGTTCTTGTTCTACGACTCACCAAATTAAAAATTAGTTACCACGAATAGTCACAAAAAGTCAAATATCTCGAAAACCACTGAAAAAGAAATCACCAAACTACTTTTTAAAGTCTCCGAGATAAAACCTGCTTTCAAATGAAGAAAATGCATCCAGCTTTGAGAGCTATATAATTGTATAGGGTCCTTATGAAATACCTGAAAAAAATTAAACTACGGCTTCTGCACATGAAACTGAACAACTTTCCCTAAGGAACATGTACTCGATTCGCAAAAAAAATTTTGGAGTCCTCATAATAATTGATCAGGAACCGCCAATTTTCTATGGGAAGTCCAAATTTTTTTTGCGAATTGAGTATAGGTTCCTTGGAGAAAGTTTTTCAGTTTCATTAGTAGAAGCCGTGGTTGATTTTTTTTCAGGTACTTATTTTAGAAGGACTCTATATTGTCCTAAATACACAGATAAACTTTAGGCTTCAAACTTTACTCTTTTGCGTCATTCAGGCTTAAAATAATAAGAGGAATTTCGTTATTTCAGTGTTGCTCAGTAAGTAATAAATAATCGGTGCTTCAGTACAGGATGCTATGTCCGGCTGTCCGTCTTCTTCGTCACTTCCTCCTTAGGGGTCGTCCATTAATCACGTGAGGCTCAAAAGGGGGGGAGGGGGTTCAGAAAAAATCACGAAATATCACAAGGGGGAGGGGGAGTGTACTGAGATATCACGTGTATTTAATTTTTCGTTGAACACGCAATTTCTACAGTAATTTCCAAACGTCGCGTCGGACTGTTGTTATGTTGTTTTAACGCTTCCCAAGGTTCGAAACGGCTTCAGGCAGTCAGAAACAACTTACAACCTTAATGTCTGTCTGGAAATTTTTATCACGGTTGAGGTATCTCGTGCAGGTTGAAGCAATGAATCGACTTTGCTCAGAGAATTAGCACACTGAAGTGGCAATGGACCGGACATATATGCCGAAGAACTGACAACTGGTGGACAAACAGAGTGCTACAGTGGAGACCGCGTTTGGGCAAACGTAGCGTGGGACGCCCCCCGGCTAGGTGGAGCGATGATCTGCGCAAGGTTGCTGGTAACAGCTGGATGCGCGTGACCGAAGATAGGTATAAATGGCGTGCCTTGGGGGAGGCCTATGTCCAACAGTGGACTAATGCAGGCTGATGATGATGAAGCAATGAAACCGTTGTTCAGAAGTACAGATGTATATTTGATGGTTACACGTTGGTATGGTGCAGAGTAGAGAGCGTGCATTTTTCAGTACAAACTAATTTATAATAACTTATTGCTAACGTAAGTAACATTACACAATGTCACAGTTCGTAACGTGAAGTTACAGTCGAACTGTGAATATCGACATATTACACGATGCTTAATTTTCACGAATTAAATTACATTATACCTGTACTTAAAGATAATATTTTGTACCAAAAAACCACGTGATTCTAAAATCACTGATTCTATGATTGATTCTAAAATCACTTTTTAGACTACCCCCACCCCCTACCTAAGTAGGGGGTGGGGGTAGTCTAAAAAGTCACCATGTATCACCAGGAGAAGGGGGGGTCTAAAAAGTTGCTAAAAATATCACGTGATTAATGGACGGCTCCTTAGGAACTGCCCTAGTCAATCAAACGTATCGTGAGCTAACATTTTCCTGGACCAAACATTCCCTTTCCGCACTAAATGTACTAACTAACTAACTAACCATCCTAATTGCACTTACAATACAAAGCATTACCAAAGAAAATACTTTACTTTTTCCTTTTCACACTTACCAACTTTAATTTTCCTTCCCATAAACGTGAAAACCATACATCTGCCTTTAGTAATTTTTGAAAACAACAGCAAATCTAAGTTTGTAATGAATACAATTTTATTCTGCGGGTGAAAAATAAAAAATCCTTAGTAGAAGTACTGAATAGGACCGCAAAGATAACTTTGTCGGGATACAAAAGGAAAATAGTAAACAGTGAATAAACTACAAAGATGATTTGGAATCATGATCGATCAACATTCGGGCGGCTTCGGTAAACATCGGCGGCGTTCGGCAAACATCGTGTCCGCTCGGCACACATCGGTTTTGTTTTACTAAAGAGCCTCTGATTGGTGGTAATTGGGAAACTGTAGCAATGGTAAACAATTTGATTTTGGAATTTCCGATAAACTAGTGAGTGAAACTCTTTTAACTATGAATATTATCTATTTTGGATTTACTTTTCCTTTTCTAGTAATATTTTTTTGAAAATGGCGGTCTTCATGATTTCGCCATTACAATAATTGAGAAAGGTATGAAATTGCACAATTATAATTGCTCAATTAAAAAAAATATAATATTTAAAAACATATTTCAATATAAGTTTCTTACTGAAAAACAATTTATTTGACACAAATATAAATATAAAAAGAAAATATATAACTTTTACAAACAATAGAGAGTTAAATATACCAGACCGAAAACAGCATTTTTTTATCAAAATAAATGTCCAAACAAACCGATCTGAATTGTTTGATTATTTCATTAAAAAAATATAATCGTATCTCAATTTTTGCTTGAATTTAAATACACTTCTAATTTTAGAATAGAAAAGAAATATGTTTATTCAGCAAATGCACACACTTCTAAAACTTAAATAATTAATAAATAAAACAACACAGACATGCGAGAATTCCAATAATAGGTAATTCACCAATAACACTTCCCACATTCCTATAAGATGCCAATAAGCCAAGCGCTTTACCCGACTACCCACATAGTACATAACACTACAACTACAAGAAGGTGGAAGTAAAATATTCAAGTAGAGCATACTTGCGTGCGGTGCGGACCACACACGTCGCGATCGCCGCGCGCGCAGCGAACGAGTTGCGGTTGAATTAGTGTGGATGTGTCCGTGAGAATCTGGAAGTAGGTACAGAGAGATCTGGAAAAAGTTTTTTTTAGTTAAATAATTCCAACGAACGATGTAAAGTTTAAACAATTGAACACAGAAACTACGAATTTGTACATAGGTACTTTTACTCTAGTTGAATGTTTAAAAAAAACACATATCTATGTTCGATTGGAGACAAAACATTACTGAAATTTTTATTGTAGTATTTATATATACTCGTATGACGTATTATTTATTTGTAATTTTGGTGACATTGTTAATAAATTAAATTTCAGTTTTTTTATAAAACTATCATATTTAGTACTCGAATATACAGTTATCACAATCTGCCTATCCTAAACTGTCTGTCTGTCTATTCGACCTCTACAAAACAAACGACCTTATCCACACTACCACCATCCTTTCTCAAGCAGCCAACCAGCGGCAATATACGTGCCACTAATAACAATAATACGAGCAAAGCCGCGTGCTGGGCCTAGCTGGCAACACTGTTATGCGAAATCCACAGATTAGGGGGACTTGGGTATTAAGTATTGCCCCAATTAGCAAGGATTTTAAGTATAGTGATTGTAAATTGTAAGGTTTTCATTGGGCAGTTTCAATTTGCAATGGTAATTAGGTAAACTCGCTCTATGGTCTCGTAGTAAGATCTTTTTACGCAAGATGCCAAGGGCTTACCAAATGAGGGTAAAAAAAAAAGGTGCGATTGTATTTGAGCAACTAAAAAGTCTGCCGTCTGTTATGTTGATATCATTGATTATTGTTTTTGGATAGAGAATCGTCATTAAAAAAACTGATACCTATCTAATCATTTCTACTGACATTTCATCATTTTTAAACACGGTTTTAATAGCTTCCACCCTAAGTAAACAAAATCTTGATTGAATTTTTCAAATTCAAATTAAAATATTATTTATAGCACAAAATAATATAGGAGATATAATACATATATGAATTTACAAAGAATATTTGTATACTATGGAAACATAGAGAGAAGAAAAGGAAGACCAAGACGAAATTATATGGAACAAATAAAGGAGAAGGTCGTGTCGCAGGGGGGGGGGGGGGTGTCAAGGCGCTGGCTGAGGACCGGAACTAAACGGTCGGAGATTGCCCTACCGACAAGAGCTTTGCTCTTAAATATAAGAGGAAGAAGAATAAATAGTTCACTGCTACCCACGTAGCATAGCAATGGTAAGAGTAGGAATTCCCTGATTATTATACAGGGTGTAAGGGACAGGTTTCCGAAAACTTTAAGGGCTTGCTCAGTAGACGAAACTAAACAACTTTCCACAAGATTTTTTTTCAGGAAACGAAAAAAAATCGGCTTCTTCATAAAAAAATATAAACTTGATTGGACAGTTTGTATGGAGAAGCCGATATTTTTTTTCATTTCCTGAAAAAAATAATTGTGGAAAGTTGTTCAGTTTCGTCTACTGAGCAAGCCCTTAAAGTTTTCGGAAACCTGTCCCTTACACCCTGTATGTATAAGTGCTACTTTATTAGTGCCAGATATTTTAGTCAGTGCTTCTACTCCTGATTCTGATCAACTTTCCCCAAGGAACCCATAGTCAAATCGCAAGCACTGACTAAAATATCTGGCACTAATAAACTAGTATCCTATACTTATTATGTTATATGTACCTAGTTGAAAAGGTGGCTCACTGACCAGAAGTTCTTCGGCAGGGGCGTTGAGGTCAGGGCATAGGGGATCATAATGAAAAGTACGTAAGGTCTCAGGAAACTGAACAACTTTCCCCAAGTAACCAATGATCAATTCGCAAAAAACGTTTTGACCTTTCATACTAATTTGATCACATGATCGGCCTATTTTGTATGGAGATGGCCAAATTTTTTTTGCAAATTGACCATTGGTTATTTAGGAATACTTAGAGTTTCATTAGTAGAAGCCACTGTAAAGTTTTGGTGGGGGGTCCAAAAATAACCCGGTATGTTTATGGCCGCAGGGGGGTCGCAAGAATTTTTTCTGTTGTAAAGGGGTCGGGTATTAAAAAAGGTTGAAAAGCACTGGTTTAGTTGATCAATTAATGTATCAATTTTTTTTTTGCGAATCGACTATAGGATAAAGTTGTTCAGTTTCATGAGTAGAAGCTGTAGAAAAAAAATTACAGGTATTTCATAAGGATCCTACTTATATATATATATATATTTATAAACATATACAGGGTATTAAAAAATGCGTTTAAAATTTTAAGGTGTCACTCAGACTCAAGTACTTACAGAATACAGGAAAATTATTTAAGAAATCCTATTTAAAATTATTTTTTTGATTCCCATACTAAATCTGAACAGTAAATCAAGAAGTAGTACTTATCGGAAACTGAAAAAATGTGAAGATGGATTTTTTTCAATTATTTTTCCTCTATTCTATAATTGATCCTGAGTAGCGCCTTAAAAATTAAAACGCCCTTTTTTAACACCCTTTAAACATAGGTATACGCCCAAAATGCATATTGCAAAATTTCAGATCTAAACAAAACCTTCTGCACGAATAAAGTAGCGGACACCCACTAGCAAACCAGAGAACCACTTAACTTAACCTTTATAACCTCTTAAAGTTAAAACTATCGGAAACAGTAAGCAACTTTCATCTCTTGACCAAACATCTTTTTCTAACAACCTTTAATTCTAAACGCTCGTCGCCACATCAATCAAATTATCAATACAAAGAGAGTGATTAAAGTACCTCTGATACCTACTTCGCTATTAAAAAGAGGCGTTGTACAAACATTGGCCGGTGGAAACATACGGGCGGGACGGCGTCGCAACGATAACGGTCGCGGTTAAAAAATCTAGGATTAGTGAGTTGGCTATTCTAATTCAAAGATTGATTTGCAAAAATAAACCTAAAAGGCATGCAAATACAATACCTGTGTAATTTCATTACTTAAATACGTATAAAACAAATTAAAAATATAAAGGTCTTAGGTTCCTAATATACATTTACATTCCAGCTACTTTTAATGGTACAGAAAAATGTGAGCCGCAAGCGACTTGCGTCCACGGATGTGAGTATTTCGGAATAAAATTACTATCCTATGTTATTCCTCCCTCGCCCTCTCTATCTTTTCTTTTCAATTAAATCGGTTGAGTAATTAGCCATTTATCAAATCGCATTCTTTTTAGGTTCCCCGTGTAACTCCTGACTTACCAAGGGAATTCAATATTTTTAAAGGATTAAATTTAGCTTACGCAAATAACATATCGATCAGATTCTCTGACGTGACGTGAAAAATGGACAAATGAACAAACTCACTTTCGCATTTATAACATTTATCGTATATCGCAACGTGCTGCACTGTCGTATGTTTTCGATCTAAAGCAGTTACTACTACACTCCGTACAATAATCGGAGAGTAGATCAAAAATGTATTGGCTCAAGTTCTCTCGATATTGCCTGGGGACTACGACCGGCTAATTTGATACTTGCTAGTGATCTAGCACTAAAACGCATGGTATTTTAGAAATCATGACATCAAGTATGGTATGTACAAATCAGGTTTACAGGTTTCGTAGGCAATGAAATATTTTTTTTATTGAATTATTATTTTTCTACCTATCGCTACTATATGTTAATAGGACGACGATATTTTTCATTGCTCAAGATCAAAAGAAATATTTGTCATTGCCTATAACTCACTAAATGTTCAAGATTAAAAGAAATAAAGACTGTATTTACATTTTTATTCAATTTATCCATGCCATTTTTATGCGTTGGGACATTTTTATAGCGAAAATAATATCCTCCAGCGAACCGTGAGAATTACTTTAAACACTTAATCCTTAATCTTACGCCTCAATCAAATGGCTAGATCGAACATAATTGATCATTTTAATTAACATACTGCGTTCGCGAAAAAGAAAAAAAAACATCGCAAAACATTGCCATATTAAAAAAACGAACTTGTAAAACCATCAAGATGAAAGTGCTTCTTTACAGCATAACTCGAATACCCGACTCTCAACTTGGGTGGTCCGCGAGTATCGAGATCTCTTGTCCCTTTCACACGTTTCCGTTAGTTCATAGCCTGTCCTTTTCTTCTCTGTGGTTCTGTGGTCAAAGACTATGTAAATAGGCTAGCAACGTTTGGCTTTATTGGTTATGGTCCTGGTTTTTGTTTGAGCTATAAAAATTGCTACGCCATGTTTCGGCGTGATTTTGAACAGTATGGAGAGAGGTGAGTTTAAACATATTTTTTTAGACTGACCGACTTTATATACTTTCGCAAAGCGGTTTCGATATGATGTTCCAATCAAGAAAAAGCAAAAGGTAACAAAGTTACTATAGAACTGACACATGTCAACGTCATTTGCCTATTTAATATTTCTTCTGTTTTTTTTTTATTGGAATGAATGAATGAATGAAAACACTTTATGAACTTAACTGAAACAGCTAAAAATAGAATTCAAAATTCAAGAATTCAGAAAAAAATGACAATAAAGATGTTTGCAAGGTATAAATATAATATCAAAGAGTATGTAATTACTACGTTTTAACAGTTGGGAGAGTCATATTTTGAACAGATTTTTCTGAATGTATGAAACATACGCAGTAAAAAAATTTGCCCGCCATGACAGTTTTCACACGGACATGTTTCATATCATTGTACTGTACCTATAACATAGTGAGTTCGCAAACATATGGTTCACTTTTTGAAGAACAATAGGTATAATAATATATTTCGGACAAAAATGACAATTTAATTAACATTTATCATAAAATGTCTCGCCTTACCGATATCAAACATTTTTGGATGGCTAGAAAAGAAAAGATAAAAAAAATAATAAATAAATATCCGAAACAAATCACACAATTTTAAGTGACTTTTATTATTTTATTTAATATAATTTAAATATGTACGAGTATGTACTTATATAAAAGCTACCTCGTTCTGCCTAAATAAACCAATTTTCTACACTTAATGTGGTTGTTATGTAAACAACCAAAACGTCCCCAATGTAGGGGCACAGGTCTCTTCCCATACATCGGGAAGGTTAGGCCACACTCCACACACGTTCGGATTGGTGGAGGTTGTGGGGTTTGTGGCCAACGCCAGTGTCAAAAGTTTTCAAGCCGTCTATAAGGCCTACAACATGGCTTAACGACTGCCATCTAGCGATAGCAGCCGACACCAACGTCTTAACGTGCCTTACGAAGCACAGAAACGGTCGAGACACATAAATGCCACTAACATTCAAACCCATCCAGGTAATGACCGTGTCTGTAGTCAGTTATCCTCGTTATCGACCCCCAATAAGTTTACATAATATGACATCTTGTTACTGCAACGAAAAATAGACCTAATTAAGTGCGGGTGATGGATAAGTGACGAGTTTACTTTTGTTTGGGGTGTATTGGGGTGTTTATAGCAGTAAGTAGCACCTTTACAGGACTGTTGGTCGACCTGTTTGCAGGTGGCAGTTGCTGCCTGGTCTGCAGATCCCCTTAAGGCGCGACGTACACTCAATCTGAGCAGGTTGATGAATGATAGTATAATATCGACCGTAACGCCACTATTTTAAATTCAGATCAGTGTGGGTACCATCGCGGCGGTTACGTCAAGGCCGAATGCAAAATTCTCGAGATTTTGATGTTTTTATTACTTTTCTTGGCTTTCAAATAATTAAAAAAAAACCGTTCAAGGCAAATTGAAGGTATTAAAATGGCCGATTTAAGTGTGTTGGTTTCAACATAAACAAATATTGTGTTTCCGAGAGAATTTCCAATTAATACAAAATACAGGGTTTACAGGATTTTTTTTCATCAAAGTTTTTGTGATTTTTATGATTCTGTTCAAGGCAATTTGCTTTTTATTTTTTCAAGTATGTTATACTTATATTTTTTCCATGGTGATTGCTTTAACCATTATTTGAAGAATTTGAATTGAATATTGCGATTTGGTGATATTTAACGCCTTAATATCTTCACTAGTGACTCCAAGTAGCTGTAAAGTGCGCAGCCGCCACATTCCGGTAAACCACATCGATCCAAAGGCTAAACCTAGTCGTGGGTGCTATGAATGCTTCGGCGGACATAGCTACAGTATGGTTGATCCCCCATGACCGGGCACATGAAGACCTCGTCGGTGTAGGAGGCGCGCAACGTCTCAGTTTAAACTAATAAAAAAAGGGGGTTAAAAATTGGAAATGTTGTCGGTTCCGACTCAAGCTTCGGTTGCCTAAACGTGGCATCTAACAAATTACCCAAATGCAGGATAATGAGTTTCCGGTGCATGTATGTAGGTTAAATTGTTTAGTTTTTCTGATCAAAATAATTAGTATTAATTAGTAATCCCTATAGACATCATCTTATTTTACAGTAAACTTAAACTCCGTAGGCACAATACTATGACCCATCTAATATCTTACTACTCTATGCATTTTACCTTAGCATTCATCCCTTTTCGCGACACCATTCCCTATCGGACCTCTCGCTCCCTCCTATGCGCTGATTTGACCTTTGCATCTTCCCTCTCGCTCTAATTAACATGATAGCTCTCTCTTTGTTTTGCAAGCCAATCTGGTCGTTAGGGGGTGTTTATTGACGAGTGTCCGCCTGTGACTACGTTTCTGCCATGTGAACACAGCCTTACCATAGTATATACCTACATGAGTACTGTCAAACAGTACTAACTCCCTAAGAAAGAAAGCCGCAAAGTAGGTACAGTAAAACTTGGTTAAGTGGGACCTGGTTAAGTGAGAAATCTCCAAAGCTGGGATAATAATAATAATAATAATAATAATAATAATAATAATAATATCCGTGACAAATCACACACGGTCATCTGGCCCCGTACTAGGATTCCCTGTGCTATGGGAACCAGAGACTGATATACATACACATTACACATATACAATTAAATACATACATATATAGATATAATACACCCAAACTCAGAGCAAACAAATCTGCTCATCACAGAAATGTTTGCCCTGTGTGGGGATCGAACCCACGACTCTCGGATCAGTGGTCAGGAGCGCTAACCACGAGTCAGCCTGGAATTCATGCCTAGGTCCCCTTTTGCACTGAATTACCTCTGTTAGTGGGACAAAACAAACCTCTACATCTGGGATTAGCTCTTTCAATTTTATCGTCATAATTATGTACCTCTATAATTGAGACAGCGAGTGTATTTTACCTCTTTTACTGAGACACATTTCAAATAATACTTTTACGAAATTGTTTCTTTGAATTTCATATGTATAGCAACTAACCTCTGTTACTGAGATAACATCAATTTATTACCTCCCTAACTGGGACTTTCTTGTGTCTTTTATTTAATAATCGCACCTCTATAACTGAAATAACCTATATTTTCACCTCTATTAATGGAACCCTCTGTAAATGAGACAGATATTTATTTATACCTGCATATCTGAGACACTGGGTAAGTGGAATACCTGTTTAAGTAAGACGAATTTACAGGTCCCTTGATGTCCCAGTTATCCAGGTTTCATTGTATATGGAGTTTCTGTATAAATTGCGGCCTTTTTTCTTATATACGGCCACTCCCTGCCACTCTCTATAGGCGACATAACCCCCCTGCGGGTAAGATCCGGTGACGGTTGCTTAGCGCAAGCCATGTATTACATTATAAACACATTTACACGTGTGTTAACGTCAGCTTGTTTATATAGTAGTATTGTTAGTATTTGTTATAGGCAATTAAAACGCAATAGTTTGAGTGTCTGGGGTGTGGCCTCCATCATCAGCCGAAAGACGTCCACTGCTGGACAAAGGCCTCCCGCAAGGATTTCCACACCGACCGGTCCTGCGCTGCCCGCATCCAGCGGCTTCCCGCAACCTTCACCAGTCATTCGTACCGAGTGGGAGTCCTGCCTAGTGCCTACACTGCGTCTTCCGGTGCGCGGTAAACAATATACAGGGTGTAACAGAAAGGTGTGATAATACTTCAAGGCTGGCTTTTACCCATCAAACTTCAAATTTTTGTTCTACAACTTTGTTGAAATCGCAAAGAAATTTTCATACTTTTCATACAAACTTGTTTCGCCAGCTGATCGATTTGTATGAAAAGTCCAAAAAAAATTTTGCGATTTTTACAAAGTTGTAGAACAAAAGTTGTTCAGTTTGGTGGGTAAAAGCCAACCTTGAAGTATTATCACACCTTTCTGTTACACCCTGTATAGGGTGACTTTGAATTAGTTCTTGATACGAAAGGCTATGCATGTGCTCATGATAACAAACAACTTTCCCTAAGGAACCCATAGTCAAACCGCAAAAAAAAATTGGACTCCATCTCTATACGAATCGATCAACTAACCGGCCAAATTAGTTAGAAGAGTCCAACATTTTTTTTTGCGATTTGACTATGTGTTCCCTAGGGAACGTAGTTTGTTATCATGAGCACTTCATAGCTACGATTTTCAGGAAAATACGTAGCTATTTCAATTTATTAATAAGTATTTAGTGCTTATATATAAACAAAGTCAGCTGAAATTATTTAGAGTTGAAATTGAACAAGTCTTCTCCTATAGTGAATTAACGAAATACAGTTTTGTTTTTCTATAATTTCCTACGAGTTCCCTGGAAAAAAGGTGTTCAGTACCGTTATCTTTTTAGTTTGCGAGAGTGAATGTCAAATATAATCATAAATTCAATAAAATAATTTCATTATAATAATCATTAGGAAAATTTATATTTTTTTAATTCATCGACACTATAAAAGCAATTTTCTGATAGTAATTTGTACAGTCTTTTCCTAAATAGTTTTTCTGGCAGCTCTTTCAGTGCATCAGGCAGCAAGTTATAAAGTTCAATAGACATATTCGTATTGTAACTATTTCTTTGAAAACAGGTTGTGCTACATTGAATGCTTGCTAAGCGATTAGGGTACCTTGTTGAGAAATTGCAGGTTTCAAAATTTTTCTTATACAATTTTAAATGTTTGTGGACAAACACGCAAATTTCATAAATATACAGTGCAGGCAATGTGAGGAGATGTAGTTTTATAAAAAAATCAATCGCAACAACTCCAATTTTGCTATGTTTTTGTTGATTTTCTCAAAAACCGCTGAATCGATTTCGATCAAATGTATATGGGACCACCAGTGAAGTATACCCTTTTAAACAAAAAAAGAATTTTCTAAATCGGTTCAGGCGTCTTCGAGTAATCGGTGAACATACATAAAAAAAAATATTTCGACGAATTGAGAACCTCCTCCTTTTTTTGAAGTCGGTTAAAAATAACCGAATTTTCATTTTGTACTTTTTGTTGTATTGTTTGCTCGTCACGACTCACAACCTATATCGTCCCCACTGCAGGGACACGGGTCTCTTCCCATAGTTCGGGAAGGTTGGCATATTCCACAAGCCAAGTCCGGATTGCTGCAACTGCAGAATTTCTGCTTAATTCTGGTCTTAGCTCTTATTATACATGCTTATCTAATCTACTATCTAGAGTTTACTCACCACTTTTCATAAAGAACTTAGCGCCATGTTATTAAGCGTCACATTCAAATGATATGAAAAACAAACAAATTTTGATTTGTGATGACAACATTAAAAATGCAACCACATTTCCAAACATTGTTCCTCTAAACATAACAGAACAAGGTTCAAAATTGTTCGTGTTATTGTTATATTAACGGTATTAAAATAAGTTTGTTCAAAATTAAAAGCGATAATCGGCCAGGATCAATACTGGGAGGAATTTTGAAAATAGAATGCGAGGCGCCAGCCATTCAGCATATAGGGTTGCCACTTAATATCACTGCCATCTAAACTAAAAAAGTCGTTAAACTTGCTCTTTTTAAAGAAACAAAATATACAAAGGAGAAAAGTAGCAGCGTAGGGCCCATAACTATAGGATTCTACTCATCACACTGAGCAGATTTTGCTCTACGACATTGAACTTTCCATTCTTATTTTGTATGGGAAGCTCAAGATTTTTTTTCAATTTTATGAGATACCCTTTTTCAGAAAAGTTGTAGAACAAAAGTATTAATATGGACTGACTCGGTGATTCAGTGCCCTCGGCTACTGATTCGAGGATCGTGGGTTCGGATCCCACCCAAGTCAAACATTTCCGTGCTGAACAGGTTTCCTTGCTCTTTGTCTGAGTGTATTATCATATCTTTATGTGTATGTCTATCAGTCTCTGTTTCCATAAAACGATGCATGACCATGTGTGATATGTCCCATATAATATTAAAATTTATAATTTATTCTTCTTCTTATCGTGTGGCACATTTAACCGTTCTATCTACGAGGTAGAGGTATCCATAGACGGTGGATGCTTAGTGTTGCACTACTATAAATATCCTGGTCACAGCACCAATCGATAAAGTGTTACTCGCCACTTTTTCTGAGCAGTTCATAACTGCGCAATATTACTGCGCATGCAGATATGACAGGAAAGTGGACAAGCACACTCTATGTGACTAATCACCGTACGGAGCTCGAACTTCACAGACCCCTTGTATTGTGTGTAGGGCTGTCAAAAGTTGTATTTTAAATTTCCTTCTTTTAAAAGACCTCTTCTACGCTTTTTGAGTTCATATTTTAAAGTTGTCGCTAGTTCTCAAGAAATTTGGGTTTATTAGTTTTTGTTTTATGTATTTGGAAGATTACTTATTTAATTTTAGGGGCCATAAATCATGAAGGATCATAGTTCGTTGTAGGAGAAATTATACTGAGGGCATACATAAGTGATACATTTTTAGGATAGACATTTCTTATCTAATTACTATTGATTATAGTTTACAATGATAAAAAATATATAGGTACAGTAGTACACAAAAAATAAGGCGCGTCGGTTATCTTCGTTCGCGCAGACAAGAACAAACTATCGACGAAAACACCCGAAACTATCAACGCACGGTGACAGCTTTCTGACAGCTGACAATTTCATTGAATCAGGCGCGAAATCAATCAACCAATAGCGGCAGAGATTTTCGGAACGTGTAATGACGGGTGACAATGAAGCTACTTGATTGGTCCATCAGTTTCCCGCGTAATTAAAATATTGTCTACTGCGCAGGTACATTGGCAAGCCTTATTAAATGTGTATTACTGTAAGTACATACTTCTCACTAAATTACAAGATGATTTCAAGTGGGTGAAAAGTGGCAAATGCAAACTTTGTATGGATGGAAATTAAATATTTTATTTATGACGCCATATGGCCCTTAACAATAGTAGTCAATTTCATGATTAGCGACAATTTTTCTGTTTTTCATACACAAAACACTACCCTATTTTTTTACTATCCATTTTCGTATTCTTTTCCCCTTTTTTTCTTATCGTGCGGCGCATTTTAACCGATAGGCTGTTGCTTGATACTACTAGAATCACCCGCTGTCATTATAAATAATAAGAAGAAGTGTGTTAACAACCCATTACGTCCCCACTGCAGGGGCACGGGTCTCTTCCCATGACTCGGGAAGGTTAGGCCATACTCCAGATGGTGGAGGTTGTGGGGCTATTGGCCAACCCCAGTGTCAGAAGTTTTCAAGCCACTTATGTACTTATAAGGCCTCCGACGTGGCTTAACGACTGCAATCTAGCGTCAGCAGCCGGCACCAACGGCTTAACGTGCCTTGCGAAGAAGAACTGTAGTTCAGTAGAAAAAATGTGTTTTAATTTATTTTTAACCATGTTGTCGCCAACCCTATCGGACGACCAATCGCAGCGCACCGCACGAGTCAATCTATCACGGTGCGCGCGCAAATAAACGCACAAACTGCGCCCGCGCTGGGTGGCCCGCGCCTAATATATCAATTTACAATTTTGATTGCAATCAGGAGACTTTCCGATTTGGTTGTGTAATATTTTTACAATAGGGATTAACACATTCTATTATATGATGATGATCTGGTCAAGAAAGCAGGAAGCAAGTATGGAATCATATAGCCTCGTAAAGCCCAAGCTAAATTTAGGCAAGTAGTCATTGCGGCCCAACGACCTAAAAAATGTACTCTAACGCTTGAACTCAAATGTGGTTCATTCAGAAATGGAGCCAATATTCAAATCATAATACACGAGTTCGAAAATCAGTTAAAATTTTAGGTAGATAAGTCTGAGCTACTACTAAACCTATGTCCTAAAAATAGGACGTAGTTAAAGTGGATGTCTATGGATAGACAAGTTTGATGCTCAGTGTCTTCCGGCCTGATATGATGAATAACTTAATAGATGCAAAGGAATTAAATAACCAGATCATTTATTACCCGATATTGGTTACAACCAATAAAATAAAATAAAATTAGCAACCCTGCATTGCTAAAGTACTGGGTCTCTTCCCATACCTGTTAGGTTAGGCTATTAGGTCCCATAGGTTAGGTCATACTCCACACATGGGAGCTATATGTCCGGATTGGTAGAGATTGTGGAGCTAGTGGCCAACCCTTGTGTCAGAACTTTTCAAGCCGTCTTGTAGGTCTCTGACATGGCTCATGACGACTGTCATCTAATAATAGCAACAGATATCAACGGCTTAGCATGCTTTGCGAAGCACAGAAACGGTCGAGTTCAAGAAAAGAGCGTACTCCCATATCAAAGGCCGGCAACGCATTTGTGACTCCTCTGGTGTTGCGGGTGTCTATGGGCGGCGGTAATCGCTTACCATCAGGTGATCCGTCTGCTCGTTTGCCACCTCTGCCGTAAAAAAAGTTAAATTCCACTAAACACTGACTGTTAGTAGCATTTATCTCGATCCATCATGGACATGACTATAGTCAGTACTTTACAATTGAACTAACATAGGGTTAACTTGCGTGATCGATGCCACTACGCAAATCACTCTGAGCCACGACCGCTTCTGAAGTGATATTAAAATATTTCAGTAGGTACTTATCGTTTCACTTTTCTATTAATACACCGATATTATCAAATTCTGAGTAATTGAACGCTCTTCTTAAATGAGTCCTAATAAAAACACTGGCCACTGCAATATCCAGAACAAGTCAAAATTGGTACATTTTATTATCTTGATATTTTTAGGGTTCCGTAGCCAAATAGCAAAAAACGGAACCCTTATGGATTCGTCATGTCTGTCTGTCTGTCTGTCTGTCCGTATGTCACAGCCACTTTTTTTCCGAAACTATAAGAACTATACTGTTGAAACTTGGTAAGTAGATGTATTTTGTGAACCGCATTAACATTTTCACACAAAAATAGAAAAAAAATAACAAATTTTGGGGGCTTCCCATACTTAGAACTGAAACTCAAAAATTTTTTTTTCATCAAACCCATACGTGTGGGGTATCTATGGATAGGTCTTCAAAAATGATATTGAGGTTTCTAATATAATTTTCTTCTAAACTGAATAGTTTGCGCGAGAGACACTTCCAAAGTTGTAAAATGTGTGTCCCCCCCCCCCCCGTAACTTCTAAAATAAGAGAATGATAAAACTAAAAAAAATATATGATGTACATTACCATGCAAACTTCCACCGAAAATTGGTTTGAACGATATCTAGTAAGTAGTTTTTTTTTAATACGTCATAAATCGTAAACCGCAATTTACCTTTCATTCAAGTTACAACGAACTACAAAAACTTTTATATTATGTTACTTGCTGCTACGGAACCCTTCATGGGCGAGTCCAACTCGCACTTGGCCGCTTTTTTTAAATAAAATATACTTATTCTTATCTTTTCGGCCATATAAAAGACATCAACGAAAGCTGCATGCATTATCTATCTGCAGTATTTTTAGAGAAATAATAAAAACCACCATTTAAACTTCGAAGATCTTGAAAACAACATCTTCTTCTTCTTTGTCGGTTCACTCTTGGCAGAGTGGTCGTGGTCATCAAGTCGTAGTTTTAGTGGCCCGTCGAACAACACGTCGCCTCTCCTCCCGCAGCAGCTCTCCTGGTACATTCATTTAGAGAAACTCCCAGCGCGGACTTGCTCTAGTCTATCCAGCGCATGGGGGACCTGCCGCGTGCTCTGGTGCTCTCAACTTTGCTCTGAACAACCAACGCTCAATGGATGTATCTCCACGCCGAGATATGTGTCCGAAGAAAGTCAGAATACGTGACTCTACAACGCATGAAAGACGTTCGTTGAATAAAGCTGGGTTTTTTTATTCTTCTACAAGCTCTTCATCACCGAAAGTTTCACTCCAATATGTCCAGTAGTTTTCAAGAATAATGCGGACATACATAAGGTATATGATTAGTGACCGAAATGAACGAAAAATTGGAACTACTCATACTACGTAGGTCGATCATCCGGTATTTTTTTTTACGTGATAGGTGGCAAACGAGCAGACGGATCACCTGATGGTAAGCGATTACCGCCGCCCATAGACACCCGCAACACTAGAAGAACCACATGTGCATTGCCGAGTTGCCGGCCTTTGGTATTAGAAAAGTCAAAATATAATATTTTAGGATACTTTACCTTGCTAAAAGTTGCTCAGTTTCATGAGTAGAAACCACAGTTGTTAGATTAGGTCTCATATTTGTATAAATCAAATACACTTTCGCATTTTCGCAAACTATCTCAATCCAAATCCGTTCAGCCGTTTTTGCGTGATTGAGAAACAAACATCCAAAAACATACAAAGATCCAAACTTTAACATTTATAATATTACTATGAAGTAGGATAAATTGCACATTTAATATTTTATTCAAGAAAAATCAGAAAAAGTAAATAAATATTTTTGACGTTATCACTATCTAGTTAATCACTATCTAGACCCCCCGTCCCCATGTCATCAAAAATACACCCCCCCCCCCCTCTTTTGTTGCTTACGTAATACTTGAATGGCCCCTTACTTCAATATGAAAATTTCAAAAGTTCTTGTAATCAATGTAACTAATAATATAAGTATCGCATCATCCCTGTAGATTGTATCTTCCACAATTTGTACATTTCAAGATCTTGCCTCAATCGAACAATAGACGAAAAGCGAGTTCAGATCAATTAGAAAGATTACAGACTATTTTGACAGCGATTTGACAGCTCGTGACAGTTGACAGGTGTCGTGACAGAAAAGCGATCGGGCGTGTAAGCAATTAGAGTAAAAGTTGGTTGCTGTAAAAGTTGGAGTCGAATTTATTTTATTACGAATGACAACTGATTATCTGTTAACGGATTGTAAAAATCGAATAACTGACAATATCTACAGTATGCGACTCTTCAAGAAGAGATTGAAAAGAACTTTTAAGTTTCAGCAAAGCATTGCTAGCACCGTTATTGCCATTGATAACACCCTTGGTGTTGCAGATGCCCATAGGCAGCGGTAACTACGTATACTTTCCATCAGTGAGAGGTCAGCCTTTTTTGCCATCCTCTAAAAAAAGACATACTAACGTTTCTTTAATCCCAATTTTTATGTTTATTTTATGGAGATAAGGCAATATTAAAATAAGCACATTTTTCTATTTATTTATAATAAGAGTAACGTATTTCTTGAGTACAGACTACAGGGCTTTATAAGCTGTATGCGTATGCTTACGCCAACTGGGTGACAATTAATTTTAAAAAGTTGTAAACTCGATCTGACAGAAAGGCTCCATTCATACCCTACACAGCCTAACAAAGAAAAAAGTAATTAACTCTGTTATCAGACTATTTAAAAATGTAGGTGTTTTATCTATAAGTACAAATTCTATATATAAAAAACATAAAAATTACCGCTCGAACATTTGAAATGTTGTCTATTTGTTTGACATTTGGTGATCTGAATAATATTAGGTCCTTTCGTTTTTGTAGCGTTTAATAACACGGGGACAACGTCCGGATTGGTGGAGGTCAGAAATTCCCATTGTTAGAAGTTTTCAAGCCGCCTGTTAAGGCTTTAGTTTACGACTTTACGACTGTCTAATAGTGATCGACGTGACCTTTCAAGTTGCCCTGAACTGCAAACGCTTGTCTATATTTTAACTACAGTAAGTATAAATATCCGAAGATATTATGATCGACCACTCCCTGCCCCTCTTTATAGGCGACCTCACCCCTCTGCGGTTGAGATCCGGTGACGATTGCTTAGCGCAACCCACGCAACACACACACATTTATACGCGTGTACAGACGTCATATTTTTATGTAGTCATCGCCATCATCGTCATTAATGGTCTCCGCGTCTATTGCACACGATTTACTGCATTTTCTATTGCTATTCCGTGTTAACCACGCAACAAAGCTGTATTGGGTAGATTAACCTCTAACCAGACCACCTCCGTAGGCTAGTCCGCTCACTTCAGATAAGAAGGTCGCGGGTCCAGCTTTATAGGACTCGGTTTGGTTGGTGGTAGGGCATTTTCTGAACCCGCCTGGCTAGCTACCACCATCTTATCTAAGTCATGCCGCCAGATATCAATTTTAATAGCATCGATGTGTTCCGGCATGAAGATAAGATAGTCAGTTCCCCATTACATTGGGGAATCTTGGTAAGCCCGCTTCCATCTTCGGCATCATCATCACTTACCATCAGGTGAGATGATGCCAAGGGCTTACCAATTGAGGGTAAAAAAAGACACTGCACTGCCTGGCACGGAATTAAGGAATATTAACTTGCCTATTTAGGTCTTTCAGAAGTAAATATCGGTCGTTGATGGTCCAGAATTGTAATAGGATTGCTGGCATAAAGCAGCACCGGTAACATGACGACGTATCTCGTGCGCAACGCGAGTTTTAAAAGCATTTGTTCCGTTCTAACACTAAGCTAATGAAAGAGAGAACTGAGCTGATTTTTCGCGTTTGGCGCGACAAACAGCTTTGTCTACGCCCTCATGCTACCCGTGCTGATGCCTAAAAAAGGTAGTATTTAGTAGTAATAACTAATAGTACCGCGACATTTGGACGGAATGTCCGTCGTCACCGTAAGCCTAACTTCTTCAGGAAGTCCGGAATTGCAATGAACTCCTGAAGTGACCTCGAACTGATTCTGAAAGGTTTATAGACTTTTCGTAGTCTTTCTTAAATCTCAGACTTGTGCCTGCAATCCTATTCAAAATCTAGACCACTAACGACCTATATCCACTCTAAACGACCTACAACCAAGTTAATATCCCTTACCAGACTGAGCTTAAAAACCAAATCGAATTGACCCCTAAACGCAACACACAAGTTTCTAACAAGGGCTCAACCATAATCAGTTGCATAATACGCAAGCCATCGTGGGTGGTCCACCATTTTTATTCTCCCGTCAAAAGGCCATTGACCCGCCCGATTAACTTCGATGTCATCACACCTGTGTGGCGTTCTTTTTTTAATATTTTTACAGTTGGTTTTTATGCCTTGTTAATGTAATGGATCTATTTTTTCTGTTTTTTTTTTTCTATGTGATTCGTTTTCGAAATTAGATGGAAGGTAATTAAGATTTGGATGGGCGACGGAAGGAGACGATCTATTTTAAGTAGATATAATAATATTAATCAACGCAATTTAGGGTATATTTTGGATTAGTTAGTTTGCTAACTTAAGAATTTCTACAGTATTTAAAAGTGATGGATGGACGGACTTATATTCCACACCACTTCCAATTAAACGAAACTTTTGATTTTCTTACTTAGTGTTAGAAAAAAAAAATTTGAGTGATGGAATGATGACAAAAAATTTCCTTCGAAAAGTCTATAGGACACATTACCTACTACGAATAAAAAAAGTAAAAATACATACATATTTTCATCACCTTTAACTTTTAAGTTTAGTTTCAGTTTTTATATTTAAATGATATCATCCATTTAAAAAAAATGTAACGATACCTTTTTGGTTTTTTAATTATACTTTCACATGATCTTTTTAAACATCTTTTCGTAAAATTTTAGTAAATATCTACCAATAATTTCTGCATCTATTGAGTACCAAGTTAACTTCAATTAGGTAGCTAAAGGTATAAACTTTTTTTAATAGTTCTAAATCACCCTATATCGTGTCACGCCAATCACGGAACAACGACACAGCAATAAACCTTATACAGGGTGTAAAAGAAAGCTAGTTTTAAATCAAAATAAATATTTGACTATTGAATAGTCAATAAGAAATTTAGGTACTTGGTTAGGCGGCGGATGCAGCTTTCCATCAAGTTGGGCTTTTGCCATCTCACACAATAAAAAAAATAAAAAAAAAGGAAAAGGGAACGTCCTCAGGGGGATGGGCCTCGTTAGCATTGGTCTGCAACCCGTCTAGGAGAAGGAAAACTTCGAAATCAAACTCGGCGCGGGGTCTCCATTAGGCGCAAGTAGAGTTCAACCTGAAAAAGCGGCGGTCTCCTGCAGTCGACCTGGCCCCGCACGTAACGACTACAGGAGAAGCAGGAGAGCGCAGGTACGACGCCTGCACGGGTAGCATGAGGCGTAGACAAAGCTGTTTGTCGCACCAAACGCGAGAAAACAGCTCAGCTGTCTCTTTCATTAGCTCAGCGTTAGAACGGAACAAATGCTTTTAAAACTCACGTCGCGCGAGATATGTCGCCATGCTACTAGGGTTGCGGGTTCAGCCAATGAGGCTAAGAGGGACGGCGCAGGTCCTGGGCTCCCATAATTGTGTCCCAGGCGACGCAGTGTCTGTGTAGATTACTAACTAAACCGTCTGCCATAAACGTTACAGGCCAATGAGTGTGATGAGTAACGTTCACTTTTCTGTCTGTAAGTATAATGAATGAAACCATCGGACCGATTTTGGTCATGGCGACCACTTCGACTCCTAGTCGACTTGTTGACGCTCCGCCCGAAGATAGCTAATCTGCCCTCATAAGAAAAAGGCCGCAAAGTATTGTATATGGAGTTTCCGTATACGTTGCGGCCTTCTTTATTATCCAATTCAAACCGTCGTTCCCTCAATGCTGAGGATCGTGACCGTCATGGCCTCGAGAAGGCGCAGAGTGTTCTCCATCCGGCTCTGTCGCTCGCTGCGTGTACTGCCTGCTGCAACTGCCGATTGGTGGCACTGGTGACTTGGCTGCACCACTTAGCAGGAGGTCTGCCTCGAGCTCTCTTGCCCTTGTAGGGTAACTTTGTAAATAATAGTTTAGGGTAGTTTAGGATTAATATTTAGATATAAGGTAGAGTTAATTAAATACATAGAGATAGTTATAGTATATAGGTTAGCTTTAAGTATAAATATAGGTGACATTTCATAAATAAAGACACTCGCAACTGAGAGCTCAACCAGCAACTACTCTTTTACTGGACTCCTCCACTGGACCTTCTAGTTGGGACGCACGTATCCCACATTGGTGACCCCGACGCGAGTTTTGCCGACGAAGACTTCGTAACTGAACGGGGTATACCGCATTGGTGACCCCGACGCAAGTTTTGCCTACGAAGACCACGAAACTGAACGAGGTAACCACACTGGTTCCCCGTCGCAAACTCTACCGACGAAGCCGACGATCCACATTGCTCTGAAGAACGCACGGGTTACGCACGTTAACCTTACTCTACGCTAGCTCTATCTATCTATCTTCGTCATGTCGACAGACACCGACACTATGTTCAAACTTGCTTCCGCTGTAAATTCTAACAGCGACGCGACGCAGCCGTAGCTGCAATATCAATACAGTCTCGTCTTATACCTTTTTGGCGCGAGCTACCGTCCGTTTGGTTTATCCAGTTTGAGTCCGTAATAGATCCCGTCATTATTTGATATTCTAGGCTGTTTTGTCGGCGTGCGCAGTGTCCAAAGAAAGAGAGGATACGTTGTTGAGAGGCGAGATGTAACTTTCAGCTCCTCTAGGATAGAAAGGTTGGTCCTCAAAGCCGTACAGGATATACATAACAAACGACGTCAGCACCACATCTCGAATGCATCTATCTTATGAGGACAATAATATAGCCAATCTTCGCAGCAAACTTCCGCGCACATTGCGCGCCGCGCCGTCTACATGACAACACTGAATGCCGGTGGGTCGACGGGCTTTTCAGCTTATCTGTCTGTATACCTACCTATTAATTCAGAGTTCTGTGGTCTATTATATCTCTATTAGTGGCCTTGTTATGCATACGTACATACGTTTGTTTCAGTCGATTTATATACGTTAATACTTACAGTTTATTTATAGTAATCAATTGCACTGGTGGACTAAAAAATCGACTCAAAATCTGTTGACCGACTTTTGAAAAAAGAACTCAGTCTACAAAACTACTAAATAGAAAAAACAAAAAAGTAGAAAATCACCAAACTAAAAACACGCAGATTTTGAACTTTTGATTTAGTATTTTTTTGCTAGATAGAGTTATTTTTTCAAAAGTTGTGCAACAAACCTAGAGTCGATATTTTTGTCATGAGTATAGATATTGTAAATGTTTGTGGAATACTTTTTTAACTCAGTGATGTTAAATTATTTTCTTCTGAATTGAAAATGAAATGAATTGCAGCTTTTTTACACAGAAACTTATAAACTTGGCTCATAAAATTTTCTGACCATTTTATCGCCTTTGTTGTATGTAAACTCATAATAATTAAATAGTTTTTTTAAATGTTATTTTTTCTACTTAGGTTAAATTTTTTACTACTCGGAACTATTCCTGTTCTGTTACCTACAAATCTCTCGTTAACGTTTTTGAACATCCTGTATATGAATGTGTAGGGTACGTAAAAGTATCAACTTGGACAGACGTTCGGTCAGGAATTTGGGAAGACCCTACTCAGGATTAAGGGAGGTTTATATGGAGTAGAAAGGATTTGTGGATTTGATTTAACATTTTACTTACCTACTTTAAGCAATAAACGTTGCCTATGTCAATTTTAACGTAAAAGAACCTTCTGAAATACCTCCAAAAAATGCTTTTAATCATTCAAAACTTCTCCTAAGGAACCTAGGTTACACTAAATTCGCACAAATATTGTAAGACTTGCCATGGGGAATCAGATGATTAAAATAATTGGTATGAGAAATCCAAAATTTGTATGCCTTTTGAGTATGATTCCAATGGAAAATTATTTAGTTTGATGAGTAGAAGTCATTATTTTTTTTATGATTTTTTGAAGGACCCTGTTCAACCGTAGATCAGCTACCACTTGGTCAGATGACATAGCTTTAGCTTTGATGGACATTGATGTGCCAGATTGGTAACTGTAGACCTTATGACCGAGTACAAGCATCATATTTTTTATATCTATTTTATTACGTAGTAGTAGCTTATTATAAAACGTGACACTTTGGGATCTTCCATTATCTTTTCCTTGAACGAACAAGCGATACCTAGAGTAAGTTCCAAAAGTCGGAGTGTGGTTGATAATCTGGGGGCACGGAAGTGCCCCCGCCAAGACGAGCCAAGCGAAGCGCAAGGGCACTACCTACCTTTTCTCGATCTGTTAGACCTGAAACCACTCTATCTCCAGTGTCACTCTAGCGTGTCATTTCTGGGACACCCTGTATAGTTATGTAAATTAGATTATACCTTTATTTAAAGATGATATTGTGGAAACTTTTAAGATACTTTCAAAAAATACACATGATTTTGGGTAGGGGGTGAGGGTAGTGAATATTACCTCACCACATACCTAGGGAGAGGGGGGGGGTGAAATAGTGGCTAAAAACATCACGTGATTAATGGACGACCCCTTTATTGAAGTGTCCGGGGTTCGTGACCGGCCCAACTCTGCATGTAACCCCGCCCTTACCTCGGGGCACGTTCGGCGCGCGATCACGACGTTTTCAAATTAACTGCTTTTCCTCCGTTACACTCTCGCTGTGACAATCTCGATTTGTTACGCCACACTGGCTGTATGTACGGTATTGTGTCTCTATTAGCTTAGCTTTATTAACTATCAAAGTTTTGGCGGGCATTGTAGATTTCTTGTCGTATGGAAACAAAAAAAAAAGACGTATTTTACAACACACTAGGCCAGAGATATTGCAAGAAAGGGCAATACGGGATTTAAGAAAAAAGTGTGGTGATACTTCAAGGTGGGCTCATCAAACTGAACAACTTTTTTGAAATCGCAAAAAAAGTTTTAGACCAACGCAATGGGGAACTGGCTATCTTATTTGCCTGGTGTTGCACTTAGCATCACCCGTGGTCATATGTAGGAGATTCAGCTTTAACCATCGTGAGAAAACCTGCACATGATTACTAGATGAGTATGATAGTCGCGTTGCACAAGTCCGTAGGTGTGTAAATCTAAGTGCCCTACACGTGACCGCGTGTGATGCTAAGTGCAACACCAGGCAACCGCCGCGCCGTCTATACCTTGTGATAGAACGGTTTAATGTGTCATATGGTAGGAAGAAGAAAAAGCATCGACTAATAATAAAGAAGCGGAGGCTACTGTTGCTAAGCTGTGGAAGTCTTACAACAAACATACTCCCGCGCTTACGTATGATAAGAGCAGTAAGTCTGTAAAACACACTTTCTAGTTTCCAGCAAATTTTTGCATTTTCCGAATTGTTTCCTTAGATTACTTTAAATACGATTTTTGAAATGCGTAGCTCAGATTCAGTATTTTTATACTGCTTTATCATTTATGTCTTATTTATTAGTTTTTACATTATTAAATGACGAAATGGATGAAGTTACTGCTTTTATATACCTAAATACTTTTTATATAAATACTTAATATTAACAGTGTACTTAGGCACGGCACAAAATAGGTAATAGTACGGGAAGAGACTGGTTACCCACAACACAGGGAATCCTAGTGTGGGGACCAGGGATACTTTTTAAGTACCTTATTGTAATTTATTTTCTGGTCCAATAAAAAATATATTTTACTTACTGCTCTTATCGTAAGCACGGTAGCATAATGATGCTACTATTTCTTTTTTCAGCTATTCCAATTAAATTCCTCAATTAAACATTGTCCCCTTTAGAATGAAGTCGGGGAAAAAATGGACAAAATTAAACTTCTTCGCCCGGGAATCGAACCCGCGTGCCCGATTCGCGATGCCCGCAAAAAGCGCAATAAAATCACCCTCTCTTACTGTGCTTGAGTGTTTTTAGGAAGTGTTTATTTAAAATAGGGTCCTTTATTCTTAGGGTTGCAATTTTTGAGTTCTATAATTTGTTTTAAAGTGTGCTTAAGGGCGATGGAGCGAGCTATGCTTGGTGTTTCCTTACGTGATCGAATCAGAAATGAGGAGATACGTAGGAGAACCAAAGTAACCGACATAGCTCACAAAATCGCTAAACTTAAGTGGCAATGGGCAGGGCACATAGCTCGAAGAACAGATGGCCGTTGGGGCAGTAAAGTTCTTGAGTGGCGACCGCGCACCGGAAGACGCAGTGTAGGCAGGCCGGTGGACCGACGACCTGGTGAAGGTTGCGGGAAGACACTGGATACGGGCACAGGACCGGTGATGTTGAAATCCTTGTCCAACAGTGGACACTCTTTCGGTTGATGATGATGATGTGCTTAGCCACAGTATTTTATCTAGACCAAAGATTAACCTTCGAAAAGTGTACTGCTACCTGCTTCGACTAAAATATGTATTTTCATTTCATGTACATTAGTACCCGACAAACATCATATTTTTATGTACTAATTTATTGACTAATAATGGACAACTTTGAAAACGTTAAAAAAACGACTTCAATCGTAACAGCTACAACTTTGCTATGTTTTTTGTTTAGTTGATTTTGTCAAAAAGCGCTGAATTAATTTAGATAAAATTGGGACCACCTCTGAAGTATTACCTACCAAACAAAAAAGAATCATCGAAATCTTTTCATTATTGGAGGAGTAATCGCGTAGCATACGGGTCAATCTGAGAACCTCCTTTTTTGGAGTCTGTTAAAATACCAAAACCTTCTCCTAAATGTAACAAATACTTTTCTGAAAATCGCATCAAAATCGGTTCAGCCAAACACGAGATAATCGCGGACAAATATACATACATACATACAGGTCAAACTGAGAACCTTTTTTTTTTTGAAGTTAAAAAAAGTCTCAACGCGACATTTCTATGAAGTGTCCGGGGTGTGACTTATATGACCATTACGTCATCAGAATTAGAAAAAAAAGAATCTCGTCGAGGCACCGTACCAGAAGAATCGTAATATTTAAGTTCAGAATTCAAACATACCTGCGATTTTTTTATTTTTCTCAATGAAAATACAAAAAAAAGGTTACTGCAGTAAAAATAAAAAATACAGTTTTTTTTATAATTCCTTTTTAATCAAGGTATTTTTTCTATAAACTGCTACGTTCATATTTTAAGTGCTAAAGGCATTAAAATCAACAATTCAATTGAAAACATATATTTTTTTACTCACAATTTTTATGAATTGTATTGTTGTATGAATAGCTATTATAAAATACTCACATTTTATGCGTATTTCTCGAGACATGTATTACATACTTTACTCCATTAGTTTTTAAGGTTTTATTTGGCCTTTTGAAATATTATGCAGGTTTAGTTAAAATCTGTTACCAACTTTTTAGAAAGAAACTCTTTGAAACTTTAATGAAGTTAGAAATCATAATCAAGAGAAATAGAAATATTTTATTTGCAAGAATATTGTCAATACATCATGTATTAAACAAATTTCCAGTACAGTATCCCGCTTTAAAAAAGGAAAATTAGTGTTATTATTATTATTGCTAATTCTAACAAAAAAAAACACATAAAAATTGTGAGTAAAAAATTGAAATATTGTGAATTTAGGAACAGACAGACTGATCTGGTACAAAACAGACGACGGACTATTTTGTCGTGACAGACATGTTGTTTTAGTGCGAGGAGGGGGACTTATTTCAAAGACCTAAGTTTACAAAGGCGATTCATAGAAAAACCTTTATGTGAACACTGAATATTGGCCAGATCGTATGCAACCTCGAAGTAAGGTCAACTTTACTTTTCGAACTTTTAAAAAACACACTGACTCTCGTAGATTGGAAAGTCTGTCGTCTGCGTAAACAGAGTTATTTAATTTTCAGACTATTTTATTTTAACAACCTAAAAGGCAAGTACACATTTTATAACATTTTTACCATTTTATTTATACTCGAATGCCCCAGAATAATGGCTCCGTACGTGTAAGTAAATCCAAAAACTGTCAAAATGTATATAGGTAGTCAAATTGCATTGCAACTGAGGTGACATCACATTTATTTAAATCCCCTGAGTAACATAGGATGATTATATTTTTAGCTATCGGGTTTTAATTTAATAATAAAATCTGTAGAATGTTACAAGTGTGTAAACGCCCTTACTTCTATTAATACTGCTACATTGCACAATAAATAACTTACCTAATTTGTTAAATTTTCGACCTCAGTTAATTTTATATACATTTTATTTATTTCCCTTAGTAAACTTATATTAATATTAATTTAAATTTAATTTTAATTCATACAATTCGAGTGGGACATTGACTGTGTTTTAATATTTACAACTTAAGATACATATTTATAGGAAAATCAATAAAACATAAATCCAATTTAATTACAAATGAATGAATTTAACAGCTAGTATTATTTTTACATAGTTTAGTTGTGAAAATTTTCTACACTATATACAAAGACATGGAACAGATCATGCCTTTAATTCAGACTTTAGACATACTGCTTTGGAGGGCAGACGTCAGACATTTTACAGACTTTTTAGTCCGTGACATACACCGAAAATACATTAAAAATAAACAAAAGAATGCAAAGAGTTCGGACATCGTTTGCAAATTAGTATAAAAGACGCTAAACTTTACCTATATTCCAAAAAAAGTTATTTCTATAACATTTTCTATACAGGTTCTATTAGTAGAGGCCGTGGTTATTTTTTTTCAGGTATTATTTCGAAGACTTTCACCTCCCCCCGCTAATACGTAGGATATATTAACGGGGGAACGTAAAAGTCGCTATTTACGTGGTCATACTCATAGTTCACTATTTTTAGATTTTGGTATAAAACTGCCAATTAAAACTGGTCTTATTTTGTAAAAGTTTTTTGTAGCGTAACTTATTTTTAATATTTAAAGAAAGGGTGACTTTTTACTCGCCTACAAGTAGCTTATAAAAGATACTAGTCATGAAAGTGAACAGCTTTTACAAGGAGCCTATACAATTTAAACAAAATTTACCACCCATACAATAGCAGGCAATAATCGAATACTCAATTTGCACGCTATGACGTGTGGAAAGTTAAATTTTTGTTTGCCCTATATAGGGTGACTTTAAATTAGTTCTTGATACGAAAGACTATACATATGCTCATGATAACAAGCAACTTTCCCTAAGGAACCCATAGTCAAATCGCAAAAAATCTATTTAGGACTCTCCATACAAATCGATTAACTGACCGGGCAAATTAGTATGAAGAGTCCAACATTTTTTTTTGCGATTTGACTATGGTATCCTAAGGGAACGTTGTTTGTTATCAAGAGCACATGCATAACCTTTAGTATCAAGAACTAATTTAAAGTCACCCTATATTTGTATAGGTTACTTTAGGTTCCTTAGGGAATATTGCTCAGTTCCATATGAAGCAATTTGTATCTTGTCAGCTAAAAAAACACTCTATATATTTTATTCAATCCACTTCCATTGGAGAACTACATTCACAATCTACTCTGCTGTTCTCTCTCTCTTTCCCTCGCCTTCATCTCCAACTCCTCTTCCTCTTTCGTTAGCGGCACAGTGCTGTGGTTGTACAGACCCTGAGCCATCAGTTGGAGCGCTAGGGGGTTCCGCTGTCCGCTCGCCTTCTTGATTTTGGCTCGCTTGTTCTGGAACCAGATCTTGATCTGGGCTTCTGCCAGCCCCAGCTCCGCGGCGAGGGTCTGTCTCCGCCGTTCAGTCAGGTACCGGTTTTCGGCGAACTCGTGCTGTAGAAGAAGGTTAGGATTTAGAAGGGTTTTGGCATTTAAAAAGATGGTTTAACCTTCCCGAGTTATGGGAAGAGATACGTGCGCCAATAGTGGGAACTCTATGGGTAGCTTATGAAAGAACTTCTTGATAAAGGGCGAAAAAAATCATACACTACTTAGAAAATCGTGAATAGACATAGAAATACGATCTATCTATCTACCTAGATAGATACAAGTACAGGAGAACTTTGAAATTGAATTGCTTTATAGACAAGAACTTTGCTTACAATCTTAGAAGAGAATGCAATGCGCCCTTTTGTACTATTGCAACACACGCATATTCTTAGGTATTGTTTTATTTTATATTTATTAGCAAACTTGTGTGTATTTCTTTACTGATGTAATATTTAATATGTGTATTTGTAGTAACAAATAAACGGATTATCTATCTGTCTATCAATGGTACTACCTGCTTCTCTTTTTGGTATGTAGCAGCGAGCAGAACATAGTGACAACAGAAACTCACTTTTAATCTAGCAAGTTGGGGCCCCGAGAAGGCGGTTCGGGGTCTCTTCTCGTCGGTCGGGGCGGCTTCCCCGGGAGGCTTCTTGGGCCTCCTGGTGCGAGGACCTGGAGAGAGGACATTTTGAATTGGTAAGACTAGAAAGAAGAATTGAAAGCAAAAACATAAATAATACAAGAAATTAACAAAGGTAATTAACCGAGGCTTTCAATTTTTTTATGCTAAGTGGCAAAAGGCTAACAGCCCACCTAATGGAAAGTGTTCAACGCCGCCTGTGTCTTCTTCTCTTTCTTCTTCATCTTTAGCCCCAGAAAGGTTATCAGTGCATTGCCGAACTCATGTGAAAAAGTGCCTATGTTCCAAAGATTATTATAAAACACTAGACTATGTAAATGATAAAGATGTATGGACATGCATAGATCCTCCAGCTCTTAGTTCCAGTAATGACATAAATTGTATTAGAAATTAAGCATTTTTGTTTTTCAAAATGTGTTGGGGCGAAATTCTTTTGGACTAAACGTTTCTTCTCGCTCTACTTCACTTCTCGAAACGTTGACAGTTCCGAGTGGTAGGAACTTTGTACTAGGTAGTAAAAAGACGATTTAAAAGTATGTGTACAACACATATTGAATACAACACATTTTGACTTGACTTGACTTCTAGGAGTAAGATGGAATGCCTCTTATGCCGGTAACTACGCTGGGTATCTGGCGCTACCCGCCGCACAGCGTATACGGTCGTTGTAGGCAAGGGCACGATACTGTTGTGATACTTTTCCGCGTGACCTTGCCTCGAACGACCGTATATTTCTATAAGCATGTATATGCTTACGATTTTAGTGGTTTGTATTGAGCGGACCTTCTGTGTCTATTTTGTGCCCATGCGTTCGAAAAGTACATTGCAGCTCCCAAACTGAGTTAGGTCATTTTCTTTGGCTACTTTATTTTTAAAGTTTTTATTTATATTTATAAGTACATTAATTTGAAGTGTTAATTTTTACTTATATGTTTACCTATTTAACTGAGTTCTTCTGTAATGTACAATACTTTGCATGACCGTGTAGGCTTGGAATAAATACATTGTATAAATACATATATATACTACATATAAATACATTGGAATAAATACAGTTTTTCGACCCCATGCGAAAGTTGGTAACATTTGTACCTTTTTAGGAAGCTTATGAAACAAGGAACTTTTGTCATTAATTTGTACGCCAAGTTCACAATTTTTTTTTCTAGTAATACTCAATTACTTATGGAAAATTTATACAAAATAATATTTTTATGCAACTTAAGACCGTATATTTTTGAGACTTTGTGAGTTTTGGGCAAGGATTTTTTTTTCAAAGCAAGCGCTCATTTCTCAGCTTTTTAAGAAGTACCAATTTAATGTAAACGGTGTAATGGTTTTTTCATAATAATTTGTTTTTGGTAACAAGGTAGAAAATTTCAAAAGAATCTGAAAACAGTAATATCTCAGTAACCATACATTTTTGACCCCTGGTTAACACGACTTAATTTGTTGCAAAAGACATCTAGTATAGCCCCTTTGAAGCATCTCGTCGAATTACCAATCACCCTGTAGAAGCCCCAGTTAACGTGTATTATGTAACTGTAGTAAAAAAGCAATTAAAAAAAAACAAGATGACAAAAGAAAAACAAAAAACATGATATTAAAAATGTTAACCAAACAGATGCAAATTAGGCAATAAAAACACAACATTCAATAAACATAAACACATAAAAAACACACACAAACAAAAAAACCACAATGCAAAATAACACATAAAAACACACACACATCCGTCGTCCGTCGATTTTCCCGGAGGCGGCCGATGCAATATCTTAACCAATTCAATTTGTGTCCAAAATCGAACACGAACGCATTCGAAGTTTAAAATTGGTCAAAATATTGCACCGACCGCCTCGCGGGTTGCCAGTGTCGCCTCGGTGATACCATGCTGAAATTTAATTAAACAGGATGTAGCAAGTATACCGTATTTCAACTGAAATGTAGGTCTTCTACATGGGATATAATACAAAAAATCAGAAAATATAAAGATATTTCTAGAATTTTGTTGTATCGAGAAATTATAGTTTACATATACTTTGCTACATCCTGCTTTAGTGCAAAGTGCAACAAAAAACACATTGATGATAAAAAATGTTACAATCACGAAAAACACACATTCTCCCCATTTATGAAGTTGCAAGTTATTTTGGTCTTGGCTTACAAACATGTAAAAAACGGGACCTGGAAACACTTTTCCATAATAAGAAAAGGTTGTCAAATCCATACAACTAGGCAAATTGTATATAAAAAATTAAGTATATTATCTCGAGATTACACAGTCACAGAGAAAAAATGATATTTTTTGTTGTTGTTGTAAACAACAATAATTTTCAAATTATTTTTAGAGTAATTCTTATTATATAATTATATAAATAATCTGTGTAAGTCTATTATTGTTGTTCTGTATAAATTAGTATAAATAATTTCAAAACAAAACTACAATAGTTTTATTTGCAATGTTTATTTTATATTTTGAAAAAGCTGTTCGATTCGGTTGATTGAATCTTAAGTACATTTTTATTATCTGTTTCAATCTTTTCTGGATTTTTATTATCAATTGGCGTTTTTTATCGTTATATCTCAATTTATGTGCAATTATTTTCAATTTCAATCAATAATAAATGTTAAATTGTTTCCATAAATCATGATGCAACAATTAAATGGTTCTACTCATAAAATTAACAGTAAAAGTTTATTGTTTTATTTATTTTCAATTTTAAAAGGATTTAATTCCCATCGTGAGACTAAAATACAATATATTGTATTTGGTATTCAGAAGTTAATCCTTAGTAAACCTACTCTAAGGTTGCAGGAAGCCGCTGGATGCGAGCCGCGCAGGACCGGTCGGTGTGGAAATCCTTGGGGGAGGCCTTTGTCCAGCAGTGGACGTCTTTCAGCTGATAGATAGATAGAAAAACCTACTCTCATTCGGGGCTGGGTGTAAACGCTGCGACACAGTTTATACTAATGAAGCTTAATAGAATACAAGAAGTTTTCAAAAAATGTGTTATAGGGAGTTTCTTGGAACCCGTCGTTTCTTCTCACTCCGCAAATACTTCTCGAAACGGCGGATATACGAGTTCCGAGTGGTAGGTTCTCGTATTACGTAGATAAAAAAATTACATTTGAAAAGTGTACACTGCTACTTACTTTGAATGAAATATTTTCATTTCATTTCATAGTTTATGTAATATCGATTATGTATACATTTTTGTTGGTTCACAAATAAATCTTAAGCAGTTTATTCCAAACAACCCGGAGCTCGAAAAAAGGCAAGAAAATATACAGGTAGGGCGCAATTTTGTATTTGTATGGGAAAACGAAAATTTGTTTGATAAAAGCTGCTTGGAAGAAGTCGTTCAGTGTGAGTAGAAACGCCCTGTATATGTTTTCGGGAGAGAGCTTTTTATAGTATAACTGTACCTGTATCCAGCAAACATACAATCTGAAGCTGCTTTTCCACCAGCGAGGCGTGGCGAAGAGTGGAGTGAAGAGAATTGAAATCTCTAAGAAGGAGACTATTTCCACCAAAGATGTGCGAGAAGGGAATTTATTTTTTCTTATACAGTTTAAATTCTCTTCCCTCCTCGCCTCGCCGGTGGAAAAGCAGCTTTAGCTTTTTTTTTTTTATGACAGAGGTGGCAAACGAGCAGACGGATCACCTGATGGTAAGCTTAAACTTTAAGCACTTTAAGTTCCGATATTCACGGAATAAAGTTATATAGTAATAGCCAATAGCACATTATAAAAGGTGCAACGGAGCGTGAAGAAACTTTATAGGTCTTTGACGGAGGTCTTGCGGGAACAGGGATATTCTGCAATACTACTTAGATACCTGATTTTTACTTCATCTTGAACACATTATTGATAATAAAATTTTATGTCTCTAGTAATAGAATTCTTATAGTCGTAAGAGAACTGACTAAAGACTCATTTAGAAATGCTGTTTATTGCGTAACTACTTTATAAGATTGTGTTTCTTATGGTCATATAGAAAGAAATAAAGATGGTACTTGCATCTGTGTATGTCTTTAGTAGTTATAGGCTTTTCGAATGGCTGTTATAGGTCCTAGTTTGTAAGAACTTGATAGTTTACCGAGTGTTACAAAATAGGCGTAAGACCAGTTAATTGGAGATTAACTCAATACACCGAAAAGTAAATTATACATATTTAAAAACAACAAGTTTGCTAATCAATCTATATATGTATGTATTTAAAAGTATATGTGTATGTATATCAGTCTCTGGTTCCCAAGATACAGGGAATCCTAGTTTGGGGCCAGATGACCGTGTGTGATTTGTTCCATATATTATATTATATTAATCTGACTATCATAGTCTAAAAAAGACTTGGTTAGCGCATTTTTTTGGGAAAGTTTTACAGTTTCTTAAGTTAAATCCCCTGTGATATTTTTACTTATTTTGAAAGGACCCTATCCTATACGTACGTCGACAAATTTTCAAACAAGGACTTTATCGTTAAGCAAAAAAACAAACCTCAAAATATATTTTTTGTAGTGGATATGAACTTTTGTTCTATCCGTTTTTAAATGACAAATATTTCCAAACTCTTCATGCATACTCGTAGTCCAAATGTTCAAAACGGTCAATCCAGCGATTGATTTGTATGGAGAGTTGTAATTAAATGAAAGTGAAATGAAATGAACGTATTTTATTCGAAGTAGGTAGCAGTGTACACTTTTCGAACGTTTTTTTTTTATTTTTTATCTACCTAATACGAGGTATCTACCACTCGGAACTCGTATACCCGCCGTTTCGGGAAGTGTTTGCGGAGTGAGAAGAAACAACGGGCCCAAAGAAACTCCCTCCAAAACATTTTTTGAAAAAAGTTCAAACATTATTGTCGTTTAAATCACCTTATATGTACAATATTTTACATTTATATCAGAATGAACTGTAAAGTTATTCGTCACTTTTTTTTAAAACACAAGTTTTCTAAAAATCACATTCACTTGCACAAAAACATAAAATTTGAAAACTACAAAACATTTTAGAATGACTCACCTATTTTTTGTTGGGCCTCTAACCACTGTATGATCGATGAGCCCAACTCTAAAGGTTACTGACCTTTTTCTTTTCTTATTTTTTTATTAAATTACTGGCCGGAGAAAAGTGCCGGTGACAGTATTTTTTTTAGTGTGGCCTTTTTTTGCCAGCCAGCATTAGAGGTGTTAAATTCGATGTTTTATCTACGTTTAGGTGCGGGACACTGATTTTTGAGAAAGGAACCGTTTTTGTCGGTTAAAGAATTAGTCGGTTATTTTTATAAAAAGTGTTGAAGCTTCCAGCTACTTATTAGCTACTTATACTTTTTATTTTTTGAAAACATGACTTAAATAACACGGTGAAAGAGCAATACTTATTAAATAATACTGTTAACTGGTTAAGAAAATCCCACACAAAAACACATCTATAAAAAACACTCATGCCAAATAAAAAACAGTCATTCCAAATAAAAAATAAATAAAAAATATTTATAATAATAATAAAATGGAAAGTCCTCACGTGTCTGCCGTGGGGTCTCGCACTTACTTCTTCCTAAAACAAAAGAGAAATAAATTATTACACACAAATCAGAAAAATAAAAATATTAAAACTATACACAATAAAAAACATTGTCATGACAAATTGGAATCTAGTTCGTATAACTAATAGAGTCAAAAAGTCAAAAATCTGAAAAAGGGCTGTCGAATATTAACCCTATGCAATGAACTAAATATTTTTTTTTAAGAACAACATTTATATTTTCCTACGTATTAAATGAGCTATTTTATAATATTAATGTATTAATGAGATAGATTTTTTTTGCGTAAAGAATATCGGGGAAAAAAATTTAAAAAATTGAAAGACTTCATGCGGTACTCCGCTCCTGACTGACCAGTGATAGTGATAACCAAAATACCCACGCCGGGAATCGAACCCGCCACCCGCGCTCGATAATCTCGTGAAATCGCCGGCAAATGTCTTAATTAGCCCGAGCTGTGGGTGGTCTGATGTGACGTCACTGCGTCCGCGCATACAGTACAGTCCACCGACGAATTTTTAGCGTTATATTTTTGACTTTTCTGTCTTCACAAAAATGATAATAATTCAACAGTAAGTCACTTTATGTTTAATTCTGATTATGTTGTGTTTTTATGTTAAAAAAAATGACTTATTAGGTAAAAAGTAAATATTACTGCCTGTATGACTTTTGATTTAACGATTTAAAAGGCAAACGAAAAAAACGGGGAAAATATTATTTTCTCCATCAATATATAGTTAATCTTATCTCTTTTTCGCAAAACATTATTGCGAAATAAAAAAAATACCTAAAATAACTTTCTAAACTAAAAATCCACATTTTTCAAAAAAAAAACTAAATTACACACAGAAAAAATATAAAAATGTATTCGACTATAATGAACAATTAAGTATGATAACTAGATTTACAAAAAAAAAAACTAAATGCAATTAATAAGTTAGCTAGAGCACGAATAAAATTTAACTATTATTACATCTACCGATTTTATAGACTTGTAAACGATGCGGCTTTTTTGAAAGAGGAATGTGTTCGATCGATAAAAAAACCAACCGGAACCGTTACCGGCTTCCGTCTATAGATGTGGCCGACAAAAAAGCTTAATAAAACGTAAACAACATCATTAAAAGAACAACACACATCACTTTTAATTGCGTTTAAAAATAAAACAAACTTTTTAATTCGAACGACCAAAAATCCACAAAAGAGACTTTATTGCAAAAGATATTGAACACACACTTCGGCGACAAACACTAAACTGTTATCCTTGACATTTGAAAACAAAAATGCGAGCAAATATCAATCTTCCCCTCAATAAAATTAAGTTCATTCTCAATTAACGACGATTAAAACAATTTCACAAATTAAAAATAATAAAATTGTTCTATAAGGAATTTTAAAAAGTATATCCTGGATTCGTTGAGCAAATTTCAAGTTTATCGTCTACATAATAAGAATAACTTTCGTTTGTTTGTTATTGAGGTCTTTTATCAGTGAGCAGTAATTATGGGTTGCTTATAGGAGGCAAATGTCTTCATTACCGACTACGTTGGTGGCGGTGGCGTATTAAAAGAGCGACCGGCCCTCAACGGCTAGGGACCCGTAGATTTTACGATCTAATTTAATTTCTAAGTTACTGAACATCAATAGAATAAAAGTTTTATTTTCTAAATGTCTTTAGCATTATATTAAAATTAAATACTTTATTACCGGCCACATTAGGAGTTGCAAATCTGAATTTTAATCACTATATGTTTGCTTTTACGGATTTAACAAAAGATATGGTATATCAAGGATTTTTGTACCGCTGTGTCTGAAAAACACACATACACACACGCACATTTACTTCCTCTCCTTTCCATTAAGTATAATATGTATGTATGTATTATAAATATAGCAAAAGGTTGAAAAAAATGCTTTTCAGTTGTTAGCTAAATATATTTTTTATTTAAGGCGCCTTAAATGGTTTACCGCCTGCCATCTAGTCACGCCATCTAGTTATAGCAGTCAGCATCAACGGCTTAACAGCTTCATAATCAGTAATAAACTGACTACACTGTTTTGATATACCTACCCAATGTCACTTTAACAGTCTTGATACATCATGTTTTTTTCTGTACATTCAAATCATAACATCAGTTTGACATTGACAGATATCCGCTGTCCTGTCACTTTATCCGATACCAAATAACTCTATGTTAAGTAAATCAATCTTCCAGTATGCTAATACGATAATAAACATAAATAAATAATTTAGTTTTAACATTAATAGCTTTATTATCTCAATAGTTCGCTGTTAATGAGCGGCCATATTAGATTTTTGACAAGCCATCAATTTGAATTAGGGTTCCTTTGATGGATAAATAACCAGGGGCCTACATATATGGGCAAATACGATTTTTTATATCCATCGGCAAATTTTCCAGTTGCAAATCGTCACCATGATTAGGCGAAAGACGTCCACTGTTGGACAAAAGCCTCCCCCAAGGATTTCCACACAGACCGGTCATGCGCTGCCCGCATCCAGCGGCTTCCCGCAACCTTCACCAGGTCGTCGGTCCACAGAGTGGGAGGCTGCCTACACTGCGTCTTCCGGTGCGCGGTTGCCACTCGAGAACTTTATTGCCCCAGTTGCAAATACATAAATAAATATAAATAAGGGAAAGATAAACTCATTATTGTTCGAGATGTTTTTAATAAACGGTTTCATTTAGCTTGTTTAACCATAACCACCGTCCATTTGTTTGTTATTTGTTTTTATCTTAGTTTAAATTTTTGCATCGGCGACTACTTCTACGAAACTGATTCATATGATGCTTTGTAAGTATATATTTTTTGCGATATTCGTGCAAAAGGTTAATATTATTAAAATTATCCTGTATGTATTTTTTTTCTATATTAGACAAATTTAAAAAATAATGCGAAAATACAGATTTTAAATGTTTCATCATTCAGTTTCTTTGATCAGATCAGTTTGTTGTGATCTTTAATTGAATTCCATACGTAAATTAAATAGCTAATAAAAAATAACTGACATTTCAACAAATTCAAATAAAAAAAGTTATACAGTATTATTATTATTAAAAGCTCCAATTAGAGGGTTCCTTGACCAATTTAGTAATACCCTGTATCAAGCGCTATAAGCATTCATATAAGTATTCATAATTAAACTCTTTCTTTAACAAAAACTAAAAAAAAAAAACATTTTTTATCCTAACTAATAATCATTTAAGAAATGCGAAAATGTATTTCTGTCTTCCTCTTTTTGACATCTCAACGTGTCGAGGTTCAACCAATCTTGTCGAAACTTGGCATATCTGTATCATGGAGAAGTACATATGTAGGTTATACTGGGTGTTGAAAAAGTGCGTTTTAAATTTTAAGGGGTTACTCAGAATCAAGTAGAGAATACAGGAAAAATATTGAAAAAATCCTATCTACAATTATTTTTTTCACTTCCCCATACAAATTCTTGATTCATTATTAAAATGCGCGGTTACTCAGAATCAAGTACAGAATAAGTACAGGAGAAATATTGAAAAAATCCTATCCTATCTACAATTATTTTTTTCAGTTTCCCATACAAATTCTTGATTCACTATTTAGATTTAATATGGGAAACTGAATTAAAAAAGTAAGTAGATAAAGTTTTTTTTTTATGTTTCCTGTATTCTATAAGAACCTATTTGATTCAGAGTAACCCCTAAAAATTTCAAACGCTTTTTTTAACATCATGTTTAATATTATCATGACTCCTCTCCTCAAGTAGTTCACGTGGGATAACCCAAACATTGTTTGCGACCGAAGCCGCGTGCAGAAAGCTAGTAAAAGATAAAAATCTTCAAGGTTGACTGGAAGAGATCCCGAAAGAGATAAGTCCGCCTTTGCTATAATTTGTTTTATATTTTCTGTTTTATGTGTTATTGTATGCAATAAAGAGTTCACAAACAAACAAACAAAAAATCTTTAATTACTCTTTGAATATTTTCATAACCTGCTTAAGTACTGAACCCTTGTATGAAATTTAAACTCTCACTTCATCAAAATTTACAATTCATTATGCATCTAGGTAGTTTTTGTCTATTAATTAATTATGCAAATATAATGACATTATTTCTTTGAAATTAACCTCACATATTCACATTATGTCCATAGAAAGTTGAGATATCTGATCCGATACTACGTCTGATAAGTATTTCACGAAATATTTAGGATATTTGCCTTTTTAATATTATTTAAAGAATTCAGTTAAAACTGACAATGTGATTCGACTGACTTGGTGGCTATGGCTAAGTGGTTAGCGATCCTGACCTCTGATCCGAGAGTCGTGGGTTCGATCCCCACACAGGGCAAACTTTTCTGTGATGAGCAGAATTGTTTGCTCTGAGTCTGGGTGTATTATATCTATATATGTATGTATTTAAAAGTATATGTGTATGTATATCAGTCTCTGGTTCCCAAGATACAGATAATCCTAGTTTGGGGCCAGATAACCGTGTATGATTTGTCCCAGATATTATTTTTATTTATTTATTTTATTTGATACTCACTCTTTCTCTCTCTCCCTCCTAAAGTGAGTGAACAACATTAAAATAGAATAAACCCTAAAAAAAAAGCTGATTTACCAACTTTGTATGAGAAGTCCAAACACTGGCGTTGGTCACTACCCCACAACCTCCACCAATCCGGACTTGGCCCCCGTGTGTGGAATATGGCCTAACCTTCCCGAGGTATGGGAAGAGACCCGTGCCCCTGCAGTGGGGACGATATGGGTTGTTAACGAATATCTACGGGTTCCTTAAAACATTTTTGTTCAGTCTCATGCGTAGAAAACCTCCCTTTTTTTGCACTCTTTATTTACCCTAGTTCAATGTTATTTTGGCCTGGGGTATTCGAAAACAGAGTAGCGTAAATTATTTTTGAAATATAAGTACTGTTTCAAAAATCGAATTGTTATTGTACAAAGCTAGTGCTAAAAGCAAAAGCCACTGACTTCTGTTCTACATGCACAGCGAAGAAATATAATTTCTTTGGCAAAAGTTTAAAAACATAACATATAAACTCTGTTTGGAGTCCAAAAACGTCTTGAAAAACTATAAATCTGAGGATATTAAAAACTTCTTTGACAAAAGTTTAAAAACAGAAAGAAGGTATAAACTCTCTTTGGAGTCTAGATGTCTTCAGCGCTGAGCTGGCCAGCATCGGCGCCTAATTCTAGAGCGGACACATGCGAGCGATACGGCCGCGGGTGGTCGGCCACCCAGTGTGGGACAGGGTGCCATCGAGTCGCTTGATCTGACAATTTTTAATTACGAAAAAATAAAATGCTAAATGAGTTTAAATAAATCATAAATTTACCTTTTATTCATTATTTTTACAATTAATTTCAGCGCGTTTGTCTATATCTCATATTATAGGAAGTTCTTTTATTTTAACGATAATAATATGTAGCCTTATACGAAAAAACTAAGCTTAAATAAAATATTTTTAACACCTAATAAAGATTTTTCAAGATTACTCCAGTTTTCCATACAAATGACATCAACGAGAGCGACAGTTTCGTTTAATTGTGCGGTAAGACTTCTTTATTTAATATAAAAAAAGTAAAAAGCGGTGTCTGAAAAGGCAAATAGGTAGTTTTTTCTAGTTATACTGATGGTAGATGATGGTGTTGATGACGAAGATGGAGTCAGGTTGATTAAGAAATCGTAACGCAATGGACACCTAATCGGCCCCTGAGCGACAAAATATTACCTTTTTCATTCTCAGTTGGTAAATACTTGACTTTATTTAACTTGGCGGCTAGTTATAACACGTCGAAAAACAATATTAGATTAAATTTCTCAGCTTTCTTTCAATATTTTTTTGAGACGACTCCATGAAGTCTCTATTCGCGCCTCGCACGCTCATGTCACCAAAACATTTCAAGCTCCACTGATCCTGATGCTACATCCTCGCCCCTCATCAAACATGCACCTTATCAACATAAACATAAAATCCAAATTTGCATAAACTACATTCTCTAACCGCTCTGTAATTTCAAACAATTGATTTTCAGACCTATTTATCGACACATAACGCATAATTTGCATTGAAAGATCTATTAAAGGATTGGAAACGGAATTTTATCAGCTGATCTGTGTTATTTGAATTTGTAGCTTAAGTTAAATGCCTTAATGTTGATTTTAGATTGGTGTTCTGTATTCTATTTAAAGATTATAACCGTATGAACTAATTGAGACGTCTTCCGTTTTGTTTTTTCGTCTTTTTGTCTGTCTGTCCGTCTAGTTGAGTGTAGCTCAATATGTGTTTAGGATTAATGCCGATTATTTTTTCTTTTTAAATCTATTTGTGGGGTCATAAACATTGGGAGGCGGAGGTGTGATTGTTTCTCATTTAAAAAGCGATTTTTCGGGTTAACACGTTGACTGCCCACTGCAAATGGAGTCATAAAAATAATCTTTAGGATAACGTCGACATTATTTTAAATTGTTTTTCTTATCTACTGATCTGTTTTTTGTTTGTTTGTGTACTCGTGATAGATTTTGAATCGAATGACTGCAGCAGAACTTGGCTGTGAGTGTTAAAAAACATTACAGTGGACGTTAATACAATGTTGGATAGGTATATACAATGTTAATACATTGCTGCTTATGTAAATGAGCAATTTCAAAAAAATGCCAAATTACACTGGTGAATTTCCAGTAAGTATTGCATCGAACACATTTGACAGCTGTCATACGTACCATCATAAGTTTAATTTGTCTTAATCACAATTATAAAAACCGCCTGCGTCAACAAATTTATTTCAATTTAAAATGCGATCAATAATAAATTAATAATATTTAAATTATCACGATAAAATATGAAATAACTGTCGGGCGTTTTAAACTCATAATTTGTTGAAAAAAAACTTTAACCCTAAGCCTGCCGCAACTAGGGTTGCCAGGTTGCCAGATCGTCTTTCAAAGGTCCTTTCTGCATTTTGCCCTCCCCACCTATTACTGTAAATCCTTTTTCTTATTTTACAAGGAAGCTGAGAGAACTCTAATACCTATAAGCTGAACCAGTGAAATCACTGATTCGTTTAAAATATTTAAATATCGTTTATCAAGTAAATACCTTTTTTTCTAACAAGGCAAAAAGAAATACATAAGTAGTCTAAATATGAGTTATAAGTTAAAATTCAAATGAAAATAAATTGTATTTCTGAACCTAACTCCTCCTGTCTAGTCCCATCAGCCTTCCCATTGAAAAAGGTTCAAATAATTATCTGGCAACCCTAGCCGTATTTGAATCAGCTGATACACCAAAACAAAAACGCGCGGTCATTTCCCGCCTTTTTTTGTTACTGTAATCCACACAAAAGCAGTTATTACGCAGGTATTTTTTGGTTGCATCTTTTTATTTTGCAGATTAAATTAAGTAACTAATTTTTTGATTTGGCCACGGTACTTGAATTTAATGACTCAATCTGACGGAATTTTGGCGAATTTTTTTCATGTTTTTGTGTGAACTTTGTTTTTGAATAATGTTCTTGCAATTTTGGTATTTTATGAAATATACAGGTTGATAAACAAATACCTAACAATATTTTGTTTTACTTCAAGCGAAATTAGTACGAAAGATGTGAATTAATTAATCTTTATTGTTACATTGTTCATATTTTAAGGTTTTCATAAAGCTTAAAAAATAGACAGAGCAAGTTAACTATAGCTTCTACCGATGAGTCTTAAAAACTTCTCGCAAGCAACGCGTAGTCAAATCGCAAATAAAAATTGGACTTCTCATACAAATCTATCAGCTGATGGCCAATTTTGTATGGAGACTCATTTTTTTGCTATTTCAGAAAACTCATGTACTTATATGAGCAATTGAGCATAGAACAAAAGTTCTCCAGTATTATGGATAGAACCCCCCAGCTAACGGGTTCTAAATTTTCTTTACACCTTTGTAAACCTAAAAATTAAAATACAAGCAGTAAGTATGAAAATAAACGTTCAATTCCAGTCTTACGCACTTCCGTTTGAACTAAAAAAATATATAATTGCATAAACGTGCTTCATACTCAATACAAACGTATTTAAAAATTCCCAAAGAAAAAATCTGTGAGTCGTCACACAAATGCGTTTTCATTTCTTTTCTAAACCCAATATTGCACTCAAATCAATCGGGTCAGTAGCCAAATGGCTCACACAATGTGTATTTTGACAACCAGCTTTTTTTAACAACCTACTTAACCATAGACAAACGATAATGCGTCTAGCAGCCGAAAAGTTAACACATTTCAAGGGGATTCTCAGTTTGAAAAAAGAGCTTTTTTTCTCTATAATCCGTTCACTTTAAACCCCGCACAGCTACCCATAAGCTCATCGTATGCGCATGACTCACAGAATACCACCCAACAAGAAAACGTATCGCTATCTCTGTCGTTTATAAAGCTGTGTCTCGCTTGCACCACGTTTTTTTACCATTGAACAGTTTGCTGTCAAAATAAGTATTATAAAAGAGTTTGGATTGGTTTATGCAGAAGTCTTGAAGGTTTTCGATTTATTTTATTTATGTCCAAATCTCGTGTACTGTCACTCTGAAATAGCTAAAAAAAACTGTAACTTCTACTCACGAAACTGAACAAGTTTCTCCGAGCTACCTAAACTCTGTTAAGGCGCTAAGTATCGCCAAATCGCAATATTCAATTCAAATTCTTGAAATAATGGTTAAAGCTATCACCATGGAAAAAATATATAACATACTTCAAACAATGAAAAACAAATTGTCTTGAACAGAATCATAAAAATCACAAAAACTTTGATGAAAACAAAATATCCTGTAGACCCTGTATTTTGCATTAATTGCAAATTCTCTCGGAAACACAATGTTTGTTTATGTTGAAATCAACACACAAAAATCGGCCATTTTAATACCTTCAATTTATTGAACGGATTTTTTTTAACTTATTTGAAAGCCAAGAAAAGTAATAAAAACATCGAAATCTCGAGAATTTTGCGTTCGGCCTTGATGTTACCGCCGCGATGGTACCTACACTGATCTGAACTTAAAATGAGTAGGGCGTTACGGTCGATATTATATTGTCATGCATCAACCTGCTCAGATTGAGTGTACTTCGCGCCTTAACAACATATATCATCCCCACTACTGGGTGCTACTAGTATTGTACCCACTACGGGTCCCTTCCCATAACTCGGGAAAGTTTGGTCATACACACACACGGGTGCAAGTCCGGATTGGTGGAGGTTGTGGTTCTAGTGGCCAGCTTCAGTATCAGAATGTGTTAATTAATACTGTAAACTTTTTAAAGGAATCATATTATCAAAAAAACAATTATGTAGTTACAAACCATTTATTTTTTTACTATTTGACACTGGATACTTTTAAGTACCGATATAGAAAAAATGCAGGTTGCCTGGAAGAAATTGCTCTAAGTACAGTAATATAAAATTATTTTAAATATTACTGATATCTATGTATTATGTTTTGTGCAATAAAGTTTTGAATTCAGAAATTTGAATTGAATCCGGGAGTTGACAGCATGAAAAATAAATTACGAAATATTATTGACTAAATAGATATTTTATTGTAATTGTTGAAAAACTTAATCACTTTAATTATCATTAGATTTTCAATTTTTAATTTATAAGAATTTCCTAATTAATATGGAAACTACTATTATGTACAATGACGTCATCGTACAAAATTTCAAAGATTTTCAGAACAAAATGCCGTTTTTGACATTTCATAAAAAGTAAGTCAAATGACTAGCAGTCAACTACCGGATTGAATGCTATTTCAAAAACCATAGTAAAATCGAAAAGCAACATTCGGTATAGAAACATGGTGCTTCTAAAATTTAATACCTGAGAAAAACCTAACCTTCCCAAAGTATGGGAAGAGACTCATGCCACAGCAGTGAAGACGATATATGTTGCTAACTTCTATCAAAGTCCAAGTCAAAGTGAAAGTCAAAATGTTTTTTTTTTAAGTAGATGTTGTACTATACACATACTTTCAAATCGTCTTTTTTCTACCTAGTACAAAGTTCCTACCACTCGGAAATTGTACATTCAACATTTCGGGAATTGTTAGCGAAGCGATAATTCTATTCTAAGGATTTCGTATTCTAAGTTGTCAACGATTTTCCCTACAAATATAATAATAACAAGAAGATCTGTACAAACTTCAAATTTGGAATAAACAGAGCCGCATAACGCGGTCCTCTATGGCATTCGAAAAAAAACCAACAAAACGGCCAGTGAGTGATGACTTAATTTCTAGAACCACCGCGGAGTAACCGGACACTCGGTACAGACGCATAGGATTCTGGCACATATCGTGTCAAACTCCTAAAAAAACAGTGGAGCCGAAATAATAAACCGCAATTTGTTGAGTAAAAGTAGCGCAAATTTTCGCTTCCGCTACTACTATGTTGTTTGTTTGTACTACTTGTTTGTTTGTTTGTAAACTCTTTATTGATAAAATAAAATATGTACAAAACTTTAACAGGAGTAATATACAATGGCGGACTTATCCCTTCCAGTTAGTTCATTCCAATCAAAAAAAAAAGCAAAACGTAAACAAACTTACTATGGAACTGACACATGTCAATGTCATCTGCATACTATGTTTGTTTAACTTTTGCTTTTTTTGGGAATGAACTATACACCAATTATGGCCTAACCTTCTCGAGCCTTTCTTCTCGATGGGTTGTTAACGAAATGGTTTTAAAATCGGACTCTTAGTGGACTGTCTGTACTCTCGTATACTAGTTACGATTCGCTTGTCTACTTCCATCAGTTTCAGAAGCAAAAACTAATAACGAACAAAGTCAGCACCCGTTAGGGTGTACTCTCCTGTTATTTGATACATCCGTGATATATGAGACTTCCCTCAGACATCGTCGCTTCAAAACATTTATTTGATTTAATGACGCTAATCTAACATAACGTATTATTTTACCTTCGCGTTTTTATGCTTAAATTACATTATTATTAATGTTAATAAGAGAAAAAACATTTGATTGAGATGAATTGTATATACCATGACATTATCGCTAAAATTAATTGTTTTGTTCTTCTTGAGGTCACAATGAATACGATTATGCCAAAACATCTTCATAAATTAAATTAAAAAAAGAATACCTCAAAGCTGACCTTATAAAATTAAAAGCAGACCAAAGAGATCTTAATCTGTGAAATAAAATCTTTTTCGTTACGTGACTTTGATGCCATCAGTGCATGGCAAGTCCATTCAATACAGTAGCTCTGTTAGTTTGTCCTCTGGCGATATGATTGTATTTATCATCATAGCCGAAAGTCCACGGTTAAACACTGTTCCTTTGATTTATTCCGCCTATGGGCCACAGATACATTCAGTATATAGCTTCTGTCATTTTCCCTGGATTATCAATCGGTCTCTTTGTTGGTGAGAACCAAAGAGTATGTAATAACGACGTTTTAGGGACGACGCGCGACGGCCAGCACTACGAAATTTTGAAAGATAGAAATACTTTTTAAGTTAGTCTGAGGAGAGCAATGGCTGACTCATTGTGGAGCGTTGTCGAGTAGGTTCATTCAAGTAAACTTTACTTTTCATCAAAACAGATGACCAATTTGTATGAAGAGTCCAAACATTTTTTGCGATAATAAAATTTGTCAAAGTCAAAACCTTATTTAAGTAGATGCTGTACGCATTATTTTTAATCGTCAATTTCCACCTAGTACAAAGTTCCTACAACTCGGAACTTGTAAAAGTACACTCAATGTTTCGGGAAGCGTTAGATACTCGTAGCGGAGCGAGAAAAAAAAGTCGAGTCCAAAAGAAACTCGCCCCAATACATTTTTGAAATAAAAACTTATTGTCTATTACAATTGATGTCATTCATTACTAAAGCTATGAGCTGGAGGATCTATATAATTTCCATATATGTTTCGTTTCTTTCACCTTTGGAACATAGGCATTTCTTCACATGGGTTTCAAATTAATTTTCTGGTAAGCTAGTTTTAGTACCTATAATAAGTAGATGCCCTAGTTATCGGGTCACCTATTTTGTTACACTCTGTATAGTACCTACTTGTTTTTAGTTTGTGATCTTTTCGTCCAAGAATACACTTACACTTTACCACAGTAACTAAACAACAAAACCTATTAACTATTAACCCTCTCTATTACGGCCAACGGAACGTAATAAACTTCAAACCGTTGCGGCCGCCATTTTGACATTAATTTGACAGCTGTCAAAATAGCCTTCGCCGCCGTGATGGATGGTGGAGATATTATTTACTTAGCCACGTTAGTGGTATTGGAAGAATGTGTAGTATAGCTTACTTATTGCGTTTCTGTCTTTTTTTTTTTTTCAATTACTCATTAGGACAAAAATTCTTATCTCACTTTCTTTCTTTCTTCTATAATTCTATTTCTATCATAAAGTCAAAGTCAAAATATGTTTATTCGAAGTAGGTAGCACTGTACATATTTCGCAGGTCTTTTTAAATCTGCCTTATATGAATTTCCTACCACTCGGAACTCGTACATCTACCCAATGTTACGGGAATTGTTTGCGGAAAGAGAAGAAACGTCAGGCCCAAAAGAAACTTCCACACATTTTTGAAATATTATCAGAAATAAATTAAGAAATATTGTACACTAAATAGGTCCTTACAGCACTTCTCAATATGACTTATAAATATTTGTATTATCCTTTCTAAATATGTATCTCTTTTACTGATATTTTCTTATTAAGATTTTTATTACAAGTGCAGTTTTGAATATAGTTATACGTATAATAATTTGATAATGAGTATGATAATGACATTATTAAATTATAACGTCAAAGCTCACTACTTCATTTTTTAAACTAAAATATCCTATTGACATTAGATGAAAAGTAACTTAAAGTCCAATTTTCTGTACCATTATCTGATTCTAACCGTCAAATCTAAGTACTCAGGAGATGAAAGCGTGAAAAGAAATTTAAATTTGTTTATTTATTCATTGACTGAATGGATATCTGTGGGTGCAAACGTCAACGCCTTTTTTAAATCCCATTATGAGGCGTCGTAACGGTCGGTCGCGTAAATACTTCATAAATACATCCACAAGAACACTTAAACTCCACTAATAACGTTTAAACATAGCCTCAATTAGAAACGGGAACGAATGTCGAAAACCTGTGAAATGAGTCTTTGACAGCTGCAGTTGGCGCCAAATTCGCTGTCACTTTGACAGCCGCGCATGATTTACGCGCCAAAAACGACGACGAGAGAAATAAAATAAATACGCAGCCATTAAGATTGGACGACTAAAAAATGGTGTGAATTAATAAAAGTTAATATTGTGGACCACACATCGCGATGCAAACGGATATAAAACGTGTAGGTTTGTTTTCCATTCGATTTTGTTTTAATGACGTCTCGTGTATTGATTGTTTTCAATGGGTCTTTTAATGTTCACACATCCAGTATTTGTTTTCGCATCGGACGGAATTAGATCAAGGCTATCGCTTTTTAAATTAAGAATACAATACCCTAATCTTGCGATCATTAATATTGAGCGTGGAATTCGAAAGACGAACGTCACCAGAGACAACCAATTAACTTTTTTAATTACTTTCCGTTGGCCAAGGCTTAAAAAATTGTCAGCCTTTACGGGTATTGACAAATCGAGAGCAGTAGGTCTTTTTAGGGGCAATTTTGTACGGTCAAATTGAAGATAACCTCACAGTTGATGGATGGACCTCTAATAGCTCGATTAATATAAGTCCTCTTTAGATAAATTTGTAGGGAGAAGCCAGCGTTTTGTCAGCTAGAAGATTTTAAACTTAAAATCTATTTTTACAAGATGCTATTAACACTTAGAAAAAATTGAGTGCTGATAAAGGCTTGATTTGAAATGATTAATTTTCACCGACAAATCAGGTAGTCGATAAAGATCTTAATAGTTACCATCCACTGGCACCATTTTGCTTATCAATAGAAATTTATCTGACTTCCTTAATTTGATAAATTAATATGAATTTCACTCGCAAGCTTTATAGCTTTAGCGGCACATTCAGCTCTTTTGCGCAGCACGCGACTGCCGTGTATGCTGCGGTCATAAGATAGAAAGCAGCAAAGTATATGGAGTTTGCGTTGCTTTGCGGCTTTCTTTATAATGATGGTCGCTACTATCATATCGATGGTTTCCGCTACAAAGGTCGTAACTCCAAAATGCTTAGTTTTGGCAATAGTCAGTTGGCAATTTTTACTTTTTTTTTTGTATTTTTTTAGTTTTTTAGCTATTGCGAAAACTATGCATTTTGGAGTTACGAACTTTGTAGCGGAAACCATCGACATGTGCTAAGGTGACGATCAACTGCAAAGATTTTTGTACACAGGGTGTTGCAATTTTTTTAGATATTTTAAAGTTGGCTTCTAGAATTGAACATCTTTTGTTCTACGATTCTGCTGAAACCGCAAAAAATATCTTTTTTTTTAACCCTCAGTTGGTAAGCCCTTGGCATCATCTCACCTGATGGTAAGTGATGATGATGCCGAAGATGGAAGCGGGCTTGCCAAGATTCCCCATCGCAATGGGGAACTGGCTATCTTATCTTATCTTTGGAGTTTTATAAAATGTTGTTCAATGACCAATCAGCTTGCCAAAGATTTGGAACGGGCACAAGTTGATGAACTGACAATCCAAGACCGACTGTCTTGGCGCTTTAAAACGAGGAGGGCCGAACCCAAATAAAAGTCAAATCAAACTATATTTATTGAAATTCTAGGTAACAAAATTGGTCTTATTAATCAACAATATGTACTATAAGTACCTCTATAATTTGCCTAGCATGGCGTTCAATAATTATAATCAAAAAACAAAATAAGTGTGAACATTCGTTAAAGTCAATATGAATTAAATATATTACAATCAATACATAATAATTTTACAATTTCAATGTCAAAGAAAAGGATAAGGCAATGAATAAGAGAAGAAGATCAATTAGCTTTGTGTTTCACATCGGTGTGAACTGACCCTTAGGTATGTTTAAAAGTTAAGTTTTAAAACGCCACAAAACAAAGAATGTACTCTATTTTTGGCAAGTGTTGTAGGTAGTACAATGGTTCAGCTTAAGCATTCGCTGGAATAAATAAAATAGTCAATATACCTACCTACTTATTCAAGTGAAATTCAAACTGCGGGATTAAGTTCCAATAGCATGGCAATAAAAACACACCAATCATAATCATTATAATTCAAATAATTTAGTATTTCCATTATATTATGGAGAGAAACATAACACGATTAGCACTGTAACACAAGATGCGTATACGCAAAATATTCAATACTAGCTTCCGCCCGCGACTCCGTCTGTGTGGATTTCAGAATTGGGTCCAGAGAGAAATAAAATGTTAAAGCAGCGCCACCTAGCGACAAAGTAAAAATTTCAGTTTTTAGCCTTTCCTCCGTGAACCCTCGAGTTTTCCGGGATAAAAAGTAATCCTATGGGTTAGCCGAGTGCTTCATCTATCTAACTACCTTTCATCCAAATCGGCGTGAAAGTGGAACATTGTATTGTATTGTATTGTATTGTATTGTATTGTATTGTATTGTATTGTATTGTATTGTATTGTATTGTATTGTATTGCATTGCATTGCATTGTATTATATTGTATTGTATTGTATTATTTCAACCTTTAGGAACATAAAGTACACTAGGTTAGGTCTTAATATTAAATCAGTCTTAAAATAATATCCATAAATCATAAGTATTGTGTTAAAAAACATTATAGGTACAAACTTAATGTTATTACAGCTAATAATATACAGGGTGTCTGGTAAATCAACAGACGCATTTAAGCAGGTGAATAAGAAGCTGATACACATTCCAAATATGTAAAAAAAACATGACCTTAATTTTTATCATTTAAAAAATAATTTTAAAGTTCACTTCTACATTTTACTAAATGTTAAATGGAACAAACAAACAAATAAACAAACAAACATTGATACTTTCGCATTTATAATATTAGTGAGATAGTGAGATGAGATGAGGCTTAACGCGTGACACGTGGGAAGAAATAGCTTCATAGGCCATCCTTTGACCACACATGTTCACTTTGAGCCATAGAGCTTATGTTGTTTATGGACGAGGTAGAGAGTTTTTTTTAAATCCACAATTGGTAAGCCCTTGGCATCATCTCACCTGGTGGTAAGTGACGATGATGCCGAAGATGGAAGCGGGCTTGCCAAGATTCCCCAACGCAATGGGCAACTGGCTATCTTATCTCCATACCGGAACACATCAATGTTATTAACATTGATATTTGGCGGCAAGACTTAGATAAGGTAGAGAGTACCGAAGATGCAGCCTGTGTTTTAGAGACTACTTCCCAAGCAAAGAGTTATAATATTAAAAAATAGAAAAATATATCCGGGACAAATCACACACGGTCACCTGGCCCCAAACTAGGATTACCTGTATTATGGGAACCAGAGACATATACATACATAAATATGTTTTTAAATACATACCCAGCCAGATACAGAGCAAAATAAATCTGCTTATCACAGAAATGTTAGCCCTGGGTGGGAATCGAACCCACGATCCTCGGATGTATGTATGTGTAAATAAAGCTTTTATGGATTTTCACGGGCGACTTGTCCTGTTTTATTTGTCTACTTTTTTCTTATTAATTTTAGCGTATGATCACTTTTACAGAAGGTCACGTCCATAGCAATAAGGTCTTTGTTTGCTTGTAAATCGGTGTTAAGATCGACATTAATGTCAATATCTATTGAAATAAAATCAATTTCAATATTATTGTTATTCTGTAGGAGGAAAAATGATAACTCGTAATAACTATAATATTAAGATGTTCCAATAAGGTACTACACAATGAGTTGGTTTAGAAATATGACTTTATTTTCAACCGACTTCAAAAAAAGGAGGAGGTTCTCAATTCGTCGGAATCTTTGACCGCCCAGGTTGCACCACCACATATCTTTTTATTTGTTTTTATAATGTAATTGTATTTTGTATGCAATAAAGAGTATTTATCTTATCTTATTTTTTATTTTTTTTATGTATGTTCACCGATTACTCGAAGACGCCTGAACCGATTTCGAAAATTCTTTTTTTGTTTAAAAGGGTATACTTCACAGGTGGCCCCATATAAATTTTATCGAAATCGATTCAGCGGTTTTTGAGAAAATCAACAAAAAAATAGCAAAATTGGAGTTGTTGCGATTGAAGTCGGTTGTTTTTAACGTATTCAGCGTGGTCAATTATGACTATGCTAGTCATTTCCGAAATATGTAATCTCAAACTGAATCACCTTTTTACTTAACTGGCCAAGTGGAAGCTATCGGTATACAGAGTGTTAAGAAAGAAAAAAGTGCTGTTGAAATTTTAAGGGGTTACTCAGAATCAAGTACAGAATAGAGGAAAAATATTGAAAGAATCCGAGAATCAGCTGACCTGACCAACTTGTTAGAAATGTCAAACTGACTATAGCTCCTTGGGGTAAGTTGCTTACAACCAGTTGCAGAAACGATCATTATCTTTTAAAGGAGTAAATACTAACTAATGTCTCATTAAACTGTTGCAGAAAACTACTTTAAATATGATTTTAAAGCTCCAATAAAATTTAACTAATGAAACGTCAAACAACCACATTAAGACCGTTTTTCGTGACAAAAAAACCTTTAACCGTTTTGTTTCTCTATGTTTTATGTTTGCAATACACAGTTTATAAACAAACATACAAACAAACAAAACCCCAGCTGAATTTGTTAGATCTTATACATATACCTAAATACAATGCAAAAGAAAATAAAAAAACAGCAGACCATCTTTGTATACAAATTGTGTTGGTTTATCGACTCCCTGGTAGGTACAGTGAACAGTGTAGTAATCTGTCTGCGCGTGCGCCGTACGTGGGCTTAAGCCAGACCTCACACATCGCGCGATATAGATGTCAATGCTTCAAAAATAAACGGTAACAGTAACACCTAGCGAGTAGTACAGGGTGTGATAAAAAAAAAATAACTTTTTTTTCAAGTTATTAATTTCAGTGTGTTTGGCTACAAATGACTGACTCGGTGGCTAAGTGGTTAGCGATTCTGACCTCTGATCCAAGAGTCGTGGGTTCGATCCCCACACAGGGCAAACTTTTCTGGGATGAGCAGAATTTTTTGCTCTGAGTCTGGGTGTATTATATCTATATATGTATGTATTTAAATGTATATGTGTATGTATATCAGTCTCTGGTTCCCAAGATACAGGGAATCCTAGTTTGGGACCAGATGACCGTGTGTGATTTGTCCCGGATACTTAAAAAAAACAGACTGACAGGAACCTAAGCAACCGCCGTCTATACCTTGGGGATAAGAATGGTTAAATGTGTCACATGATAAGAAGAAGAGGAAAGTAGGAACTTTGTTCTAGGTATACGTCGAAAAAAAATGTCGATTTATAAGAATTTGTACTTAAATTAAAAAAATGATTTTGAAATGAAATGAAATGAAATAATATTTATTCGAAGTAGGTATCTCTGTACACTTTTCGAACGTCATATTTTTCTACCTAATACGAAGTTCCTACCACTCGGAACTCGTATACCCAACGTTTCGGGAAGTGTTTGCGGAGAGAGAAGAAACGTCGGGCCCTAAAGAAACTCCCTCCAACACATTTTTTAAAATAAAATTCTTATATGCTATTACATAATTCAGGTAAACAACAAAGATATGGTTAGCTTAGTTGCATACTATTACAAACGAATGTGAAAGGATCAACAAAAACATACAAGTACAATGTGCAAACAGGTAATTATTGTGACCAAACACCAATGACAAGAGCAGGCCAGTTCACACGGACAGCACCCGATCACGAGTATAACGCGGGAGTCAGCCATCGCTCCCCTCAACCATATTTGAGGGAAGGGAACGACCCGGCTCCCGTTTGATTTTTGATTTTCAATCACCTGATGGAAAGTGATTAACTGGTTATATAACATAGTATGGTACACGCGAACTCAAATATACTAATACCTTTTCACTCTTGCTTTGAAGATCCCCAGATTGGTGGAATCGAAAAACATACAGACAGTTAACATTCTGACAATGTTGACATAATTTCAAATTTAATCGCCCTTCTTCACGCTTCGCCACAAAATATACTCATGGACAAAAAAATCGACTCAAAGTTTCATGCACGACTTTTGGAAAATTAACTCAATCTAGCAAAATAAAAGTAAACCAAATGTTCAAAAACTGTGTGGTTACTGTTTATGATTTTAGTTTGATGTTTTTCTAGTTTTTTGCTTTAAGTATTTAGCAGTTTTATAGACTGAGTTATTTTTTCAAAAGTCGAGCAACAAATCTTGAGTCGATTTTTTAGTCCACCAGTGTAGTTTAGATGTCAATACTTAAAAAATAAATAGTAGTTAATTCAAGCGTTTTAATATACGTTTCAGTAAAAGTTATATATTTTTAAGATCACATTTTACTACGACACAGAAAATGTGACACAGATATTATTACTGTCATTACACGTTAAAAATAAACAGCAACACCCACTGAATATACAGAGTGTAATAAAAAATATCAGGGTGTAAGGGACAGGTTTCCGAAAACTTTAAGGGCTTGCTCAGTAGAGAAACTGAACAACTGTCCACAAGATTTTTTTTCAGGCAACGAAAAATAAAATTGGCTTCTCCATACAAACTGTCCAATCAAGTTTATAATTTTGTATGGAGAAGCCGATTTGTTTTTCGTTTCCTGAAATATTTTTTTGTGGAAAGTTGTTCAGTTTATGTCTACTGAGCAAGCCCTTAAAGTTTTCAGAAATCTGTCCCTTACACCCTGTATATTTTTTAATAGGTATTACATTTTCAAGGCCTTCTATTTTGCAAATAATACTTTTTGCTAAGTTTCTGTTAATATTTTGTGATACAATAGTATTGAATAATGCTATCTGAAAAAATATGTATAGTTAAGTCATGTTTAGTATCTAGTTTAAAGATTATGATCTAAGATCATAACATGGTAAAAATTGTGGGTAAAAAACTATGGTCGAGTTTTAATTAATAGATAATATTTTAAAAATGTATTGGCAACTGTCATGCGAGAGGTTTTCAATAACTTTGTTCTCTATAGAAAAATATACGTTTAGTGATACATGCTGTATTAGGTAAATAAATAAATGTAAATAGATGTAAGTATAATTGATTAAATAGTAAAAGGTAAGGTTATTTTTTATACTGCATAGAACTAAATTGAGCTTTTTTGTGAACAATTTAACAAAACGCATCACCCTGTATAACTAAACGACACAGTAAGTACAGGTTGTAGTATTCACCTACACTGAACGAGTTTTGTTTTGCAACTACAAACTACAAGTCTCTCCATAATTAACATAAAAAACTTATTGAGATATTTAAAATAAAACAGCCATCTGCGTCAAATCTGAAATGTCTTTCTCCGATATAATTAAAATACACATGATGCAATTTTTTTATTGGAATATATTATACATATTGTGACATTATAACAAAATATTACTCTATAATTATCTGAATTATAATTAAATGAATTGTCACCTGCGGTATTTCCGGACCGATACGACATTCAAACCTTCAAAAAAAGAGCGTGCTCCCATATCAAAGGCCGGCAACGCACTTGTGACTTCTCTGGTGTTGCGGGTGTCTATGGGTGGCGGTAATCGCTTACCATCAGGTGATCCGTCTGCTCGTTTGCCACCTCTGCCATAAAAAAAAATATATATATCTGATAATACCAAAGAAAATATGATATTTGTACACATGTAAATGTGCATGTTGCTTGCACTAAGCAGCCGTAATCTTACCTGCAGGGGGTGAGGTCGCCCTATTGTACGAAAGTGCGAATCACTGTATAAGGACATTAAACAGTAAGGTCTTTCCTAGCCTACCTCACCCCCCCTGTGTGACCGATGTGTGACCATTTGTCAAGGGGTTAGCAAACCAAAGCCACACCAAAGCACAGTTTATTAACCAAAGACAATTTTTTTTTTTTAAGGTAAGAGCTAAAGGCTTCTAAGGCTATACAGCCTTGTTTGGTGTATACAGCCTTCACTTTATTTGTAAAAGTCTAGCAAACAATCAAGAACAATGAGGGCTAATTGAATCTCGATTCAACCCTAGTACATCACGCACACATTTACATGTGTACAAACATGAATATCTATGTAGTAATAAACAATGGCGCGAATTTGTATGAAGTGTCCGGGGTGTGTCTAATTAAAACAGACGAGGAAATATTTTAAGACACGTAATAAATAATAGACGATAGCTTCCTAAAAACTAAGATAAAGGAAAGAAAAAGTAGAGAAATGCCAAGACAAAGTCACATGCAACATTTAAAGGAGAAGGTTGCTGTCGTGTCGTATCAGGAGGTCAAAATGCTGGCTGATGACAGAATAAGTTGCAGATTGCTCCACAGTCAGGAAAACTCTTAAATTTTAAAAGAAGTATATCAAATGACCAAAGCGTCGGCGGCGCGGCGCAGCGGGTAGTGACTCCGTCCTCCTAACCAGAAGTCTTGAGTTCAAATCCGGCCAATGCACCAATGAGTTTTTCGAAACTTACATGCATTTTCATATCAACTGCTTTAACGGAGAAGGAAAACATCGTGAGGAAACCTGCACATCTGATTTCTCGATGTGTATAATGGTCGCGTTGCACACGTCTGTAGGTGTAAATCTAAAATGCCCTACACGTGACCGCGGGTGATGCTAAGTGCAACACCAGGCAACTGTTATATATCTTGTGGATAGAACAGAACATAAATCTTCAATCTTTTCGGTTGGACACATTTTAACCACAATGTATCCAGTGGAGAATATTAGCAGGCTATAAAATTACCCAAGTGTGGACATTTTGGTAAGATGAATACCCATAAGATCATGTAACGGGAGCTTTTGGTTAAGGGGTCGCCCATTAATCGCGTGAGGCTCAATTGGGGGGGGTCCGAAAAAATCATAACATATCACAAGGGGGGGGTGTACTGAGATATCACGTGGAAGTATTTATTTTTGCGTTGAACGCGCGATTTCTAGAGTAATTTCCAAACGTCGTCGGACTGTTGTTGTTATGTTATCTATAACTCTTCCCAAGGCTCGAAACGGCTTCAGGCACTCAGATACAACCTGCAACCTTAATGTATGTCTGGAAATTTTTATCATGGTGCTTAATTTTCCAGAATTAAATTACATTATACCTGTATTTAAAGATAATATTTTGTACTAAAAAAATACAGGTGATTTTGGGTAGGGGGTGGGGGGGTAATCTAAAACCTCACCACGTATCACCAGAGGGGAGAGGCGGTCTAAAAAGTTGCTAAAAAACATCACGTGATTAATGGACGACCCCTAAGAATTAAAATAAGTTTTATAATTAACCTTTCGTCTCGAACACACAATGTGACACTGCAGGTTTGTGGGTGGAGATATTCTGTCAAGATAAGGCGAAAAGATTGACAAGACTACGTGTTAACTTAAACGGTTCTTTTTTAGTTTATTACAGAGAAAAGTAAATAAAATACTCAATAATAATATCACTAGTTACGCATTATTAAGTGACGATACAAATTTTTCAAAAAAGTAAACCATACACTTGTTAGAATTTAGCGTTTTGCTTAGTTGTGTAAAGTTTAAAGGAAGATGGACGTGTGCAATGCGACCGTTATACACATCTAGTAATCAGATGTGCGGGTGGCGGGTATATAGTTCATTCCAATCAAGAAAAAGCAAAAGGTAAACAAACTAATTACGCAACTGACATTGACATTTGTGTCAATTCCATAGGTAGTTTGTTTACCTTTTGCTTTTTTTTGATTGGAACAAGGTATACATAAGTTTCGGTAAACTTATTGGTGCATTGGAAGCGGTCGTGGCTCAGTGCGGCTTGTGTGGTCGCGTTGATCACGCAGATTAACTGACTACAGTCACGGTCATAACCTCGATGGGTTTGACTGTTAGTGGCATTTATCTAGACCGTTTCCGTGCTTCGCAAGGCACGTTAAGCCGTTGGTGCCGGCTGCTATCGCTAGATGGCAGTCGTTAAGCCACGTCGGAGGCATTACAGGCGGCTTAAAAGCTTCTGGGGTTGGCCACTAGCCCCACAACCTCCACCAATCCGGACTTGGCCTCCGTGTGTGGAGTATGGCCTAACCTTCCCGAGTTATGGGAAGAGACCGGTGCCCCTGCAGTGGGGACGTAATGGGTTGTTAACATTGGTGCATTGGTTAGGATCACACCCCGGACACTTCATACAAATTTCGCGCCATTGTTTACTACATAGACATTCATGTTTGTACACATGTAAATGTGTGCGTTGAATCGAGAATTAATAATAAGCCCTCATTGTCTTATTGTTAGCTAGACTTTTACAAATAAATTGAAGGCTGTATATACTAGACAAGGCTGTATAGCCTTAGAAGCCTTTAACTCTTTCCTTAAAAAAATAAAATTGTCTTTGGTTATTATACTGTGCTTTGGTTTGCGGCAGGGAGTGTCCATACTGTATGATGTCCTTTTTACTGTGGTTAGGATTTGAATTCGGGACATCTGTTAGGAAGGTTCTACTTGAGTGGACCGTCGAGGCACCGAAGCTTTTTTCGCAATAAACTTAATGATAATAATGACGTAGGTATTGCTATGATCCAAGTACGGCAATAGTACTTATCACACTATCCACGGCTCGACCAGCCCGGCTAAGTTGATGTATGTTTTGACAAATTAATCCCCTGCTCTGATAATTATATTTCCATTTAGGGTTGTCGCTTCTGTGATATAAAAAAATATATAAACTTTAAAATACATATTATACAAATAAATAAGATTCCTACCTACATTTAAAAAATGTGTCTTATATCTACTTTAAAATCTTAAGATATATCTTGATCCTGATTCTCAGACAGAGGATACATTTTAAGCAGTCTAGTTTTTAATTTTTATAAAAATTTGTTAGGTTGTTAATGTTGGCGAACTCCAGACCATTTCATGTTTTTTTTTTTTTATAGGACAGGAGACAATCGAGGATACGGATCACCTGATGGTAAGCGATTACCGCCGCCCATACACCCGCAACACTAGAGGAGTCACAAGTGCGTTGACGGCCTTTGAAATGGGAGTGCGCTCTTTTTTTGAAGGTTTGTAGGTCGTATCGGTCCGGAAATACCGCAGGCGACAATTCATTCCACAGTTCGATTGTACGGGAAACGCACTGTTGTGGACTGCCATTGGACTTTTTGTGGACTGTTTCATTAAATTCACCTACCTATATTTAAAAGAATTTGTTCAGTATCAGAAAGGGGCCAATTGCTTTGAGCGATTTAATTGAACCAGACCAATTAAATAGTCGCGGAAACATATCATACGTTCATTTTCATAGAAGCTTCTGATCATCAAGAAGATTTAGTTGCGCCTCTTTTATTACATACAAATTCTAAATCCACTATTCAAATCTTGTATAACAAAAAAATTTTTGAAGAGCGGATTTCTTCAATATTTGCTTGCTTATTTTTATACTTGCTTCTGAGTAACCCCTTAAAATCTCAAACGTACTATTTAACACCCTGTATATATCGTAATATATAAAAACCAATTCTTAAACATTAAATAAAATAAATAGTAACACTACAAATAATTTAAAAATTAACACTTTCAATGCCACGTTGGCAGCCCTGCATCGCTGTCTGGGTGGCCGCACATATCCGATAGCCTGACAACGGAATAAAACCAATACGAGGGCGCGTGAGCGAGACAGCAAACGTGACGTCGCAGTATAGTCGACTCTTTCCCACTTGTGTGCGACAAGTTGCGATTTTTGATGCAAAAATGTACTATTTTGTTGTTTTTAAATTCAATGATAGTCCAGTCAGTACTAGAGTTTACCCGATGATTACAAAAGCCTGGATATATTTAAGTATCTGGGAATAATCGAAAAAATCAAATGGAGTCTTCTTATCGTATGGCACATTTTAACCGTTCTATTCACAAGGTATAGACGGCGGTTGCCTGGTGTTGCACTTAGCATCACCCGCGGTCACGTGTAGGGCATTTAGATTTACACCTACGGTCGTATGCAACGCGACCATCATACACAACTAGAAATCAGATGTGCAGGTTTCCTCACGATGTTTTCCTTCACCGTTAAAGCAGTCGGTATGAAAATGCACGTAAGTTTCGAAAAAGTCATTGATACACTGGCCAGGATTTGAACCCACGACCTCTGGTTAGGAGGTCGAAGTCAATATCGCTTAGCCACCAACTCTTTTAAATGGATGTCCCTCCCATACGAATTTGATCAGCTGATCGGCCTACTTTGCATGGGATGGGAAGTCATTTTTTTCTGGGAATTGCCAATAGGTTGTTCAGTTTGATAAGTAGAAGTGAACTATGGTTTTTTGGGTGTTAAAAATAGCCCTAAATAGAGGAAAATTGTATTGTTACATCCTGTATATTTTTAGTGCGTGAAAAAAATTCATTTTTACCTTTTTTTTTAAACTACATGTCGGTTAAAAATCGAAACGCGGATTACCGTAAAGGTCCGAAGCATTTCTAACCCTACAAGCATTGAGAAATTGCCTATCTTTTTATTGCATTCCTCCTCCTTCACACCTCGTGATTTTACACACCCTCTATAAAACTGTACAGAGTGTCTTGCGCCCTGAATTATCAAAACACCCTGTACACGCGGAACTAATGATCCGAAGTAAAATTCGTTTTATCTCGACAGAACAGCACCTCCGTATGTTGACTGGAATAAATTGGCAGTGTTGAACAAGGGTTGTTTTATTGAATCAACAGTTATTTGGTATTCATGATTGGGGTAGCCGGTTCGATTCCGGAGGGTGGCATTCTTTTAGTGTGTTCAAGTTAATAAGTTTGATTGGGGCTGACGTGGAAAGCTTTTCATCACATTTTCGAAGATTAGATTGACCAGTTAGGGAGTAGATGCCACGTTTTGGCAACCGAAGCGCTGGACGGAGCTATTATAATAAGAAATGCTTATAGCATTGTTTATTTTTTCTCAGTTTATATTTTTCTTTTAAATTTTGGTGAAGCAAACAATTTTGTTAGATGCTGAATCAAGCAATGAGAAAATCGAGAGATACCTACATTTTTTATCTCTCCACTACTAAGTGTAAATGGGTTGCTATGAAATTGCACTCAAATTTTTAATAATAAAAAACGTCTATTCTTTCTGACGATTGGATTTATATTCTCAATATAGGATAAACCCTTACAATTTCAGTCGTACGTTTAATATATTTATTTATTGTTAGTTTTAGTTTTTATTTTTAATAATTATTTTAATTTATGTATTTATCCACTTAACATTTACCTGCATACAAAGATAAAGATAAATGTCCAGCATAAATCCAGAATATGTCCACAGGAATACTTTAGAATTTATACATATTAGTTTATACATATTAGTAAGTATCAACATCACTAAAGTTCATTTCAATCAAAAAAGCAAAAGGTAAACAAACTTATTAGGCAACTGACACTGATATGTGTCAGTTCCACAGTAAGTTAGTTTACCTTTAGCTTTTTCTTGATTGCAACAAGGTATACATACAGTACGGCCACTACCCCCCTCTCTAAAGGCAATCCTCCGCCCTGCGGATAAGGTCCGGTGTCGGTTGCTTAGCGCAAGCCACGCAACACACACATTTAACGAGTGTTAAAACGTCATATGTTTATGTAGTTGTCATCATCATCAGTCAAAAGACGTCCACTGCTGGACAAAGGCCTCCCCCAAGGATTTCCACACCGACCGGTCCTGCCCTGCCCGCGTCCAGCGGTAATCACAACCTGCACCAGGTCATCGGTCCACCGAGTGGGAGGTCTGCCTATATAGGCTACGTCTTCCGGTGTAGCAGAGTAGTTACTTAGCTGGTTATAATGCGACAGTTAGTTGGAGTGTTCAGGGTGTGCTTCTAATTATAAAAGGTGCTACTTTATTAGTGCCCGATATTTTAGTAAGTGCTTCTACTCCTGATTCGGATCAACTTTCCCCAAGGAACCCAGAGTCAAATCGCAAAAAAAATTAGGACTCTTCATACAAATTGATCAGCCTAGTGGCAAAATTAGTATGAAGAGTCCAAACATCTTTTTGCGATTTGACTATGGGTTCCTTGGGGAAAGTTGATCAGAATCAGGAGTAAAAGCCCTCACTAAAATATCGGGCACTAATAAAGTAGCACCCTTAGATAACCAACAAAACTTGTAATATAAGAAAAAAAAATTATCACAATTAAAAACTGATTAGTCTAAAATACCGCCCCGAATCGTACCCGGAACAAAAGTGCCCATCACAGAAGCAGCGTTACCACGCTGAATGGCGATGGAAATTAATAGTTGAAATTAATAGTTGACAAAAACCAAACCATTTACAGTCTACATTTCAGTTCCTTACTCCACATTAGTAATTAAACAAACTAATTAAAAAAATAATTAAACCCTAGTTTTTTCCTAATAAAATATAAAAAGAAAAAACGTAATAAGGTGTCGACAGACATAGCTAATAATTGACTACGACCAGTTAATTATGTAGGTATAACTAATTAATTTAAAACACCGACTTACATGAAAAAGAATACACATTTAATTTATTTAATTATAGGTCACGTGCACACAGAACCTATTTTATTTTTAAAATATGACGTGTCGAAGAAATAACTGATCATTACGTTTTTTTAAGCTTAAAACTGAATATAGTCTCATTAGATATGTACATAAAATAAGGGTAATTAAAAATATACCTTACTAGCTTCCGCCTGCGACTTCGTCCGCGTGGCCTTCAGAATTGTGTCCAGAAATAAAGAAAATGTCAAGATAGCGCAATCTAGTGACGAAGTGGAAATTTTGAGCTTTTAAGCATTCCTACGGGAACCCTTAAGTTTTCCGGGATAAAAAGTGTCCTATGTGTTAGCCGAGTCCTTTTTTTATCTACCTACCAAATTTCATCCAAATCCGTTCAGTAGTTTTGGCGTGAAAGCGGAACAAACAAACAAAAAAACTGACAAACAAACAAAAAACCTGACAAACAAACAAACAAACTGACAAACAAACAAACATCCATACTTTCACATTTATAATATTATTTCGAAAGTGAGATTCTTAACGCCATATAGACTGTTTTTTTTCTGGGACAGATCAAACACGGTCATTTGGCCCCAAACTAGGATTCTCTATGCTATGAGAACCAGAGACTGATATACAAACACATTAACATATAAATACATACATATATAGATATAATATAGTTTTGTAATTAGCTTAGGTAAGGAAAATATGGACTGATATAATTAACATAGGATTTGTTAAAGTAAGATGATGTGACTGTACATTTATTACTTATATTTGTTTTGTGCATATTTTGCATCCTTATTTTAGTATTAGCTGGACAGAAGAGACCTTTATGAATATCAATATCTGTATGTACCTGTTCAATGAAAATAATAATAATAATAATAATAATATCAGGGACAAATCACACACGGTCATCTGGCCCCAAACTAGGATTCCCTGTATCTTGGGAACCAGACTGATACATACACATATACTTTTAAATACATACATATATAGATATTATACACCCAGACTCAGAGCAAACAATTCTGCACATCACAGAAAAGTTTGCCCTGTGTATCGATCGAACCCACGACTCTCGGATCAGAGGTCAGGATCGCTAACCACTTAGCCACCGAGTCAGTCCAAATTATTAATAAAAATAAATATTATTATTATTATAAATGAATACTACAAGTACGAAAGTCCGTATGGTAAAATAATATTCAATCAAGTGAAAATTAAAAATAATGAAAAACATTCTGTTACAATCACATAAGATAGACAATGAGCAATAATTTTTATCAATCAATTTTATTTTATAATTTTGATTTATAAATTTAAATTTTCCGTAACTAAAAAAAATCTGCTATCTTCTGTTAATTACTAATAATAAACTGTTAGTAAATGTGTGTATATTTGATCTTGGTAATAAATACATAGTTATTCTTATTCTTATTTATAAGAGCTAAAAAAATCAGTTGAATCATGGCTGAAACTGGGGCCGGTGCTTCTACTCAAGGATCTGAACAACTTTCCCCAAGGACCCTTTGCAGCAAACTTACAGAACAAAAGTTGCTCAGTTTATTGAGTAGATTTACCAGTTAAGATATTTGCACGTATACAGGGTGTAACAAAAAGGTGTGGTAATACTTCAAGTGCATTTTTTTGCGATTATAACAAAGTCGTGGATCAAAAATTGTTCAGTTTGATGAGTAGAACCCACCTTGAAGTATCACCATACCTCTTTGTTACACCCTGTATACCAGTCACTCTGTATAATAATTGCAATAAATTATTCAGTCCCTAAAAAACGTTAGAAAGTTTTGTTTAATTTAATTTCAGACGACTAATATTCCTACAACTGCATTTTATTATTGTCGCATAAAATTATTGAACGTGAACAGTAATCAAACAAACTTTAGGGTTCCGCAGAGCATAACAAAATAACTTAAAATTCATAAAACCACACTGTAGTATGAAACTGAGTGTTAAAAAAGTGTGTTTGAGAATTTGAGGGGTTACTCAAAATCAAGTATAGAAAACAGTAATAATGTGGAAAAAATCCGATCTACAAGTTTTTTTTCAGTTTCCCATACAAATTCTTGATTCAATATTCAGATTTAGTATGAGAAACGGAAAAAAAATAGCTCAGATTTTTTATTATTTTTTCCTGTATTTTATACTTGATCCTGAGGAACCCCTTAAAATCTCAAACGCACTTTTTTTAACAGCCTGTATAAGTATCTAAAATACAAAGTTCTACTCATAATACAGAACAGCTTTTTCTACCACTTTGGTAAAATCGCAAATGAATTGGACTCTGACATATAAATGGGGAAAAAACTGACAAAGCTCGCCGATAGAGGCGCTAATATCGCTTGACTCATACTAACTGCCAAAACGTATAGAAAAAATTGTTTTATATAAGATTATTAAAAAAATGCCGCGTTGTGTGGCGATTGGTTGCAATAATAATGGAAATCATTAATTTCCTAAAGATTCTCGGATGAAGAAGACGTGGGAAAAATTACGTTTTCAATTATATACTTTTCAACTTAGTCTTTAATTAAGGAACAGTCCAAGTCGCATACATTTTCCATTTAACAATTTTACAGAAAAAAAACTAATTTATAACACCTCGATAATAAAAAACGCGGAACTAATTGAAAGTTGTTATGAGTCAAGCGTCCGTAGCGCCATCTGCAAATAGCTTTGCGTTTTCTTCCCCATTGTTTGGCGCGTATGGAGAATCTAAAATTTCTTTGCGATTTTAGTAAACTCGTAAGAAAATGGCATTAATTACATAAGAAAATATATTTTATTATAGATGTTATGCTTTGATTTTTAACCGATCGTGATACTTCGGATCAATTGTCATGGATTAAAAATACATCCTATTGATTCATATACAACAACTAACAACTAATTAGGACATATATATACTTGTATATACTGCTGCTAAGAAAACCAATAAAAACCTGGATTATAGAGCTGTCGAATGGAATGCCCCTGATTACCACAACCAATATAATACATACTAGTAAACAGTATTACGGAACTCTCTATAACTGATATATCGACACACTCTTGTTATTTTAGTGGGCTTTAGCCAACAATTAGCAGAAGATTTCATATTTCTCATTTTAACAATGGCGTATTAAGTATTAAATTGTGCATTGTGTTTTATATTTTTTATTATTAAAGATTTTTATACAATTGCATAATTTAAATTGTTTTTGTAGTTTTACAATTGTAAAATTTCATTTTAGGTATCACCAATCACACCGAAGTTATTTTCATTAATGTTATAATTTAAAAAAAGATTTAATAATAATACGCTAAGGAGAAGAATAAATCATAATTTCTGTTCCTATACGGAAGAATACTTAAGACGCCATATTTGCGCGCCAAATTGCAGCTGTCAATGTCAATATTGACGTGCCGCCATCTTGAATGCTTTCCCGCCAACGTGTTGTTCGAGCAATAACTTTGCGATAATTACTGTGGCAATTAGTCAAAGGTTAAACTTGGTTTGCTTGCACACCGTGGTGAAATACTTTGTGATATTAAGAAGTACATTTCTCTTTGAGTTTTCTACTGTCATTGAATTAATAAAAAGTGAAGATAGGATTTAATGATTCTTATAAAAAGGTGAAAACTACAAGTCAAAATTAATAAAAATATTGAGCCTGGGGCTTCGACTTATAAAATTCTAAGTTTCTCCAAAAAACCTCTAGTGAATAATTCGTGTTTTTTTACTTCTCATACAAATCGATCAACTGATCGACTAATTTATTATATTATGTTTTTTTTTTTGCAAACTGTCACTGGATTTCTAAGGAAAAGGTAACCGTTCTATTTTGTTACACCCTCTTTTCATTTAATGGAATGGAAGGCAAAACATACAATAAAGAGAAACACTTGAACCTGTTAACATGAATGTGTTTGTTAACTGAAACTTTGTTAAATATGTAGGTTTGCGAATATTAAGCACTACTCAAGGTATTAACGGTCGCGCATTCGCCACGGTATAACAGCGGCCGTCTAAGAAAGAGTAGGGTTAATGGCCAAACTCCTTAATTATTGAGTCGCTACGACCCCCAAGACATGCCCAAGTCACTTAAGGTTACTAATAGACTAAGATCTTGTATATGGTTTGTTTGTCTTCGTTTAAATTGCACCCACAGATCATTTAAAACAGATAGATCAAAAGGTACGCATCTTTTAACTTCGGCTGGACAATACATACTTGATACAAAGATTAGTAACTATCGAAATTTGAAAACCATTTTTTGAACATTACGGAAAAAATCTTTTCTGAATTTTTGCATCTGAAAATAAAATAAATACATAAAAGAAAGGGAAAGCTTTAACAAATATCTTCCTATAAAAAACAGATGGTGTTTTATATTTGTATATTCCACAAAAAAACACTCATAAAAACGAGGAGTCAAAAATAAGGTACAGACGGCCGGCCGGTGGTTGCCTAGTGTTGCACTTAGCAATTACATATCTATCTTCCTACCAAATTTAATCCAAATCCGTTCAGTAGTTTCAGCGTGAAAGCGGAACAAACACAAACACCCATACTTTTGCATTTATAATATTAGTGTGATCAATATAATATTTTTATGTGGTAAGTAGTAATAGGCTATTATAACGCGACAGTTTATTTGATTGTCCAGTGTCCAGGGTGTGCCCTTGCTCAGTACTAGCGCTGTGTTGCTAAACATAATCTTCTACGAGTTAAGTTAGACATTTTGCTTTAAAACGCAGTTAAGAGGGCTACGAAATTAGCAGTCGACAGAACAAGAGGGAAACGTGATTAAGTGAAGGGTCTTTGTTCAAGTGACGAGCGGCAAGCGAATGCGAGAATTATACAGGATCTTAAAAAAGTACGTTTGAGATTTTAAGGGGTTACTGAGAATCAAGTATAATAATAATAATATCTGGGACAAATCACACACGGTCATCTGGCCCCAAACTAGGATTCGCTGTATCTTGGGAACCAGAGACTGATATACATACACATATACTTTTTTTAATACACACATATATACATAGATATAATACACCCAGATTCTGCTCATCACAGAAAAGTTTGTCCTGTGTGGGGATCGAACCCACAACTCTTGGATCAGAGGTCAGGATCGTTAACCACTTAGCCACCGAGTCAGTATAGAATACAAGAAAAATATAAAAAAATGCGATCTTCAACTTTTTTCAGTTTCCCATACTAAATGTGAATACTAAATTTGTATAGTGTATAACCTGTATATTTTTAATTTTTTTTATATTTATCGAGTAAATTATCAAAAGGCTGACGGACTACCTACCTGTACATGATGGATAATGTATAGTTTCTGAAATATGTAATAGATGGCGGCACATGTGTCTTAGTATTTTCCTTAGTTATCAGTGTGTCGTTTGGTCAATAAATTCATCCACCGCGGAAACCGGTAGTTTAACTAGAGGCTTTTTCACTAACTGAAAGTGGCATCGGCCGCTCTTTGAGTATCTATAACCTCAGAAGGGTTATCAGTACCTTGCCGATCTTGAGGGCTGAGATGGAATGCTTCTTCTGCCGGTAATTACGATGGCTATCTCGCGCCACCCACCGGAACACAGCATGCTATTCTTACTATCAAGTCAATGTATCGACATCGAATCGAATTTGACGAATTCCTTTAATAAGGCGGAATTCTGATTTCCTGTCCTAACCATGTTGAAGATTCGGTTTAGTTCTAACAAGCGCAGTTGTGATAGTAAGTAATTGGTTTAAATAATAAAACAAACGCAAATTACCTAAAACACACTCGTTCAGAGCGCGGGATTCCGTGTCATCTTGAGAATCTGTCAAGTGTCAACCTCGCGGAAAGTCAAACGTGGAAGTCGAGTTTTCTATTTTTATTTAATTTACAATAGTGCTTAATATATCTGATTCAAATCTATTTGTTACCAGGAGGGCGACGCTGAATTCAGCGACCGAAACACCGAAACTTTTCCGCTCCGATTTCTTCCTTGTGCACTTTGATTCCGTTTGAGTTGTACTCGCTAACGCTTATGCCTTGTATCCCATTTACAAAGTTAGCGATCAGGGAGTGCTACAATTAAAATAGTTGCCTTTCCTGGAGGAGCTATCACGTGGCATGATAGAGACACGTGTATCTAATTTCTATTGCCATGGTCGACATTTTGATTTAATTTTATAGCAGAATGAAACAGTCACAGTGGCGAAGTTTAAGTCAAAAGCCGACTATGGCTCAAGCCGTAATAACTTTAGGAAGAAGGAGAATCATTTACGTGATCAAGTGTGATTTGTAATAGATGGTGCTATTATTCATAGCGTAGCTAATCTGTGACTGAAAAAAGATTGTCCACTCTTCAATACGACCGTCATACTAAAGACATATTACGGAAATAATTGACCACGCTTAAATACGTTAAAAACAACCGACTTCAATCGCAACAACTCCAATTTTGCTTTGTTTTTGTTGATTTTCTCAAAAACCGCTAAATCGATTTCGATAAAATTTATATAAGACCACCTGTGAAGTATACCCTTTTAAACAAAAAAAGAATTTTCCAAATCGGTTCAGGCGTCTTCGAGTAATCGGTGAACATACATAAAAAAAAGATTCCGACGAATTGAGAACCTCCTCCTTTTTTTGAAGTCGTTTAAAAAACTTAATGTTATTCTACTGTACAACATGACCTTTCATACTTTAAGTAAGGCGTGTTTCCAGATTTCTTGAAGTTCTCCGCGTCAAATAGAAATAACACTATCTTTCAAAATATTTACGTTTTGATTCCCGTAGCAAAAAGAGGCGTACCTATTATAAATGTGAAGCCTATTGTGATTGCTTGTGTTTCTTCCTTTAGTCGTTGTTGCTCTTAAATCGATAGACTGAATCAAGTGCACTTTATTACCATTTGAAAGGAGCTTTTATTGCGGTAGTTTTTAAGTATGTTTAATAAAAATTGGTTCAGCACTTTTCCTGTCCGACTTTTACGGTCGGACTTGGTACTTTTTTGAATTTTACCTATTTACAGACATACTTTTTATTGATTTTTCTTCGCAAATCCAACATATAACCCTTCCCAACATAGCCTATCCAATATAGTCGTACGACTGACACCTCGCGCGAGACATTTGACTGACTTTTAATTGGAAAAGTTAGTCCAATTGTTTCACGGCTGAAGTAGGGTGGGATTTGTGTTAAGTTAAAAGTTAAGAGCGTACGAGGATTAGTTTGTGAGAAGGAAACATTATAAGCGTACGGGTTTATTTTTAGGGTTCCGTAGCCAAATGGCAAAAAACGGAACCCTTATGGATTCGTCATGTCTGTCTGTCTGTCTGTCTGTCCGTCCGTCCGTATGTCACAGCCACTTTTTTCCTAAACTATAAGAACTATACTCTTGAAACTTGGTAAGTAGATGTATTCTGTAAACCGCATTAAGATTTTCACACAAAAATATAAAAAAAACAATAAATTTTGGGGGTTCCCCATACTTAGAACTGAAACTCAAAAAAATGTTTTTCATCTAACCTATACCTGTGGGGTAGGTCTTTGGATAGGTCTTTAAAAATGATATTGAGGTTTCTAATATCATTTTTTTCTAAACTGAATAGTTTGCGCGAGGGTTTGCGAAGTATGGGTTTGATGAAAAAAAAATTTTTGAGTTTCAGTTCTAAGTATGGGGAGCCCCCAAAATTTATTGTTTTTTTTCTATTTTTGTGTAAAAATCTTAATGCGGTTCACAAAATACATCTACTTACCAAGTTTCAACAGTATAGTTCTTATAGTTTCGGAAAAAAAGTGGCTGTGACATACGGACAGACAGACAGACAGACATGACGAATCCATAAGAGTTCCGTTTTTTGCCATTTGGCTACGGAACCCTAATATAGAGTTCAAGACATGTGTGATTAATGATTATGAATTTATACGGAACCCTCGGTGCGCGAGTCCGACTCGCACTTGGCCAGTTTTTTGTAAAACAGTTTAATTTTTATAGGACAGGAGGCAAACGAGCAGACGGATCACCTGATGGTAAGCGATTACCGCCGCCCATAGACACCCACAACACCAGAGGAGCACAAGTGCGTTGTGATTGTTGTGTGTGCGTGTATTTTTGTGTTGTGTTTTTTTGAGAATAAATTGTTTTCTTTCTTTCTTTCTTCGTATTTAAATATAACCCTACTCGTCATCAATCCTAACCTAACCTTAACTTTCCTACTGCTGGTATACGGGTCTCTTTCCATAGCTCAGAAAGAATAGACTACACTTCGCTCTCGTGGGCCAAGTTTAAATTGAGGAAGGGAGGTTGTGGGGCTAGAGAATAACTCCAGTGTCAGAAGTTTTCAAGCCGCCTATAAGGCCTCTGACATTGCTTAACGATTACAGTACAGTCTAGTGATAGAAACGGGCACCAACGGCTTAATGTGCCTTAGGAAGCACGAAAATGGTCGAGATAAATGCAACTACAATATTAACAGTCAAATTCATGCAGGTTATGACCGTGTCTGTATAAAGTTAACCTATACCCATTTTACGAAAAAAAATTGAGGGTTTTTTGGGAATACTTCAATTTATTGAACATTAACGCAGGCATAATTAGGTTGTCTGGAAGAGATCGCTCTTTAGCGATAAGACCGCCTACCTGTATAACTTTTTTTTTAATATTTATTTTTTTATTTTCCTGTTTTGTTGTGCAATAATGTGTTTTCATTCATTCATTAACTACAGCATGTGTTTTTTACAGAAAAGTTTTTCAGTATCACAAGCTGAAAGCCCTCTTTTAAGTTTATGGAAGACATTTTCTTACACTCTGTATATAAATCTAGAGACAATTAATTAAAAAATCTTGAAACCATTATTAAAAAAAAATACATTTTCTCCATGTATTTCCGGTGAGAAGCCACGCCTTTCTCACACTCCTGCGCTTAAAGTTAACACGCATAAGTATAGTTAACGAGACCTACAATTAACACACTATTAACTTGACTTTAACGTCTTCAATTAACTGTTGTGTATAGATATCGGTTATTACATAACACGAACGGTTAATTATACATAATTAACTACGCATAGCGATGAGAAATGGAATTATAGTTCTGTAAGAGAGATATATATACTTAGGTAAACCTAAGCAATAGTCTGCTGCTTACGTATTTTTTTAAATAGAGAGAGATAGAATATTTTGCCCGACATTTCCACCAATATAGTCGGCTGACATTGGCTAGGGCCGACAACCGGTTTCCGTGCCACAGACGTGCCACAAGATTTGAGATTTTCATACATTTTTTGTCGGCTGGAGCCGACACGAATTTGGCGAAAAGTAGTGAAGCGGTCAATGGGTTATAACCTCCACCAATCCGGATTTGGGTCCCGTTAGTAACCTTCCCTAGATATAGGAGAGACCCGTGCCCCAGAGGCGGGGTCGATATGGGTTGTTAACATGGCTGGTATATGGAAATGAAATATAATAAAAATATTTTATTCTAATTAGGTAGCGGTGTACACTTTTCGAAGATCATTTTGTCTATTTACCTAATACTTAGGATACCTTCCTACCACTCGAACTCGTGGACCCGCCGTTTCGGGAAGTGTTAATATAAGTGGTGTAACATTTTCGCGGTCTTTTTATATCAGCATTCAAAAAACCGCAACGCTTTAAGCAAACCACCTCCTTCACAAAACCAGATGGCACGGCATCGGCACGCCCTTTATCGATAATCGATAAATCGATAGCGCAGCCCTATTTCAAACGATTAATTCCAAGCCATTTGCCCCGCGTTGCGTCTTGAGCCATTTTTACTACGATTGAACTTAAAATTGCATTTTGAAGCGTGAAATTCTTTTCAGAAATTATCTCGCTTTCTCCTTGGGGTCTGGTGTTTATTTGGTGCAAATAAAAAGATTATTTTAACATTTATTCACTGTTGCTCAATAATGGGGCATCTACCCTACTACTAGTCATTTGAGCTACTTCTTTTCATATGTCAAAAATGTCATTTTGTTCTAATAATGTTTGAAATAACAAGACGTAACGTCATAGTTTTTCAGTGTAGTTTGTGGACTAATTTTGTGTTTTTTAATGATTAAAAACGTAAAATGTGGTAGAAAAACAAAAAAAAAATGTGTTATTGAAACAGTGGAAGAGCAATCTGGTGAACATAGCTCATATAATTTACAATATTTTTGATGCATTTCTGTAGCCTATTTTATATCATTATTATGTTCATTTCTTTACCCAGGGTTGTCTGGAAGAGATCGCACTTAGCTTAAGACCGCCTTTGTACACATAGTCTTAGTCATTTCCATTTTGTAATGTTCTCCTTGTGTGCAATAATGTGTTCATACATACATACATATTATGAATATCTTGGCCAAGAGAATAAAAAAAAAACATTTCTCAATAAACACAGTGGTATATGAATTTCAAAAAAAAAACACTTTTCTTACAACCAGACCAACCAGACTGATCGATCCGTATGAAAAGTCAAGTTTTTTTTTTTAGGAAGAAGGTACAGGGTGTAAACAAAATAGGTGTAGACCCCGGTAACTAAGGCTTCTTTCTACTCATCAGACTGAACAACTTTTGTACTGAGACTTTCTCCACGCAACGATTGCGTTGTGTTTCGCCGAGTTAGCGAGGGTACCGGAGGCCAAACCACTTTAAAGGCCGGCAACGCACTTGTGGCTCCTCTGGTGTTGCAGGTGTCTATGGGCGGCGGTAATCGCTTACCATCAAGTGATCTATCTGCTCGTTTGCCACTTATCACATTTAAAAAAAATAGCATTCTTTTGGGCTCTTCACGTAATGATCGGCAGTTTGTTCAATTTTAGTTTATTTTATTTTCAAAAACTTGTAAAGCATAGGCAATAAGCTATAAGGCCGCATTTGCACTGTAAGTATACATTTTTAATATACACATATTTCTATTTTTCTGGTGTCCAATTGAATATTTACTAACAAAAAATCTTCAGTTCAAGAGATATGCAGATCTGTGCCAAGTAGCCTGAATAGTATATATGCATTTTTGAAATACAACAAGACCTTATTTAGTAGCTTACCTCGCTATTACAACTGTTACTCAGCTCAATCAACAATATGAAAACAGTTATAATACAGGGTGTAACAGAAAGGTGTGATAATACTTCAAGGTGGGCTTTTACCCATCAAACTGAACAACTTTTGTTCTAAAAATTTGTTTAAATCGCAAATTTTTTTTTGGACTTTCATACAAATCGATCAGCTGGCGAACCAAGTTTGTATGAAAAGTCCGAAAATTTCTTTGCGATTTCAATTAAGTTGTAGAACAAAAGTTGTTCAGTTTAATAGGTAAAAGCCAACCTTGAAGTATTATCACACCTTTCTGTTACACCCTGTATATATGTATTTTTGAAATACAACAAGACTTTATTTAGTAGCTTACCTCGCTATTACAACTGTTACTCAGCTCAATCAACAATATGGAAACAGTTATAATATAACCAGCCAGACGCATAGTTCCAAACCAGTATGTGTAACAAATGACCAGTTTTAACCACAAGTTAAGTATTTTTACTGTGATTAAACTAATTATTCAATTTCCTTGTTAAAAACTACTATAAGATTGTTTCGCGCATACAAAACAGTAGTCTAAGGTAATGAATATAGACTGAGGTTAATTTTAGAGATCCGTGCGCGCAATGGTTTGAAGCATCGATATGTGAGGTTACTAGATTGTTTTGATGGACTTATTTGTAAGGTGTAGGTTGACTATAAAATACTGGATAAAATGAAATTATAATTATTCATTTGCATGTGATATATGGTTTACGCGGTTCCTTACAATATGTGCCGTGTATTGAGCGTGCTATTCCAAACGAATTTAAAATTCTTATAATTAATATAGTTAATTTATTTGAAATACATGCAATATTATATCCAAACTAACCAATTAATTAGTTTTTATTTATTTTAGTTCACTATGAGATGAAGATTTCAAAAATGCACCTATTTTCTGTGAAGCAACTTCGATCTTCATATTTTTAATAAATGTTTCCAGTAGTAAATAATTAAACTGTATTCTTATTTCTCTAGTGATGTATTTATTATCGAGGGTGACCAAAAATATAACATAAACATTTATAACGATATTTATATTTACGCAAAAACATACAGAACCCTTGATTAAACTAGGCCACTCGCGCTTGACCGATTTTTTGTTGTCTGTCTGCACCTCACCTAGACTATGTTAATGGTTTTAATGAGCAATGAGCATTAATACCATACAATCATAGTTACAAGTAAATAGCACAGTATACGCATAGAGGCAAGGTAAGGACTGTTATGAAAAGGTTAAAACCTACTTGTTGGATAAGCGTGTTTAAAATAAAACTTATTCAAAATTGCTTTTATTCCGTTAAAGAGTTTCTATAAATATAAATGTAAGTTGTTTTTTCCTAATTGAATGTCTTGTTTTATAAGACTAAATGTGTGAGCTCTATTTTAATTATAAAAAAGGCTTTATTGTAAGTACCACATTTAAGCTATTGAATAAATAAATTCTAAATTCTAAGAATTATATTCAACTGACGAATTTTTAAATTGTAAATTTCGGAAGCAGTGAAAAGCTGTAGTTAAGGCCTTATGCTCCTCGAGGAGTTAGAAGACCTAGGAAAAAGAACAAAAATTGGCATTGGCATTACTTATAATAATGTATTATTTTAGTTTTACGTTTGATTTGACATTTTGTATTCACCTTTGTTATTTATTAAAATTAACATGTGACAAACATTATGATTGTGTCTTCTCCCCATTAAGAAGTGTCGCTACTGGATCACGTGTCTGTACTGTCACCGAAACATGTCGGCACATCAAAGGGTATGTGTATTGCGGCAGACAATATTTCAATTACCTTCCGTACGCCTTATTAACCTCAAGGTTTTTGCAAAAACATGCCGACGAGCTGACCCGTTAGTGCAGTGGTTAGAACCGACTGCTTGGCCGAGGCCGGGGTTTCTATTCCCACCCAGGGCAAATATTTAAGTGATGGGATTGTTTTAGTTTAGTATTATCGCTTCCCCTTTTATTACATCCATATAAAATCTAAATTATACATACATACATTACATAACATTCCCCGCGAAACCAGTTATCCGATTCGCAAAAAGAGGGTTTCCTTACAAGCTGATCCTAAGTTGGTGGATCAGCTTGTTATTCTTCTTCTTCTATTTAAGAGCAAAGCTCTTGTCGGTGGAGCAATCTCCAACTGTTCCTGTCCTCTGCCGTCATCTTGACCTCCCGATACGACCCTACAGCAACCTTCTCCTTTATCTGTTCTATATAATTTCGTCTTGGTCTTCCTCTTCCTCTTCTCCCCTCTACCTGTCCTTCTATTATGGTTTTAAGGAAGCTATCGTGTCTTATCAGGTGTCCTATCATATTTCCTCGTCTATTCTGAATTATTTCCAACATGTTTCTTTTTTCATCAATCATCTCAAGAACTCCTTGATTTGATTTATTTTCTGTCCAACTGATCCTGAACCAATGGTCAATTCGCAAAAAACATTTGGGCATCTCCATACAAAGTTGGCCGATAAATTACTATGAAAGGTCAAAAAATTTTTTGCGAATTGACCTTTCGTTCTTGGGGAAAGTTGTTCAGTTTCATGAATAGAAGCCACTGTAAAGTTTTGGTGGGGGGTCCAAAAATAATCCTGTATGTAGAAGTCTCTTTCGAGCACCGGCTGTTTTGGTAGAAGTCGCTTTTAGCGATAACATGGCACTATACCACACTGCCCTCATTAAAAATAAGACCGCAAAGTATACGTATGGAGATTTCGTATACTTTGCGGCCTTTTTTCTAATGAGGGCAGCACAGCATCCTTTTTATTGTATTTTTGTTGTTCTTCAAATTTTTTGGCTTTGTGCATACAATAAAGAGTATGCAAGATTGCGCAAAAAACATCAAACAGCATATTCTTAAATTAGAACATAGGAACTGGCCAGTTCATGAAATGACTAGGAGCTTATGACTCATCGAGGAGCTCCGGCAAAATAGATTCAACTGGGCTCCTTTATAGAGTAACACACCTAACCTACAGTTTTTCGGAGCTTATCAACGATATGGCTAGTAATTTCACGAACTGGCCAATTCTACGAAATAACTACGACTTTGCAATTCCAAGTAATTCTAATATCGCATCTGAGGTGTTGATAACATTGATTTACGCTGCTGATTGAAAATGCGCTGTAAATAATTGTTTACAAACGGTGCAATATTTCATTTTCATGTCCAAAGTATTAACTACACCTTTCACCAAGCGCATTGTAATTAAAAATATTTCAATAAATAAAGTAGGCACAGAAAACTAGTGAACTGCATGTAATAGTCAAGTTCCCAGTATAAAATGAACTACAGTTTAAAGTAAACTTGTGACAATTAGAGGCCAGCTTAAACTGGTTTGTTATTGTTAAAGTGCGGTCGGTCATACATTCTGTTACTAATGCCCAGATTTAATTAGGTCTTGCAAGATTTATTGATTGAGAAGTTGACAGTAGAGCAATGATTGTAAAACGAAAATTATAACCTAAACAATTTATGTTAAAATAATTTAAAAAGAAAACTGCTGATAATTTTGTTTTCATCGGTTATCTTGTATTAATCTGGAAATAAAGGAGATCCTAATGACACCTTACGTTCAAAAATCTAACAATCCGTTTTGACTGCAGACGACAATAAAGTAACAGACATAAGTACATACATTGTATAAATATACCAGAAAAACATAACCCTCCAGTGGGGCAGGCCGGTGACAAAGGAGACGTTTCACGGGACTATGGAGCTTGGGCCTGATCTATGTATTAAACACCATAGATAGATCATTAGAAACATAGTCTTTTGTAACTGTACATTTCCTTTGATTAACCTTCTTTGCGAGGTACATCTAAATTCTCAGATTTAACTTTTGGGGGTTCCCCATACTTAGAACTGAAACTCAAAAATTTTTTTTTTCATCAAACCTATACGTGTGGGGTATCTATAGATAGGTCTTCAAAAATGATATTGAGGTTTCTAATATAATTTTTTTCTAAACCGAATAGTTTGCGCGAGAGACACTTCCAAAGTGGTAAAATGTGTGTCCCCCCCCCCCCGTAACTTCTAAAATAAGAGAATGATAAAACTAGAAAAAATATATGATGTACATTACCATGCAAACTTCCACCGAAAATTGGTTTGAACGAGATCTAGTAAGTAGTTTTTTTTTAATACGTCATAAATCGTAAACCGCAAACTACCTTTCATTCAATCAACTGAAATATAAAAAATATAGAGTTCAAGACATGTGTGATTATGAATGTATACGGAACCCTCGGTGCGCGAGTCCGACTCGCACTAGGCCGGTTTTTTTGACTATTTTACTTCTCTCATAAGATAATCAGCTGATCGACCTACTTAGTATGGAAACTCAAATATGGGTTCCTTGGGGAAAATTGCTCAGTTTCATGAGTAGAAACACCTTGTAATTCCAAGTTCTTGGTGGAAGACAGAGCAATAATGAACTTGATTCCTTAAATAATTAAACATACCATCAGATTTTATAGTCTATAACATTATTATTTTCACATTTCCACAAAGTTTCTATTTAACAGTCAGTCAGCACTACTCTAAAACAACTTGATGTGACATTCCAAAAAAGACCAAAACATTTCAGACCTTTATGGTACCACAGATTCTAAATAAAATAAAAAAAACATTGGATTGTAAATGAAAATTTGAAGTACCTATCGCTACTACGAGTATCTATTATTATTAAAAGGGATAAATTGTCCAATAAATAATGCGGTGTAATACAATAATTGATATCGTGTATACAGTTTCAATTCAATTCATTATTGCATTAAAATTGTTGTACCACAAAATTGCATATAGGTCATTTTTAGGGTTCCGTAGCCAAATGGCAAAAAATGGAACCTGGATTCGTCATGTCTGTCTGTCTGTCCGTCCGTATGTCACAGCCACTTTTTTCCGAAACTATAAGAACTATACTTTTGAAACTTGGTAAGTAGATGTATTCTGTGAACCGCATTAAGGTTTTCACACAAAAATAGAAAAAAAAAACAATAAATTTTGGGGGTTCCCCATACTTAGAACTGAAACTCAAACATTTTTTTTCATCAAACCTATACGTGTATGGATAGGTCTTCAAAAATGATATTGAGGTTTCTAATATGTTTTTTTTCTAAACTGAATAGTTTGCGCGAGAGACACTTCCAAAGTGGTAAAATGTGTGTCGCCCCCTGTAACTTCTAAATAAGAGAATGATAAAACTAAAAAAAATATATGATGTATATTACCATGCAAACTTCCACCGAAAATTGGTTTAAACGAGACCTAGTAAGTAGTTTTTTTTTAATACTTACGTCATAAATCGTAAACCGTTATTTACCTACAACGAACTACAAGAACTTTTATATTATGTTACTTGCTGCTACGGAACCCTTCATGGGCGAGTCCGACTCGCACTTGGCCGGTTTTTTTTAGTTTATTTATTACGTTTTACTGAAAACAACATCCAGTGTTAAGCGCGTAAATTAAGTTTTAGATAGTAGAAAATAAAACATTATCTCTCTTATCGTGTGGCACTATTTGACTTTTGGCCAGAGGGAGTTGTATTCCGACGCTTCAGGGAGGCGAAACTGAAGAAAACTATCCCTACTTAACTTAGTTGTAAAATTAATTTAAATTGTTATGTATTTATAGTATTTGTATATTTTTAAATGTATTGTATTTTATATATTTCTATGGGCCCTGTGCCTGAAATAAACGGATAAATAAATAAAAATAAAACTATAACCGTTCTATCCACAAGGTATAGACGGCGGTTGCCTGGTGCTGCACTAAAATACTATAATAATGCAATTTGTTTCCAATAAATCAAATATAACTATATTGGACGTGTAAATCTTTAGTAATACATATCTTAATTCAAGTGTTAGACAACCGTATAAAGATATAAATTCTACTATAATGTCTTTATTACTTGGTAAGGTTTGACGTTATCATAATGTATTATCATGATTTTTTACGTCTTTTTAAGTCTAATGTACAAATAATTGACCACGCTGAAAACGTTAAAAACAACCGACTTCAATCGCAACAACTCCAATTTTGTTATGTTTTTGTTGATTTTCTCAAAAACCGCTGAATCGATTTCGATAAAATTTATATGGGACTACTTGTGAAGTATACCCTTTTAAACAAAAAAAGAATTTTCCAAATCGGTTCAGGCGTCTTCCAGTAATCGGTGAACATACATAAAAAAAGAGATTCCGGCGAATTGAGAACCTCCTCCTTTTTTTGAAGTCAGTTAAAAAAGTAAGATGCTTCTCATTTCATGAAAATGTTATACATACTTTGCATACATACACAACTTGTTTGTATTCATATACTCTTCAAACTAAACTAAATACGACTTCATTTAAAAAAAACCGGCCAAGTGCGAGTAAGACTCGCCACCGAGGGTTCCGAATAAATTCATATTCACACATGTCTTGAACTCTTTATCAAATACTCAGGCCTGCAATCCCTTGAAGCTGTGAAAAAATTAAACTTCTATGCCAACGCAATCAAGAGGTACGGCCGTTTATGCCGCATATTTGGACACTCGCATGGGAATCAAAACCTATATGGTACTTCCCATGCGAGTGTCCAAATATGCGGCATAAACGGCCGTATCTCTTGATTGCGTTGGCATAGAAGTTTGATTTTTTCACAGCTTCAAGGGATTGCAGGCCTGAGTATTTGATATAAATTTCAACTTGATCCCTAAGTCTATTCGATCCTGAGAAAAAGGGTTGTGACAGACAGACGGACGGACAACGATGTGATCCTATAAGGGTTCTTTTTTTTCTTTTGAGGTAAGGAACCCTAAAAATAGCGTTTTTTGTATGTATCTCCATACTTATTATTGTCATTATGTATGAAAAGTATTTTTTTATATCACCATAACGTGAAATGTATAAAATTAATAAACAGCGCCCCATTGCTGGGGTGGGGCACGGCACGGGTGTCTACCATGGGGAACTTTAAGAGGTTAGACCGGCAAGGGTCTCTTCCATAGGGAACTTGGGGAGGTTAGGCCGTACTCCAGACACGGGGGCCCAAATCCGGATTGAGGCCATGACCAATAAATACTAATATATAAGATAATTTAATTTTAAGATAAGTCTGTAATTTAAAAACTGGTCATAAAATGTGTAACTCAAATTTTTTTTGCACCTAAATCAGTAAAAAACTGCACCAAAGTATTTATTTATAATAAAATCTTTTTGAGAAATCTGTGAGCATTATCCAAATATAGAATTGACTGTCTCAATAAATATGATTATTTAATATATTTCTGTGAATGTTAAGAACAAATTTAATAAAAACTATCGACACAATCACTTCCCTAAAACGTTGCACCCTCTTTTTGGGGAGGAGGGTCTGTATATAAATATTTATCAAGAGTTCGCGAGTTTCATGGTTAATATCCTGTCTAATTTGATTAGTTTTCCGATAATGTAATGAAGTTTAGATCAACACGGTGATGAGCCCACTCCCGGTTATTTTAACTATGGTTTGGAGCGTACAAGTTCCGAGTGGTAGGAACTTTGTGCTAGGTAGAAAAATATGACGATTTAAAAGTATGTGTACTTAAATAAAAAAGATTTTTGATTTTGATTTTGATTTTGTTCCCATCATCAAACTGATGAATATTTCCAAAGGAAAGCACAGAATTTTCAAATACATTATTGGACTCTCCATTAATTTGTATGGAACGTATTTAAATTTTTGCAAATCCAGTATAAGTTTCGTACGAAAAGTTGTTCAGTTCCATGTGTGAAATCCGTACAACAAGTGACACACAGATTTTCATAAATCGAGTTTTCACATTGTAAATTTCTTTTGGAAACAAAATTTCATTAGGTTTCATATCCATTTTTAATCCGGAAGGTAATTACAATACCTAAATAAATTTTTATTATACCAAAATAAATTAAATAAAACCCCAAGTTAGAGACTTTTTTCTGCAGTTTCAATAAGAGCTATTATAATTAGAGAACAACATTTATTTTGTTTTTTTTTTCTTTCACGTTCATTACATGTGCAATTTTTCGACTAAATTCATATATGTATATATTTTGTATTTTTAAGAATATAATATTTCAGGAGAGAAGAAAAACAAGCGGGTTCTCGTACTTCGATTCTGGTTTTACCTTTATTTTCAAACTTACTCCAAAAGTTATAAAGGCTTTGCAATCTATACAGTCTAGTCTGAATAAGACTAAGCTTGTAACGTTATACAGCCTTTAACAGTTCGATTGATTGCACTGTCCATGACATTTTGGACATAATGGACATTTTGGAAATTATGTATGTATTATAACTACATAAACAATATCAAGGGCAATTTTACATCCCACTTACACACCCCTCAAAATTCCATCTACCCCCATTTCAACGGGATAAACCTTTACACTTACCCCAAAACCATAACACTCTAATAATAGCTACTCAGTGGGGCAAAACATTGTCATAATTTGATAATCGGTCCCCACGGGCGGGGACAGATACCAGGGGTGGGGTTATTTATTATTATTAACTGGAGCTAGGGGTTAGGGGATGCTGCGGGAGATTAATAAAATTATTCAGTGGGTTGTCTCCAGTGGTTTAACAAGATTACACTTGTCAGTTTTGGGTGTTGGAAAATGATTTTCCGATTTGGGGTTCCATAGAGCGGTAAATAACATACAATAATATAATGTTATTTAAGAAATATTAGATGTGAATTTGATACACAAATAGCACCTAATCAACCACTCCACCTCAATGCGTTTATGGACATTATATCTATAGATGAAAGTATTTTTAAAGAAAGGAAAAGGAAAGGAAAATTATTAAGAAGTTAATTTTTTACCCGTCTGCGCCAAAAGGAGGGTTATGTTTTTCGAATGTATGTGTGTATGTATGTATATTTCCTACTGAATATTTCCTAAAATGTCACTTAATACAAATATACAATGACCCGTCGATACTTAAGTATTTGTTTATTTCATTTCAGGTGATTTTTAAGAGGAGCGTGTTTTACCCGTCAATACCTATTTGTCTATTTCAGGTAATTTCAATTTTAAATAGGAGTGTGTCAAGTACAAGTGTGACAAGTACAAGTACTTAAGTGTAAAGTTGGATTCTTATTTGAATCAGTCCAAGTTGATGTTTGTAAGCACGTTATATAAACTAATATCTGTGTTCGTAGTATACTTTATTTCCGTAAAAATGTAGTTTCAATGTCGTGCAGGCGCAAAGATCGCCATTTTAATCTTTAACATTCATCAGTTATAACTATGTATTGTTACTGAATGCAGTCAAACTCTTTTTTTTATCAGAAACCAAAACAAAATATTTTTACATATAAGATTTTATTTATGAAGTCACTAGTCTAAAGCTTGTTGTTCTTCTTCTTACCGTGTTGATATACTATTTTTATTATGTAAGATGGACTAACAAAAACTGACCTCATTATTTTTACGCTTATAACATTAATTGAAGGGAAATCCTAATATAGCAACACTCACCTGAACTAGGCCTGTCGCTATACCTCGTGCAGTACACCCACGCTGGCCACACCATGGGACCGTCACTCGATGTCGTGCCTGAAAGAGATGGACATATGATAGAGCGTGTGGTGGACAGAGATAAGAATAGAGTACCTATTGAAATAAATAAATATCCGGCACAAATCGCACACGGTCATCTGGCCCCAAACTAGGATTCCCTGTACTATGAAAACCAGAGACTGAGGGTGGGGATCGAACCCACGACGCTCGGATTAGTAGTCATGAGCGCTCACCACTGAGCCACCGAGTCAGCCAAATTTACCTAGTTATTGCTGAATTGAAATTGAAATTGAATATGAATTTAACAGAACAGAAGTGACCATGATTACGATGTGTAAAAGAAGTTTTGTGTGACTTTTTTGATGAAATAAAGTAAATTGAATTGATATCTGAGAAAAATATCGTCATCAACAACATTTGCCTGTCGTATTCCAAATCTTCTTCTCCCACCCATACCTTCTCTTATCCAGTGTTCATTCGTCCTACATATCTGTCCTAATTACTCATCTACTTTCTCCATCTCTTTTTTGGAGCATCATCTCTATTCTAAGCAACATGCCTCCAGGGGCCTCTTGCTAGCTTCACGATATCGGACTTAAAAATTCGTAACATCAAAGAATTATTCATTGACTTAAAATAAACAGAAATTGTTACCTGGAGTAGAACCAGCATTACTGGAACTATCATCGCCTTTCGATAAGTCTATAGCACCTCCTTTTTCGCTAGGCTTCACTTCGGGTACCCTCAGTTCATGATTATCAACTTTTTGGGGTACAGGAACATCTTTCACTTCTGGTTTAGAAGGTTCACACTGTCTGCTTTTAAAATTCTTTCTTTTATGCAGCGGATCAGTTATTCTTCTACCAAAATCAGCTTTCAATATATTGTCTATGCTAAATTTGAGACAGTTCTGATTTATAAAATCTCTCTGGGACTCGTTTTCAGGTGGTTTTGGTGTTATATAATTTAATCTTCTATTTTCATCTGTTCTATTATTCCTAAGCTCTTGCGTCTGTGTTTTCCTCAAGCCAAAATTTAGGCCAAACTGCGGATTAATTATGCTATTTTGTGGCAAAGGCATTCTGTTCTGCAAATTTTGTAAACCGTTTAGTCCTGATTTCAAATCTACTTGGCTTATGATTGAGTTTTGAAATAGCATTGGCTGGTTTAAAAACATAATCGGATTCGGCGTTATAGGATTCGGTCTTAAAAGTAATGGCTGATTAGAAAAATTTTGGCTAAGCTGTGAGATCGCGTTCAAATGAGACTGTATATGTTTGAAAGAGGTTAAATTACTCGTGTCTGGACTACTTTTTACACCTTCGAAATTCGAGACAGGAGCTTCGTTGCCCACAGATAATACTGTATCATCACTGCAACACGAATTGTCATTGTCATCAACATTAATTTGTTCTCTAAAATCGTTCGTATGACGCTCATCTTCATCCAAATTAGGACTGACACTTTCTGAATTTCTCGAATTTTGACTTTCATCGAAATTAGGCGTACTTTGCATTAGTTTCTCAGTTGCGAAGACATTCTCTGGACTATTGCTTTCCCTTTCTTTCTTCAGAACATTGTGTATGGAGAAAGAGGATGAATGTACTGGTTTTTCCTCCGTTTTTTCTTCATCTTGGTATTCAGGGCTAGCCGTGTCTCTTGTGTTAGGGGAATATGGATCATCGTCGCTATGATCTTGTATCTTAATGTTGGAATCTTGCAGGTGCATCGAAGTTGACACCGCAGCCATTTTGGTTTGACAGTTACGCCATCTGTGGACAATTATCATGTTTAATTCGAACGATCAAATAAAAACCTAAGTCGAACTTATAGCAATTCATATATTTCCGATGTACACTGTAGAATAAAGAATACCTTTAGAGTAAAAAAAATAACTATTTATTTTTAGAACAGTGCTAGTAAAATTAGTACCTATCTAAATATCTAGCTAGACACAACAGACAATTCAAATTTACTATGTTCTTACTGACCAAAAAATTCAGTTTTCATTTACACCAGCAGTGGAAATGCAAAATAACTTAAGCACCCACTACTTATTAAAATTAAACAATTGAGAAAAATAAGAAAAAATATAACTTAAAAGGAGTAGAAAGTGTAAGATCCTAAGACATGTCTGTTTTCAAATATTTTCGAGACCCTTCGAGATATGACTCAAATGGCATTTCAACGTTTACACCTATTTACATCCTCACCATACCTATAGGTATTATTGTTTCCTTTCTCAACCTGCGAGGTTGGTGTTTTCTGACCTCCCGCCCCGAGACCCTCAGGGAGTAGGAGGTTCAGATTCCCCATTACAGAAAACGGTATCCCCAAGTACTTTTGCATCCCATACTATATTTCTATATTTAAGTACTATATTTATTTTAATATTTACTTAATATCTATATTATTTTATTATTCATATTATAAATGCGAAAGTAACTCTGTCTGTCTGTCTGTTACGTTTTCACGCCTAAACCGCTAAACGAATGTTGATGAATTTTGGTATAGAGATACACGGGACCATGGGAAAGGATACATGCTCTTTTCGTTGTGAAAAAATAACTAGAAGAGGGTGAAATAGGGGATGAAATTTTATTTAGGAAACCAATTATTGCTCAGGTTACCTATGGATATAAAATAATCATCATATTTTTTTTTTCTTATTGCGCAGATGACATCACGGGGATAAGCTAGTCTAGATATAGTGATCAAATCAAATCAAATCAAATCAAATCATTTATTGCATGCTATAACATAGGGTACATAGAATAACAGTACAAGGTGGAGATAACATTATAGCGCCCTGTTAGGGCATGGCAATGAATTTTAGTTATAATTATAAATTATTTACATATTTTAAAATTAAATTAAATATTTAGTAACATTATTAGATTAATAAAATTATTTTTTAATATATTATTTAAATAATGATATTATTTAAAAAGACAAAATCTGTGCAAAAATTGTTTTCAGCAATTTTGCCGGAAAATAATCTAAAGTAGAGCAACATTCCAGCCGCATCAGACCACACACGTCGACGGCCGCGAAGCATTTCGCTTAATCTGTTTACAAACTTAACGTTTACAGCCGCAACAACCCATTTCGCCTTTTATTATTGCGAATTACTACGTTTCGCAACTGCAAATTCAAGTTTGCCGTCTGCGAAGATTCTGCAGTTTTATTCGCGGTAGTTTAGTAATCGATTTTGTTCCATATTGTTAAGTATTTAGGGGCCGTGTAGTGGTTTGAGAGAAATTTGTATTGCTTTAAGTGTAAAATGAAGCATTTTCGTTTTATTATAGTTAGTTTTATTTTAGTATCACGACTTTACAATTTCTTAGGAGCTAGCGCGTTAGACACACACGGACCAATTTTGCGATTTACGTATATTTATTTCGTATTCAAATGCGACATTATTATTTATATGAACTAGGAATAATTTTGTTTGAACAAATCGCATTCAGATCGATCCACCCATTTTAGATCTACTTTGCCGCTAGAAGTCGGAAAACGGCTATGTCTTCCAAGTTAATCCTTTTGTTATAACCTGCCAAAAGGAGTCCTTTCACCTTGATTCCCACTCTCCGAGATGAATCGATTCCGATAACTGACCACCTTGAGCTCCTTGGCGTGACTTTAACATCTAACCTGAATTCCGGTCGATATATAGAGTCCAAGGCTGCAATGAAGCTAGGTATCCTATCTAAGGTGAGACGGTACTTCACTCCTGGACAGCTTCTTACATTATATCAAGCACAAGTCCGATCATGTGTGGAGTACTGTTCACACCTATGGGATGGCTCTGCCCGCTACCAGCTGGAAGCCTTGGATGCTATCGACCAACGCGCCAGGAGACTAATAGGTGATGACGAGTTTATTTTAAATAAGCTTCATAGTCTTGAGCATCGCCGCAAAGTCGCCTCTTTATCGGTTTTTTATCGAATTCATTTCGGAGAGTGTGCTCAAGAACTTCATGACCTAATTCCCCCAGCTCCATTCCACCTTCGGTTCACTAGGCGCAGGGAGGCGTTTCATCCCTTCGTAGTTGATATTCCACCTGTTCGCACGAAGCTATATGCTTCTTCATATATTATGCGAACTGCGAGGGAGTGGAACTCCTTACCTGCGTCTGTGTTTCCCGACTCCTACAATCTGAGGATCTTCAAGTGTGAAGAGAGTGAGAGTGAATAGGCATTATTTGAGTTTGCGTGTACCATCCTCGACTGCATCGTTACTTTCCATCAGGTGAGATGTAGTCAAACGCACTCAAATTTTTTATAAAAAAAAACCGCTTATCACAGAATCTGAATCACAGCTATGTACATATGTCCTATTACTAAAGTTCTTTATCCAGCTTTATAATAAATAAGATGCAAAGAAGTGAAATGTCAGTTTCTCTTAAATGTGACAGATTCTTTTTACTTTTTATAAAAAAATTGAAACCATTTTAGTGTCTTTCCTTTTATTTATTTAGTTCTCTTGAATTTTTCAAATTCTGTATAGAAGTCACAGAAAAGTCTAATATGTAGGTATTAGGTATTCTGATATTATTACTGTGATTATACAGAATGCTAATAAAAGTGCGTTTAAGATTTTAAGGGGTTACTCAGAATCAAGTACAGAGTACAGGAAAAGGTATTGAAAAAATCCGATTTATATTTTTTTTTTTCAATTTTCCATACAAATTCTTGATTCACTATTCATAATTTAAGAGCAGATTTTTTTTATATTTGTCCTGTATTCTATACTTGATTCTGAGTAACCCATTAAAATATTATGCTTGTACTGTTATAAGAGTTGTGTTTTATGATATTTTTGGTTCTTGGAAAGCTTTGCAACTTTTTTTATTGTATGATGTACCAATAAATCATGGAAGCATCATAATATTACAATCTAGCCTTAATGCTAATATGTAATTTTAAAAAATAAACTGCTAATTTGATTTACACTAAAAACGTGTCCTATCCTATAGCACTTTTCTTACTGTCTCTAGTTAAGGGGCAGACACTCTGTTCTTGTATTCTTTACTGTAGCACTCACTACACTACACTACACTAGACAAGATTGTCACTGTATACTGTCAATGTATAAGTAACTCGAAATGTTTTGTCCTTTTCAGTCTTCTCACTAGGCCCGTGTTCTCGGAGCTAGATTGCCTCAACATTCACATGGTGATGAAGTCTATGCTCATGAGCTTCGGCGAATTTTTTTATAATGTTAGCGACAAAGTCCACTTTGAGGTCCCGATGGAGGTCATCATTTCTTATGTACCAGGGTGCATTTAAGTTTTGCATCGATATAGATAAAAAAACAAGTATCTTAGTGTGTGGTAATACTTAAAAGTGGGCTTTTAATCATCAAAATTTGGACTTTTCATACAAATCGATCATCGAGCCTATAGTTTTTGGACTTTCCAAACAAACTGTTTGGAAAGTCCAAAAACTATAGTGATTTCAACAAAGTTGTAGAACAAAAGTTGTTCAGTTAGATGGGTAGAAGTCCACCTTGAAGTATTGCCACGCCTTTTTGTTACACCCTGTATTGGTAGGCGATCTTATAGCTCAAGAGCGATCTTTTCCTGAAAACCTTTACTCGGTCACGAGTATTATACTGATTCTAAGCAACCAAAGCATGAAAAACCCATAAAATCTAGACTTCCAGTCCAATCAGCAGAGTTGTATGAATTTCACAGGTGTCATTGCTGTCATTTTAGTCACTATAAGATTCTCTTAACTAAAAACACATTCCAATAGTGCAGGTGTGCTCTACATTTGGTGTTAATTGAATGAAATAATAATATGTACCTTGACCACCTCTTCTAGCCTCGCATAGTCGTTAAAATTATCATTAAAATATAAATTAGCTCATTTACATTTAGATCTAGTGATAACGATCGATATATCTATCAACTTTGTCGAGTCAATGTTCCTAGATTAAAATGGAATAATGCATAGGTACTACTCACTCTAAGTATAACTCTAAGAAATAACTAAACACTTTTTTTAGTCTGCTATATTTCGCCAATGACAGAATATAGAAGAGTAAAAAGATTAAGTTTTCTCTCTCTTTTCAGGCGCGCATCCAGGGGGGGAAATGGGTGCAATTGCCCCCATTTCCCCCCCTGGATGCTAAATGCGAAAGTATGGATGTTTGTTTGTTTGTTCCGCTTTCATGCTGAAACTACTGAACGGATTTGGATGAAATTTGGTAGGTAGATAGATAAAACACTCGGCTAACACATAGGATACTTTTTATCCCGGAAAACTTAAGGGTTCCCGTAGGAATGCTTAACAACTCAAAATTTTTACTTCGTCACTAGATGGCGCTACCTTAACATTTTCTTTCTGGACACAGTTCTTAAGTCCACGCGTACGAAGTCGCGGGCGGAAGCTAGTAAAATATAAATGCATACATATATACGGGGTGTACTGGACAGTATTTTTTATTACACCTTATAATTTAACCATGTGGCATGCAAATGATTAATGAAATGAAATGAAATAAATTATTCCGATTCTGTTTCTGACATAATTATGTCGTCGTACCTAACTTAGAAGGGAAAATCTGTCAAGAGTTCGGGCACTACTTGTGATGTTTTCATCCCTTTCTTTATTTCTCGAGAACGATAAAAAAATTCGTGTTTTATTTTTGTATTGGTTTTTGAAATATTTTCAATTCTGCCAATGCCAGTCATGGGTGAGATATACATACAGACTTTTTCAGTCTGAGTTGGTGGGTGAGAGGTGAGAGGGTTATTTTTGATCGATTGCCATTTATCCAAAAAAATAGAAATTTATAAAATTCTTGTCATTTCTAGAAAGTAACAACAATTTCACAGTAACAGGAATACTAGAAAATAAATACCACAAAACTGTATCTGAATAACAAACATGTAACTTTGCTATATGGATGTTTGCCCGCCGCCCGCGCCGTTCCGTCGCTTTGACTGCTTCCTCTGACTGTTCATGAAAACTGTTTTCATTGAGAACTTTTGAAACAGCCGGCCTGTAAGAAACCTCCTTCTTAGAGTCTTTAACAACCTCCTTTTTAGAGTCTCGTTAACATTTTCAAAAAATGTGTTGGAGGGAGTTTCTTTAGGGCCCGTCGTTTCTTCTCACTCCGCAAACACTTCCCGAAACGGCGGGTATACGAGTTCCGAGTGGTAGGAACCTCGTATTAGGTAGATAAAAGAATGACGTTCAAAAATTGTGATTTCAGAACTGCTAGCTACCTACTTGGAATAGAATATTTTCATTGTCATGTTCAACAACCATATCGTCCCACTGCCGGGGCTCGGGTCATTCCCCATACTTCGGGAAGGTTAGGTTATACTCTACACACGGGGGCCAAGCCCGGATTGGTGGAGGTTGTGGGCTAGTGGACAGACCCAGTGTCAGAAGTTTCAAGCTACCTAGAAGGAGGACTTCGACATCTAATGATAGCAGCCAGCACCAACGAGAAGAAACGAAAAACGAAACTCGAAAGGAACTCGCTTAAACACATTTTTTAAATAAAATCTTAATCTACATGTCAACAATAAAATTATGAGCTGGAGCATCTATACATGTCCATTTATCATTGTCATTTACATAATCTATTATTTTTTAATAACCTTTAGAGCATAAACAATTTTTAACATGCAATTTGAATTTGTTTTCTGGCAAACTAGTTACATTTTCTGGTATTTTATTAAAGAATCTTACACTCTGCCCCATAAATGTAATCTGCCTCCGTAGCCTTGTGGCTAGTCCACTTGCTTCACATCAGGAGGTCACGGATTCGATTCCCTTGCGGGGTCCATCTTTGAAGGACTCGGTTTGGTTGGTGGTAGGGCATTTTCTAAACCCGCCTGTCTAGCTACCACCATCTTATGTAAGTCTTATCGCCAAACAGCAATGTTAACAGCATTGATGTGTTCCGGCATGAAGATAAGATAGCCAGTTCCCCATTGCGTTGGGGAATCTTGGTAAGCCCGCTTCCATCTTCGGCATCATCGTCACTTACCATCAGGTGAGATGATGCCAAGGGCTTACCAATTGAGGGTAAAAAAAGACTTCTTAACTCTACTCAGTTACCCATACTACTATGATTAGTTCCAATATCAATATTCAGTTTCAGAAGGGGCCTCTAACAGCCCGCTTGTCCTTGAATATCGTCGTTAAATATCACCCTGTAGATATCACATATTAAAATTATAGTTTTATTTAAAATGACAAAATACAGTTTAACTGCGATCATGCGTAGTGAAAGGCTGGAACCAACGCCGCCATCTTGAAAAATGACAGTATTTGTACGAAATAAATGTCAGATTTGCGACAACAGCGCCCCCCTGTCAATGCCATCAACACGCCAAAAGATGGTAGTAGGTCTGTATTTGTTTAACTCAGAAAAAACGCTCTGTTACTCGATAAACCTTCTCTAAAATCGTCATAAAAATGCGATAATGTTTTTCACTCGTCAGATTCATAGCTTCTACTAGTTGATAACTCCAGTTCACAATTACGTTCAAAGTAAAGGATAAACAATTTTGTCATACCCCCCTTCAAATTCCACAACAACTTTTATTGCGTTACGGAACGAATAAATGCTTGGGACACTTCGAAAAACTTAATTATCCTACCATAGACAGCAGACCTGTTTATTATGCATCTTTTTTTTAAATTTACGACGCAAAATTGTAGCTATTTTAATTAGACTGGCTGGTAATTGGTTGCGTCTCAAATATCTGCATACGTAAGTGTGTTGCAATTAAAAAATGAAAATCGGAATATGGTGCATTGATGCGTTCTGTTTAAACAGTGAATAGTGAAGTGAGGAATCCATGCAAACTTATTTTTACAGAGTGAAAAGGAATTCGCGGACCAAAGGAGAATGGGTAATTTTGTATGGGCACCGTACCCAATGCACCGTAGCATTATGAACTATGTTGGTCTTTGTTTCCTTCATGGAGTAGTTTCATTATTCCTAAGACAGTTCGAGTATACCTTAATTCACTTGGAGAAAAAAAAATGTTTGTCAAAAGATGAACTGGTTTTCATAATAATTAAATTAAATATTTGTTCCAGGAATGTATGAGAAACAAGGTAAGGATAAATTAAACTACTCGATTAGGTTAACTTATACCGACATAGCTCATAATGCTACAATTCATATTGTGTTTGGGTACGCTCTTACCCATTGTCCTTTTAATATGGTTTCTGCTCCTGGAGCTGAAAAACTTTCTTTAAGAAACCGATTTAATTGGAGCAAAAAAAACTTAACTCTTCATATTAATCGATGAGCTGACTTAGCCAACTTGTACGGAAAATTCAAAATTTTCTTTGCTCCGATTGAATTGTTTCCTTAGAGAAAGTTGCTCAGTGTCATAACTAGAAGCCGCAGTAAAAAATTCACCTGTATACAGGGTGTAACAGAAGTGTGTGACAATACTTCAAGGTTGGCTTTTACCCATCAAACTGAACAACTTTTGTTCTACAACTTTGTTGAAATCGCAAAAAATTTTTTGGACTTTTCATACAAATCGATCAGCTGACGAACCAAGTTTGTATGAAAAGTCCAAAAAATTTTTTGCGATTTCAACAAAGTTGTAGAACAAAAGTTGTTCAGTTTGATGGGTAAAAGCCAACCTTGATGTATTGTCACACACTTCTGTTACATCCTGTATATTACTAGCACTCCTGAGGCGCGTAATGCTTTTCGGGTGTTTAAGTTCTGTTTCTTTGGATAAGCTGTATAAGCTTAACTGTTTGATGGATTTAAGAGCAAAATGTTTAGTATTTTTTTGAAAGAGGTATTAAAATAAAATTACATCAAAAAAATTGGTGAGATCATAAGCATTTAAGCTGCTTGTTTTTAATTTCAAATAAATTATATAGGTTGTTTCTGTTTTTTTTTTGTTTTTCAAAAATAGTTCTAGATCCAAAGAAAGTTATACGAGTATAAATAGGCACTTGTAAGAGTCGGAACAGTGCTGGAGCATTGTGACTTGCATAGCTGCTACAAAAACAGCCAGTCTTATTTTTTTATGGCAAACGAGCAGACGGATCATCTGATGGTAAGCGATTACCGCCGCCCATAGACACCCGCAGCACCAGAGGAGTCACAAGTGCGTTGCCGGCCTTTGATATGGGAGTACGCTCTTTTCTTGAAGGTTTGAATATCATATCGGTCCGGAAATACCGCAGGCGACAATTCATTCCACAGTTTAGGTAGAAATCTGAATTAGAACGTCTAGGTATAGATAACTAATGGACCTGTCTATTTTACATGGACATATAACTTAGTGATAAGTTGATGAATAAGGGCTTGTACACAAAACGTCGCATGCGACGTCGCATTCCAGGAATCTGCGAACTTGCCCATACAAAGTCTATGTTATTGTATGGGTAAGTTCGCAGAGTTACATACATACAAGATAATACATACTTTAAACCGAACCCATCTAAATACAGACCTTATTCATAGCAGCATAACTATCACGATAAAGTGTCAAAACAAAACAATTCTGTGCATATATTGGTGAAATAATAATGGATAAAAATCGTCGGTGGAAAGACAAAACCATTTAAGCGCCAATTTTTGTTTCTTAGATAATATTAACAAATATTGTAGGGTGGTCATCTACACTATGCTATAGTCCGTACAAATATAAAATTTATGTATATTTATTATTTACTTTTTATGTATCTTTTTTAACTGACCACATTTGTTTATGGAATACTCTTTTCATGTCCAAAAATATGTATGATCGATAAATCATTCCTGAAAGAGTACCATATACCTCTGCAATGAATGGGTGATTTTAAATTAAAAGAAAATAATGACTACTTCTGTCAAGCTCGGAGACAAATGTTATGCATTATTTTGGAATAAATATCAAATTTAAACCATAGATAGCTTGTACGACGAGACCACATTTAGAATTTAAAAACCTTTTTTGAAATTAATAATCATTAAATTTTAAAAAAACTGATAAAAAAATTATTACAGATATAACGATTCAATACCTATGTACCTATCTACGAAAAATATCAGTCTTACAGACAGGGAATTTAGTAAAATTATAATAAAAAGCAATTTAAATTTAAATTCAACGCAATAATATGTACTTGGTATTTCATTCCAAGTAACCGTTATCCGTATCTGGTACGTTCCATATATGTACCAGCTACTTTGTAGGCGTTCTGGCACATTAACGCGCAAAAAGTAACTCTGGCATATTAAATACTGGCTATTTACTTTTTTGAGTGACTTAATTTCTTGAGATGTCTATATTGGAGTCTTTCATAGTTAAATATAAATAGCAAACACTTAAGCTACAGAGAGGCGACAGGAAGAAATAGTGTAAGACGGTGGATAAATGATATAACCAGGCTTGCGGGAAGCCGCTGGATGCATACGAGTATAGCTCAGAACCATAAACTCAAACTCAAACTCAAAATGTTTTTTATTTAAGTAGATGCTTTACACATGCTTTTAAATCGTCAATTTTTTTTTTCTACCTAGTACAAAGTCCCTACCACGCGGGACTTGTACACTCAACGTTTCGGGAAGTGTTTGCGAAGCGAGAAGAAACGTCGAGCCCAAAAGAAACTCGCTTCAACACATTTTTTAAATAAAATCTTTAATTCTATTACAATTCATGTCAACAATAAAATTGTGAGCTGGAGGATCTATACATGTCCATATATCATACTGAGTAGAAGTCCACACGAAGTCATATTTTAATATGAAAATGATAACAATGAATCTAGGTACAATGTTTAAAACTCAGATTTTCCATATGCAACACCAACTTAAACATTAACAAACAAAAGATACACACACACACACACACACTGATACAAATAATAGAATTAAAAATATATATAAGACAATTAAAAAACTGATTAGTCAAAAATATCGCCCGAATTGTACCTTTAACTTGGCCCTAAATAAATTACTGTACTTTGCACTAGATTACGACCTGATCATCATCATCATCAGCCGAAAGATGTCCACTGCTGGACAAAGGCCTTCCCCAAGGGTTTCCACACCGATAACGGCATGAAAAAATGGTAGGTATATTATCCTGTTACTGATTTATTAAGGTTGTCTATAAAAGGCTTATTTAGACAAAATTTAATATATAATTATCTTAAATTGTCGTGGAAAATTTGTTTTTATAAATATCCATTCGATTTTTAATTGCTAATACATCGTATACTTGAGTATAAACATGTTTCTGTCATACAAAATCAATACAGTGTATCAGTTTTTAATTACAAAATTAAAGTAACCAATACAGCGTTACGTTACCACTACATTAACCAAGTACAAGCAAAACATAAATGAACATATCATTGATCGGTTGCTATTTTTAATTAATAATGCAGTTGATTACTTTTATGTGTTGATTGCATTGTGGTCTCGCATGTAGGTTTCCATTTAACGTAAAAGGAAAAATGCGTAAAATAAAATGAAAAAAACGTAGATTTATGTGCAATTTATTTCTTGAAAAGAAACCATGGGCTGTTTGATTTGTAATTGAATATTTAGTTAAGTGCAATTAGGCATGATACCGCGGTTATTTTAGATATCCTCAGAAGGAGGGGTTATATATCAAAAAGTATTAAAAAGGTTTTTTAAGCATAGGCATAGACAAAGACATGAATTGAGGAAGAGCAAGAAGAAGAACATCATGGACTGATAAAGGAATAGACCGGACATGATATTGTTGCCCTTGGCAGAATGGCGGCAAAGAGAGAGGAGTTTCGGACGATGGTCGCCAACTCCGATGAGGAGCATGGCACCAGAAGAAGAAGAAAAAAACATTTATAATACTCCTCGTATTGCAAATGCCTACAGCCTTCATTTAAATCAATTAATGAAATCTGTTGCATGAAAAAATACACCTAAAATCAAAGTCAATATGGGAAACCTGCACAAAACGATTTCTTTCATTCAAGAAAATCTAAATTCAATGCACCATGAAATATATTTTTATTAGAAAATATGAGTTTCCTGAAAAAGATGTCAAGAATGACGCATTTTTATTGTGAGACTCGAAATTTGCGTTATAACAAATATTATTTCTGCAGTAAGAAACAAATTCAAGACATCAGAATCTCTTGGCGCAAAAAAAACAACTCTTTTTTTTTGTGTTGAAGGTTCTAGCTCTATGGGAAGTTTGGATTCACTTTTACATAAGAAGACAAGCCCAATTAGGGAAGAAAATACTCTATCGAGGACGGTCAAGGCAAACTTTTGCTAAAAATATTGAAAAAGTGTCAAGGAACCGACAAATATGCATGAAAGGAGTAATAAGTGTAGAAGAAGCAAGAGACGTATCGCAAAATAGGAATGAATGGCGATATATGTTTTCTGTCTACCCCTATGGGAAAACGCCTGGAGTGTATTGTGCCCGGGTATTGTGTATGTATGTATGTATACACTGATTTATTAAAACAGAACTTTATCTAGTTCAATTTCTGAAGAACGTTATTGTTTTGTCTACATGAGAAGTCATTATTAAATGACTCTTTTTTTATGATTCTCCTTGACGGAGCTATCCTATAGAAACCATGCAGTTTTACGGGATAAAACTTATATATAACTTATATGTATATTAATTTGAAAAGAAATAGTAACTGTACAGCTTAGAAATATATTAATTAATTGCTTTATCTTTTTAAATATCTATCTAGTATGGGAAGAGCTCCATGCCCCAGCAGTGGGGCTAACATGGGTGGTTAACGTTCAGATCATAAATACCTAATTATGGACTCTATACAATTTTTATAAAAAAATTAAATTACATATTCTGTTCTTAATCTGCGTGAAAATATAAATAACCATGACCAAACGATAAAAATTAACAGACATTTACTTATTTTGGCGATGTTGCATGCAATAAAGAAATAAAATGATATTATCATATGGATGAAACAATTACGTTTTGAAAATTAATATTGTCACACTTCGAATTTGGTAAAATGTAGGTAGATATTTAAAAACCAGATTCGTAGGTTTTATGTTTTATATAAAAATGACATCGTTCGTTTAATGGCATATTTTATTACCAATAGAATACAAATTTCTAGATTTGATGGTTTAATTCGATTTTTAGTATTATGTATATTTAGATAATATGATCGTAAAATAAAATATTATAGCGTTGATTGAATATTTGAAACAAGTATTCTTATATTATAATATATCTAGTTCTCCCGACACATGCACACAGGAAATCTTAGTGGGAGAACGAGAGCAGCACAAAATATGTACCTAACTTTAAGGAACAAATAAAGAATTATTATAATAATATACATATTATTTATTTATCCTTTTCATTACAAGTTTTATATTAATTATTCGATATAATCATCATAAAATAAAGTTCATGTATTGAATATAACCGTCGTTCATTGTTTCTTTGTGCAGGTTAATCTAATGTAATATAATATTACCAAAGCAAAATTAAAATAAGGATAATATGAATAAATCAAGGGGCACGGTAGTGCACCCGCCAAGTTAACTAAATATTTAAAAGTTCTGTATTTATTTATTCTATGTTGTTCTCGGGATGTTTATTATACATTTAGATTTTATTATATTATTTTTATCCGCATGTGTTTTATCTCAGCCGTGTTTGTAACCAATGAAATTTATTATCCAGCTGTTTGGACAGTGTTTGACAGTTTTACAGGTATTTTTACAACTAACCGTTAATTTACGATTGGGTTAGAGGATAATTTGTTTAAATTAAGACTAATGAAAGCAGTGGCCAATGAAAGTAGCGCTCCGTTATACCGCATTTGCGTCAGAGATTCTTTTACTGAGTAAAAAATGAATAACAATTTTTGGCAGAGTAAAATTAAGGAATATGTAACACATCTATTGAAATAAGTATAAAGCTTAAAGTAATGTAATGTTTTATTTTTATCGCACAGATTTTGTACAGTCACTATTTTCAAAGACTTACCAACGTTTCGATTCATGATTGTCGAAATTAAAAAATAACGTCATTAATTACTATATAATTGGTGCATATCCATGTTTTTATTAATTAATTTACCTGTTTCTTTGTTGTTCCATTAATGTTTATGTACCGATCCTATTCAACAAATACTAAAAAATCTATACCATTAAATCGTGTGACGCATTCTCAAACTAAATCAGTCTTAATTTTGGACATTGCATTATGACTATGACGTTAACTATTAGTTAATCTATGTTATGGCCAAACTGCTAGTTTTATTTATTTATACGATAATTCAAACAATAGCTCTACCATAGAAAAGAATATCTTGTTTCTGACTCTACGCTGTCGTGCTTTAGAAGTGAAAACTAACGCCATCTAACGATGGTAAGGGGAACTACTGTTACTTTTCCATTATAAAATTTTGTACAAATATCAAATCTACTGCTTGTACTTGAAATTAGTGTCTTGCATTTTATAAATTGTTTTTATACCCAAGTTTTCTAAGTTTCTCTTCATTGCTTCTGTAATAACACAGATAATACCTATTTATACAAGTGTTGATACTGTAATTAACAAATTAATAAATTAACAATGGCCGACAGCCATTCTAGTTAAGTGAACAATAAATTAACGATTTGCGTAAAATTGAAGCAAACAAAACACCATTTAAGTATTAAGTAGGTAATCGTCATATTTTCATTTACAATAATTTACATTAACATAGTATGGTTATGTATAATAAATAATTATTATAATTTATCAATAAAATCGCTTATCAATATATCGATATTATTACACACACAAAACTCAAATGACGGTTCCTAAATTAAAAGATTATACTAAACGCGAAAAAAGGACGATACTTCCCCTCTGTAAAGGTAATTAATTAAAATTTAAAATATTAAAATTATATTTTATTAATTTGTAGAAAATTGTGTAGCTATGTGAAATGTTTTTAAATTGTAGAGGTAGAACCTAGACTTAAAAAGCGCATCTTAATATGTCATAAAAATTAATATAATTTTTCCATAATATTTCCGAAATACATAACAATTTAACGGATACTTCTATAAGTATAATAAGTAATAACTCTTCTGGCGATATAACAAGGATGTTATGTTTTCTAAATGTTGGATAATCTTATACAAATATAGCAAGTACTTCTTATATCACATTCACGCGACAATTTAAACGAAACTCTAAAGCAAATATTGATTTTATTAAGTTGCGCATAATTTTCAATAATAAATTTAACACCTGTACAAATTATTGTCAAAAATACCATCTTTTATAACATAATAAGATAAACCAGGCGATAAATTAACATACCGGTGTTATTATTAACACCTAAACTTTTTTATTTGGAATGTCGTTTTTTTTTGTGTTAAAATATGTATTCAAAAAAAACATCCTAATACCTAACACCCCATTACCTTTATACAAGATATACTGCGAATTATATAAAAAAAGTATGAACCTTTTTTATAGGTATTGAAACATAATTTACTTGCTGTATCAATCCGCGCTTTATATAAGGTGCTACTTTATTAGTGCCCGATATTTTAGTCAGTGCTTCTACTCCTGATTCTGATCAACTTTCCCCAAGGAACCCATAATCAAATCGCAAAAAAAATTTTGGACTCTTCATACTAATTTGGCCGCTCGGCCGATCAATGTGTATGAAGAGTCCAAAATTTTTTTTGCGATTTGACTATGGGTTCCTTGGGGAAAGTTGATCAGAATCAGGAGTAGAAGCACTGACTAAAATATCGGGCACTAATAAAGTAGCACCTTATATATTTTTTTACATTACATAAAATATGCAATCATAGTAATAAAAATACAAATGAATATTATCCTTATGGGTATTTTTACTTACATCAGATAATTAAAATAGATTAAGCCTTAATTAAAATTAAAATAAAAAATAAACAAATTAATTCTTACCTTATCAAAACAAATTGAATATCCCACAACAATCCGCCATATTTAGAAAATAAAAACTTTTTAAAACTTAAACAACAAAACCTTACAGCCTAGCACATACACTCACAAACACTACACGTTTTTGAACGAAAAATAGGAATACTGTCCAAATCACGACAATGTAATCCGGAAAAATGAGCTAATTTAATTATTTTTTACATATAATTAAAAAGGTTTTTGTCGTAAATGAAACGTCGGGCGCGATACGCGAATGCCAGTGACTGGCGAATAATACCGGCCAGCCCCTCTACTGAAGGCGTGGCATAAGCCCTCCTTGGGCGGGGCTCGTACACGGCATAATGCGTTTTTTCCTTAGCCCATTTTTATTTTTATTCGTTCAGAAACTCCTTAGTGGTTTTATTATTTTTCGTGTTTCAACCAGTGTCTTATTATAATGTAATATGTGTTTGTTTGTTGTATTTAAATAAAAGTGAAGTTGTCATTTCGTATTTGTACGAATTGAAGGTTTAGTAAGTCGAGTCATTTTGGTTTGACTTAATTGAGTGACATTTTTATTTAATTTTGACTTTGTAATTTTAATTTAATACAGTACGTCTACCCGGTTTATTTTATGAACATTTTCGAAAACGATTTTAATGCTTTTTGACGTCCACTTAAGTATCTTAATGTTATACAATGAGATGGTATTATAGCTCTTACTTATTATAATTTAAAAAAAGCACTCTGGCGCTTAAGTGATTTTGCCTTTCCACTAACGATTTTAATTAATGGAAAATTAATAATAATTGTAGTTTAAAATTTCAATTTCTAAATTAATGTTATATAATTACGATAGGTATAAAATTTATTATTGTAACTAGTTAGTAGTATTTTGTAGAACTTAGGTATTCTATTATTATATTAAAAACATAATTTCAAAATTGTTTTGAAGACATTTGATTAAGTACCATTTAATTATCATTTTGACACAAAATACTAAACGAAATTGACCATTTTTACTTGTAAGTATCATACTTATAATGATTTAGGTTTTTTTAATGTAGGTACTTATATTTGATATTTAAACAAGATGATTTTAAATAAAATTTGCCTTGCTATCTTTCCGGTCATTACCGTTACCAAGTATTTATTTTCTATCACTTTTAATTAAATGACAAAAATTTACTCTCTATACAAAAATGGACAATCCGACGATAGAGTTGATGTTTTTTGACGTTTTTGAAAAAGTACATAGTAGAACAACAGTTGTCGCATTTCACCTGAAGTATAGCCAGGATATTTTCAGCCATTAAAAAAATAAAAAAATACCAAGTCTGTGTTGCAAATGTATAGAAAGTGAGAACAATAATTTTAATATTTATTCAAAATCTTAAATCCTTTTTATTGCTTTTTAGTTTCATATGGAAACAGAAAATTTGTTTAAAATAAAAAAAAAACAGCCAAGTGCGAGTCGGACTCGGACACCGAGGAATCCAAATAAATTCAGAATCACACATGTTTTGAACTCTATATCAAATACTCAGGCCTGCAATCCCTTGAAGCTGTGAAAAAATCAAACTTCTATGCCAACGCAATCACAAGGTTCGGAACCGGTTAACAAATACCGGTTAATTTCGTTCGAATTTCGGTTAACGATTCCGTTCAGGTTAAAACCGGGTTCCAGCTTAACCGGTAAATTTGAATAAAATATCGGTTAATCAGGAAGCGGTTTTCTAACCGAAATAAGAACTAAATTAACCGGTTAAAACCAAACTTAGTCAAGTACAGGCGCGTCGCGCGGGTGCCACTGCCCGAGTCTTCTGCTCACTTTCTCGCACGCTTTCAATTGATTCCACGCGGCAAATATGCCTACAAAGTCGCATATTCTTCAAATTAACCGGTTAATTCCGTTCGAACGAAAAAATATCGGTTTTGGTTAAACCGGTTAAATATACCGGTAACCGAAACCTGAACGAAACCTTAACCGAAATTATTTCGATATAGGGGTCAATGACCGAAACCGGTATTTTCAAAAAACCGGTTTCCGAACCCTGCGCAATCAAGAGATACGGCCGTTTATGCCGCATATTTGGACACTCGCATAAAACCTATAGGGTACTTCCCGTTGACCTAGATTCATGAAATTTGGCAACGAGCAATGCACAAGTAAAGATAAAAGTCCCATAAATATGGTTTTCGGACTTTTTCCTTTATCTCTTTTTGACTTTATATCTTTATTGCGTTGGCGTAGAAGTTTGATTTTTTCACAGCTTCAAGGAATTGTAGGCCTGAGTATTTGATATAAACAAATTGATATGTCTACGCGTTGAAAAAGGGTCTTGACAAACAGACAGACGGACAACGAAGTGATCCCATAAGGGTTCCTTTTCTCCTTTTGAGATACGGAACCCTACTAATTGAAAACTTATATGTACTTACTTACCTATGTATCTATCTTAAATACTAACATATCCACTGCAATCTGAATACAAGAACTACAAGAAGGTTTATATATTTTTGTAAAAACAATAAAAATGAAACAATACGTAAGTATCGTAAGATTCTACCACTTAAAACTTAAAGTTTCAACCGCTTAGAAATTGTACACTTAATAATTTTAATTGGGTTCGATCCCCACCCAGGGCAAACATTTCTGTGATGAGAAGATTTGTTTGCTCTGTGTCTGGGTGTATTATATCTATATATGTATGTATTTAAATGTATATCAGTCTCTGGTTTCCATAGTACAGGGAATCCTAGTTTGGGGCCAGATGACCGTGTGTGATTTGTCCCGGATATTATTATTATTATTTCCTCAACAATCAACATAATTATGTACAAAATTAATTACTTTGTACTTAATTACAATCAGTATTCATTAGTCTATGATTACAATATGTAATTTATATTTCGTAAGGAACCAAGTAATATGTGGAAAACCCAATCAAAAGACATTTAACATGACATGCAATATTTTTTTGTACATAATACGATATTAGTAGACCTATTTTTTTCATTTTTGGATGTAAAAATAATATCATAAAATAAATATGAGGTCCATAGAAAAAAATAGAAGTACCTTTAATCTCTTTTTGTCTCTGGTAATGATTACTTTGTTTTGTACCTACAACAGTTTCCTGAACACCCCTTATAGGTAGTTACCGCTGCACGGGGGCTGACAAAGGGGGTGCGAAAAATAAAATTAAAAGACGTCGTCGGAAGAAAGCTCCCCGTTTTAATTAGTCACTGTTTTTAAGAGTAGCTACAGAATCTTCGTGCTATGTTTAGACGTATTAGTTGACTGTTCATTCTATTCGATAAACCCTGATTCGTGGTCTTGCGATATTTTTTTAAATTTTAAATACACCAGTATTTAAAATTTTTCAAAGTTAGCTATGTTTACCCCGTTGTCTCTAACGTTTTGTGATAGGAAAATAGCTATGACTCGATTTAGTTTAGCAGTCAATTAGCAATCAAAAGAAGAGTAAATCAGGAGAAGCTTAAGCTACAGGAGGCATTTTCCAATACCCATCGTGACCCTCATTTGATATTTCCGTTCTGTTATCATTCGATTTTTCCAAATGTCTAACCTATTTAATGTAAATAAATAATTTAATTTAATTTTGCATAATAAAACATTAATAAAGTGTTATTAAACTGTCGCATTATAGTTCCCTATAGCTACTATTCGATAAAAATATTATGATAATTTGTAGTTGTAAATTGTTATTCAATGGCTTAGGCTAAGTTTGGATCACCGCATCTTACCCGCACCTTTAGAGAGGGGTAGGGAGTAGAGTAGTCTCTATGTAGCACTAATGTTTCATTGTGGTTTAGTAGATACCTAGTCTAAATAAATAAATTAGTTTCTATTTCTATTTCGCAAATACTCCCCCCTACACCGTTAATACCTACTTTTGATTATAGTTTCTTGGTGGATCATTATATCACTCATTTTGGCAAGGATTTTTCACTAATTCCACTTAAATTTTAAATAAAACGACACTACTAAATAAGTAAAAGTTTTGTTTTATTTAATTACTTTTTTTGGAATTAGTGAAAGATCTTTGCCAAGATGAGGAATCTGATTGCACTTCAAAGAACCGATCAGCGTGATATATGGTATACCATGTCCTATCAGACAGATATAAGAGGCGGCATTTTTACCGCATTTGCTATTGGAAACCAAGACCCTTTGGGTCACTGAGCCAGCGAAGCAGATAGATACGAGTAGATAGATACATAAAAGCATTTATTAACAACTCATTACGTCCCCACTGCAGGGGCACGGGTCTCTTCCCATACACCGGGAAGTTAAGGCCATACTCCACACACGGGGGCCAAGTCCGGATTGATGGAGGTTGTGGGGCGGGTGGCCAACCCCAGTGTCAGAAGTTTTCAAGATAAAAGCACTTATTGTTTTTCTTTATTGTTTTGATTTATTTAAGTAAGTAGGTACGTAAGTAGGTGAGTAAGTAGTCTAAACGGAGCATCAAGCTACCTCCATTAACCGACAGTGAACAAAATAAGACTTATCTCAGGAACTGCGTAGGTATAACGTGACAAAGCGATGACATGACGTCACAGCGCAAATTTGCGACTACCCTCACTTTTTTAATTAAACTTTTTTTCTCTTCCTCCTCCAATTTCTTTTCGTAACTAATTTGTTGTAGGCTAATGTTTTACTGCTTTTAACAAGTCACTCTGTGTAAGGGAGTGTTTTGTTTTATTGGAGTACCTAAAAGTAACAATTTAAGTTGTAATTGGAATTTATTTTAAAAAAGCAGACACAATTAATTAAAGATACTCTTAAAGACAAATCGTAGGTAAATTTTATTTTTAATGCGACAAAATTGGTAAACATGTAATGAGCATGAAGAGATATGAAATAAAAAAAAACAGCCCGCGTTCTATGATGTGGCGAATATTCACCTAAAAAACTGAAATATATTATAGATACTCGTATATATGAACATATCCAGCCTACTATTCGGATAAAATGTGACTTATATTTGGTTACCACTGGTCCAGCTTATCTCAGGAGTGTCTGATATTCTGTGAGAAAGATGGAAGAGTGAGCTCTGTGTGCATGTGACCTGTCTATTGTCTAGGAAACTTTTTGTTACCATATTATAAATATCAATGAGATTTTTTTATTTTATTTTTATGGCAGAGGTGGCAAACGAGCAGACAGATCACCTGATGGTAAGCGATTACCGCCGCCCATAGACACCCGCAACACCAGAGGAGTCACAAGTGCGTTGCCGGCCTTTGATTTGGGAGTACGCTCTTTTCTTGAAGGTTTGAATGTCGTATCGGTCCGGAAATACGGCAGGCGACAATTCAGTCCACAGTTTGGTTGTGCGAGGCAGAAAGTTTCTAGTGAAACGCACAGTTGTGGACTGCCAACCATCTATGTGATGGGGATGAATATGTTGTGTTATCTTGTAAATCTATTTCTTAATTTTATTTTAATGTTTTAATGAATTTACATTTTTTCTATATAAGTTTATTTATTTGTGTTATATACTTTCTTTAATAATACTGTGAAAAGGTGTATATCTGTAATGAAGTGTTTTTAAAATGAAATAAATAAATAAATAAAATAAATAAAATATGCCTTTTGTTACACCACTGATTAAATAAAACAACAATTTTGGAATCTTCATAAAAAATAACGTAAGTACCTAATCTCCTTTTAAGTTACCTGCTCAAAGGTTGACTGGAAGAGATCCCTGTCAGGGATTAGTCCGCCTTTGTATGTACAATGTGTTATTTTTACACACAAAATTGTTGTGTAAAATGTATGTTTTTTACATTTTCTTTTTAATTATAAATAATTATTATTGTCATTTAATATTTAATGAATTTGCATGCTTGCCTCGAGCAGAATACTGTACTGGACGTTAATTTAAGACATATGTATTGACATGACTGTATTCTTGCAAATAAATGATTTCTATTTTTTCTATTCTATTCTGAAGAGATTACAAACAAACAGAAAAAATGGTTAGTCCGATGATCGATTTGTATGGAGAGTTCAATTTTTTTGTGACGTTTATTTAAAAAGTGGTAGAACATATTTGACCCAAATAATATTCTTTATTTTATTATCCCCGCGGTATAATACCCACTTAAAAAACAACTTGTACTTATACAGGGTGTAACAAAATTGGTATAGGACCCGTTAACAGGGGATTCTACTCATCGTACTGAACAACTTTTGTTCTACGACCGGGTTACCGCGTTTTGTCGTAACATAGCTTAATTTGATCTACTACTCCTGACCTAACACGTAATGTGGTCAAACATTTATTTGCTCCATTTAATACCATAATACAAAAAAGCGTAACCTTAAAATCCTATAGAATATTTCGTACAAACAAATCGCAAACTTTAAACGCGTTTTTCTCAACTTCAGTATTTTTAGGTTACCGCGTTTTTTCATCTGAGGGCAGTGCAGCAGACATGCCCTGCCCAATTCCCCTTCAGTTTGGCAGCCTTTTCCCTGACATCAGTTATACGGATATCAGTATTTAACTCCTAAAAAAAGTTAGATACTTCTCATACTAATAAATCAGATAATTAGTCGTATAGAAAGTACTTTTTTGCGAATCGAGTAAGTTTACCTAGCTTTTTTTAAATCTATCAGGGTTTTTGGTGGAAGTTGTTCAGTTTCTTGAGTAGGAGCCACGGTTAATTTTTTCAGAATAACCTATATTAATTAACTATTACTTAACTATCTACTAGAACCCTACGACGATTGGAACTTAAAATATACCTATTAATTCTTTAAAATTGTATACTACGTGCTTAATTTAAAAACCAATTGTGTAACATTATACCTACATCGGACATCCATAATTTAAGAAACTAACATCATACTAACTACAACTAAATTTCCCAACGTATTAATTAAAACGAATAAGAATGCAATTACTTACAACTGCAATTCTTTCACCGCCCCTGTATTCCGTAACAGCTATAGAGTTTCTTTCATAATTTACTCTCTCATAAATTCATAAATCAGAATCAGACTCAGAATCTCCTTTTATGAACTATTATCACGAATTACTTACTCATAATCTTAAGCGATAATTACGGTCTTTTTTAACAAAAAGAAACCTCTAATTAAGAACCGCAATATAATGTTAGTTAGTTTATCTGAGAGTTAGGCGGATATCACACTGCACCGGAATCCGCTCCGTCGTCGTGCGGTGCTGCGAATTTTTACTTGACACTGTCATAGAAAAAAACCGCAACACCGCACACCAGAGTGGATTCTATCGCAGTGTGATATCCGCCTTAATGATTCGACCAACAAAGTTATAACTGAAGAAGAATAAGTGGCGATGTGAAACAATCCTTTTTCGAGACTGCTAGCGCCATCTCGTGTTGAGTAGTCACATTAGCTAAGAAGCGACATCTATTGTCGAGTAGCATAACTACAGTAACTGAACGTTTGCGACTCTACTAACATACCACTGACTTATTTTACTTTCCGATAGATGGCGCGGTTGTCAAATAAAGCGCCATCTAGCAGCGCGAACACAAACTAAATTATTTGTTTTATGTGACTACAGATGGCGCTAATAAAAAACTTTTTTGGTAAACTTTTATTTTACGGTTTTTTGCTTTAAAACGCTCCGCTCTACGTCTATTACAGACGATTTACTGATTCAAGTGTGAATAGACATCAAAAATTAATCTAAAACTGATAATCTAATCCTAAACGAATTCAGGGGTGGAAACGGTATACTCGGCTAAAAATACTGATTTTACTGACGTCTGAACTCGAAATTACTGACCTTTTACTGACGTTTATTGAAGACCATTTGAGGATATTCTCAGTAATAAGAAAAATTCACACCATCCCCATATTGTGGATATGTCAATACCGTGCATTTTACAGATTTTACCTACATTAGCGGCTTCTTACTTTGACGACGCATGCATCGAGCAATTAATTATAATGAATTATACTTTTAGCTTTGAGTGCGACTGCGACCGAACGTCGCACACAAGATTCGCTAACTTATTATCTGTTATCTCTAAATAAACTATAACTTGAACTTGTGAATCTTTTGCACTCCACTCAGTAACTCACTGTGTATGGTGGCCTCCACACACCACACAAATGTAAAACTGAAACTTTTTACTTAAAATTGAAAAACAAACTATCAAATAAATGCATCTATTAAAAAATATATAAACTATCAAATAAATGCATCTATTTAAAAAATATTTATGTTCCTGCTCCTTTTTTTAAAATAATTCATTTAGGTTAGGTACCATTATTGTTTTTCATATGCAAATAGTTTTCGTAGCGGAAAATCTTAAAACGGCGAAGTAAACTGACCTAACTGTCAATTTTCTGAAAACTGACTTTTACTGACCAAAGCAAAAAATACTGACTTTTACTGACTTTTTTCCACACCTGCGAATTCTTTCCTAATGATCTTGCGAACTGCGTGCGTATTGCTCCTTGGTATCATCTCACCATCAGTTAGATAGGGGTAGAAAAAAAAAACTCAAAATGACGAATAACATAAAATATATTTCTTAGATCCTAATTTTAAAATACCTATTACAATCTATATTTAGAAATTCTTCGCCGCGACACCCCTCGCCACACAAATAAGTAATTATTTTATATATTTTTAATAATTATTTTTCTCTTCAATTGCACAGTTTCATTTTTTAAATATAATATCGAGGTTTCTAAGGAATGTTCAGAAGCTTTATAATTTTTTTACTTACCACAAACCTAATACATATTTGACAGTTCTTCTGATATTTTTTTTAATTTTTACACCGAAACCATTATTAATACATCTTTCATTAATTCAAAGACACCCAAATGAAATCAACAGCGTTTTAAAATGTCAAGTTTGTTAAGGTTGTTTTTTACTCATGAATCTGGACAACTTTTGGTTATATATTTTTTTTAAGTTACCATACAAAGTCAATTTTTTTTAAGTCTTACAACCATAAAACAACGATTGCTCAATTTCATAAGTAAAAAAAGTACTACTGCAATATACATACAATTTTTCTTTGACAAAACAGAAATCCCTTCCGGGGTCACTTATCTTATGCCTGTCAAAGCTAATTTTCCCAAAAACAGAATTTCATCACAAACTTCTCCATCTTAAAACCCACCCCGTTTCTTCTTTTTCTTCCTCCTCACATCCCTCACATCCCTATAATCACTCTCAACACTCCCATTAATATCCTGATACCCCTCCACTTTGCTCGACTCGTAATCTGGAAAATTTATACCCTCCGTCTGCTGGTAGTTCTCCGAGAAGGATTCTGAGAATTTCGTGCTCAATGTTTCTGAGCCGAAGAACTTGTTGGTGAAGGTTTCTTGGCTGGTCTGCTGGAGATTGTGGTACTTGTCTTGAGGGTAGAAGGTGTTGAGGAGTGTGGCTGCCAGGGTGACGGGGGAAGCGCTGGGAGCGCCCTGAGGCAGCGGTCAGAACTTCAGGTCCTGCGCGTGAATGAATTACTATTAGAATAAGGTAGTAAAGACGTGTATTTGAAAAAATGTGTTGGAGGGAGTTTCTTTTGGACCCGACATTTATTCTCTCTCCGCAAACACTTCCCGAAACGTTGGGTATACGAGTTTCGAGTGGTAGGAACTTTGTACTAGGTATAAAAAGAATCTCGATTTACAAGAATGTGTACAGCATCTACTTAAATTAAAAAAAAAAACATTTTTGGTAATAGGTTGTTTAAATGAATGAACGAATCAAATGAACAAAAAAACATCATAAAACAGGAAAAAATACAGTGTAAAATTAAAATCGCGGGCCAAATTTTAACTGTGTTCTACTTAGCTCATCTTTTTTGTATGAAGAGTAAAACTTTTTTATAAACAATATACCTACATGAATGAAATTTCTACAAGTAGGTGATCTTCTAGCTAAAGAAAGCTATTCCAGACAAATCTTTTTTTTAATGTGTGTGGAGTATGGCCTAACCTTCCCGAGGTATGGGAAGAGACCCGTGCCCCTGCAGTGGGGACGATGGGTTTAACGACATACCTTGATAGCCTGGGGCAAGTCGGGCAGTCTCATATCTCTCAGCTGTTGGGGCAGGTTCATACTCTTCACGGCCGACACGGCCCGCGCGGGCGCAGCCGATATGCCCGCCTGCAAAATTGAACATATTTTTTTCAAAATAGTTGGTTGTTTAAAAGTGAAGTCATGTACACAAAACACATAGATCCAGAAGGTCCGCTCAATACGCTCACAAAAATCCTAAGCATATACATGCTTATAGACGTATGCGGTCGTTGTAGGCAAGATCACGTACTGTGCGATCGTGACATTGCCACGATGCCTTTCTATAAGCATGTACAGGGTGTAACAGAAATATGTGACAATACTTCAAGGTTGGCTTTTACCCATCAAACTGAACAACTTTTGTTCTACAACTTTGTTGAGATCGCAAATTTTTTATTGGACTTTTCATACAAATCGATCAGCTGGCGAACCAAGTTTGTATGAAAAGTCCAAAAAATTTTTTGCGATTTCAACAAAGTTGTAGAACAAAAGTTGTTCAGTTTGATGGGTAAAAGCCCACCTTGAAGTATTGTCACACACTTCTGTTACACCTTGTATATGCTTACGATTTTAGTGGTTTGTATTGAGCGGACCTTCTGTGTCTCTTTTGAGTCATGTAGACGGAGTTTTTAGATAAATATTGTAAAAAAATATGATTTGCGTTTTATATTATCATAATTAAAGGGGACCAGAAATATTGTGGTGTGTACTAAGCATGTATTACCCTATCCTCCCTACATTATTGGTACTTTGCTCATTGAACATTAATTACCTATCTAATTTAGAACAAATAAAATATATTAATTTAGGATCTAAACAAAATATTCCTTTTATTATTTAATTTGTATACTGATTCAGCATAATATTTGTTAGTTCATCATACAGTAACAAGCTATGTACTACTTATGTTTTAATACGCATCAGCTGGTACCCAAGATACAGGCTGTGCCTAGTTTGGGACCCATGTAAAATTACTATGCATGAAAATTACTGTTTTAGTAAATCATTTGTATTGACAATATTTTCAAATATTGATAATACAGGGTGATTATAAAATGTCTGGCAATATTTTAACTGTGGCTTCTACTCATTAAACTGAACAACTTTTCCCAAGACATCAAACTGAACAACTTTTCCCAAGAAAGTCACGGTCAAAAAGCAAAAAAAAATTTGGATTTCCCATACAAAGTTCATAAACCAGCTGACGGATTTGTATGAAGAGTCCAAAAATTTTTTTGCTTTTTGACCACGAGTTTCTTGGGGAAAGTTGTTCAGTTTGATGAGTAGAAGCCACAGTTAAAATATTGCCCGACATTTTTTTATCACCCTGTATTACTGGTTGGAATTAACTTCTGACGGCTACTGAGCAATGGATTGACAGTAATATTGATGAAAAAAACTGTCATTGCCGATCACAGTGCCTTTTTTTATTTTTTTATGGCATAGCTGGCAAACGAGCAGACGGATCACCTGATGGTAAGCGATTAGGCAATCTTTAAAAACACAACCTGAAACCATAGACAAAAAACCATAGACAAGCAAAAAAATATAGAAGTGGGCTGGCCATAGACAAACCACGTTCCAAAAATTGACAGTAATCACATATAGCTTCGGATTGCCAATTGAATTCTTAACGATACAGTGTATTTCGAGATGCGAAAAACATAATATGAGTTATTTGACGGGTTTTGTAACAATACATCCAATCAGAATGACTAAATTCGTATGTAATAGTTTATTTTTATTTTTCAAATGTTGTGCAGATCGTGGTCTTTGAAATTCTTGAATGAAATCTTCACCCAAGTGAGTGGAAAAGACCGAAAGTGAACTGAAAAATCGTTATTTTCACGATACGCAACTTTATGTATGCAGTGAATGAAATCTTTACTGCGAACAAGATAAAGTTGAATATCGTTTGACTATGTACTTGATAACGTTGTAATCTATTCGTTCACGTCAAACTCGCACAACCATGAAAAAGTTCGTTCAATCATATGTCAATCAAACAAAAACTAGATGACGAGAATCAAGATATCAAAGTAATTCACTGATTATTATCACCCAACAACTCTATAATAACTCAAGCAAGATGTTAAGGCTTGAAACTGTTCGGAAAACATTAAACTTCAGAATATATTATACCTCAGAATGTGCCTCAAACTTTTGAGAAACCGGACTCCTCAAGACACTGAACAATCAGCTAATAAACTCAGTATAGGTACTCTAATACACTCTAAAACGCCTAATGGGTCTGAAAAACAACAATCTGAAATTGTACCGGATATTGAAGAACCAGACATTGACTCTTCAAGCCTCTGAACTTAATAGTCTGATCGTCAAGAAGACTACAAAACTGAAGAACAACAATCTGTAGTTGAACCAGTTGTTAAAGAAAAAGACGAGAGAAGAGAGTTAAGTCTCTTCATGACAGAAGTCTTCTCCGTAAACTCTCCCTTTGGAGGGCAGAGGCAGTTCATCTTAAGGAGTCCTCTCTGGTGCATGAACTTCCACAATACTTAGTAATAATTTGTTTTTTTGTGATATATTTTTAGTTATTTTATGCATTGGTTGAAAATATTATCTTGAAAAAATAATTACATATGATAACAAATGGTTTTTGTGTACTTTCCTCTGAAACAAAGCTATTGTTCGATATGTGTAACAGATTTTATGTGAAAATCCCGATTCTGTGCCGCTCCTGCAGTGCGTTCTAAGGGTATGCTCTGGCAGCAACTGTTCACTCTGATAACTTGATAGCCTTTTATACGTAGGTATTTAAATAGAATAGAATGCAGGGCTGATCTACGTTAACAGATGCCAGTATTATGTGTTTCCTGGACCTTTTCATGTAGGTAGTCAGTTTTAATCAGTTTTTGAATCCTTGTCTTTTATTAAAATAACAGTTTCGGTTGCATAGATCATTTCGTTAGTACAGTGTGGTTCAAATTGATCATGATCACCGCGCCCCTGTTATAAATTGACTCAAACGGTTATTAGGCTAATATTACTATTCAGAGAACTACCAGATTGGTGGCAGTGGTGATCTGTGTGTTTAAGGGTGGTCTATTAGGTGCCTAATAATAAATAAAAACAAATTTCAACCAATAATGATTTATTATTTTAAACAATTTGTAAAAATAGAAATAATATTATATTATGATATTACATGTTAAACAGTCTTTATTATTTTTATTAACATTTTCAATTATTTGGTTTAGGTAGAAAATGTAAAAATATATATTTTTTAATAGTAACATACATATTTCTTTTCGCATCGCATCATCATCAGCGATAAGACGTCCACTGCTGGACAAAGGCCTCCCTCATCCAAGAAGTTGGTAACTTTTATATGCATATAGCCTATAAAACAGTACCATAGAAAAATAATCTCTAGAAATACGTAAAAAAAATCAAAAATATGGGTACGTACAAGTGTTGGGCGTTAATCAATTATTTTTTCAATCAATCAATCAATTAATTAATTGATTAAAAGGTTAATTGCAATTAAATTAATCTCAATTAAACTTTTAGTTGCACTCTGCAATTAAATTATTAATTGATATAAAAACAATAATTGCAATTAAATTAATTGCAATTAAACTTTTAGTTGCACGCCCCAGATGCGCCAAGATGTTACAGGGGCGCCCTTGGAGCCCCAAGGGGGGTACGGGGGCGCCAAGGGGGCGTTAACGGCCCCTTGTCGCCCATCTTGTCCCTCCTGCCCCCTTTCCCCTTTTGTCCCCCTTGCCCCTCCTGACCTCTTTCCGCCTCCTGCCCCCTCCCCCCTGTTGCCCCCCTTCCCCCTCCCCCCTTGGTGCTCCCTTAACTCTTCCTTGGCACCACCTTAACCTCCCCCTTGGCGCCCCTTAACATTCCCTTGGCAAACCGGGGGGGGGGGGGGGGGGGCAAGGAGGGGGGCGCCAATGGGGGGAAGAAGGGGGATCACAGTGTGGAAGGGGGGCAGGACGGGCAATGGGCAGGAGGTGCAGGGGGCAGGAGGGGCAAGGACAGGCGGGACAACGGTGGCAGGAGGGCAAGGGGGCGTTAACGCCCCCCTGCCCCCTGCCCCTCCTGCCCCTTGCCACCTTTGCCTCTCCTGCCCCCATTCCACTTTGCGGCCTGCTCTCCTCCTCCCCTTGGTCTCTTGGCACCACCTTGGCGCCCCCTTAACATCCCCTTGGCACCCCCTCGGTGCCTCCGGGGCGTCCCCTTAATATCCCGCGCCCCCTTGGCACCCCTTTGGCACCTTTTAATTGTTAGTTTTGTTTAAAATTAAAATTAATTAATTGTTAATTGTAGCAAATCACGATTAACAATTAATTGTTAATTGCTGCTACTTACAATTACAATTGATCTATTGTTAGTTGTACATTTAGCAATTAATCAATTGTTAATTGCAATTTGCCCAGCACTGGTACGTACTAAAATAAGTATGGAAACCTGAAATGCTCCAGCCAACCTAGTGTCAGAAAGACTGACCACTTCATTTTTTAAGTTTTAAGTTTAACGAACTATGTGCAGGAGCCGTTAACTTTTCTCATTACACAGACTGCTGAAATTGTTACAAAATTTTAAAAATTGATGAGTTGTTTGTTTAGAACTGTTCTCTAATGATGCTGAAGATGGAAGACGGCTTATCACCAAGATTCCTCAACATAATGTGGAACTGCCTATCTTCATATCGGAACACATCAATTCCGTTACAAACAGCTGTAAAATTTTAATTACTTTATTAACTTTGATCAATTACCTACACAATACCTACATGTTCATTTTATTAAAAAAAAGTTATGTTTATTGTTTTAATGGAAGAGAAAACAGAGAAATAAGATAGCTATATTTTTCTGTCAGCCAAAAAAATGAGACAGTGACAAGGCACTGTCATATATTTGCATGAAGCATCTATTTGTAGTGCCTTGGTATTGTTAGTGCATATTACAAGGATTTACTTTAGCGTCTATCAAATACAAGAGATTACAAGAAACACATTTCTATTTGTATAGTTTGTTATTACTTTATTGTCAGAAAAATGTATAAAAGTTCTTGGAACACAAAAGCAGCTGCTGTTATTTTGAGTGTGGCTGTTATTTCAGGCTCAGTCAGATCATACTGCCATGAAACCTTGAACGGTATCTGGAACAACACAATTCTATTAACTCTTATTACAACAAGAAGTCTGCTGCCACCATTTCTCATTTTATCCACACAGCAGCCGAGTACAGTTACCTTTCCACAGACACTGTACTGAGACGTACTTAAGGAAATTGAGGCCTTGCAAACAAGCCAAAAATGGAGCCAGCTCAGCTGCAGGAGACCGTCATTTGATTTGGTTTGATTACAGTTTTATATTTTCATAATGGAGATCACATAGCGAGTTTGATTTCAATTTCGTTAAGGTTTTCTATAATAGGTACCATATAATGTAGATTACACTCCGGATTTTTTGTGTAATTAGTTGAAATTAAGTATTTCATGTGAAAATTATAAAACGTATAGAGGTTATGAAAATGTTTTCATTCTCATTTTCATTATTTGACATTTGACTTTGAAATTTTAAGTGTTGCCATTTATTTAGGGTTGACATGTAAAAAGATAGAAAACTACCATATTTTAGTGTTGCCAATTTCTAGTTTGGTATGCTGTTGTATCCTGATTCCTGCCTGAGTATTCCTGAGTTTTATAAAATAAATTTTATGTAAGTCTGTTGTCTACTACTATAATATGCTCGAAATTTCGAATTTCAAATGAACACGTTCTTGTCAAGCGAGAAAACGTAACAAGTAACTTTCGTGAGATTACTTTTAAAGGCTCCTCTACACAATGGGCCTTGTGCCCGTGCTTGTGCTCATTGAATGTACAATTACACGCTCGCGTGTGAAAGCACCAGGCAAGCACAGGTACGAACACGGGCGCAAGCACAAACAGCCTGTTCACATGCTTGTGCCTGTGCTTGTGCTCGTTGAATGTGGCTTTGCACGCGAGCGTGTAAACGCACAATTAAAGGGTAGAAACACATTGTTAACACGCCACCCCACGTGACGACACCCCACGCGAAAACGCATATCTAAGGGTACAAACACATTGTTAACACGCCACCCCACGCCACAACACGCATATCTAATCCATACAAATTCTATGGCTAGAAACATACTGTCAACACCCGATGCCACGTGTCGTCGGGTGTTGTATGTTTCTAGGCAAGGAATTTGTATGAATTAGGTATGCGTGTTAAGGCGTGGGGTGTCGTCACGTGGGGTGGCGTGTTAACAATGTGTTTCTGCCCTAAACCATACAAATTCTATGGCTAGAAACATACTGTCAACACCCTATGACACGTGGCGTCAGGTGTTGACAGTATGTTTCTAGCCATAGAATTTGTATGGATTAGATATGCATGTTGTCACGTGGGGTGGCGTGTTGACAATGTGTTTCTACCCTAACTATTAGTTGCGTTGTAAGGCGCTGAGCAGACGACGGTTAACGGAAGCGCGGACAATTTGTTCGCGAGTAGAACGTATGAAGATCTATGCATGATATGATAGAAGCTCGGTAAATGAGTTGACTGACATTTTATAAAACTTGAAGAATCTATCAGGATACAGTTTTAAGTCAGCGTGTGAAATTTACCTTTAAACAGTCTCTGCGAATTTAATTGATGTACCCAATATTCTCTATGACGTCTTATTTTTCTTTTTGGCGTCAAATATGCAACAACTCGAATTCTTTGTATTTCCATGATTTCGATACGATACATGCTCCTCACTAGAAATTCACACACAGATTACACGCCGCTGACCATCGTCTGCGTTGAGCTCGCCGACACTCGCGGTCAATTTGTCCGCGTCTGTCCATCGCGCCTGTCTGCGAGAACCGACGACGGACAGAGGCGGTCCCTTGTCCCTTGGACCCTTGTCTGCGCATCACCTTAGAATCCGTTCCAAAACTTGTAAGAGTAGTTATTTCCGTGACAGCAGGGTGGTTGCAACATTGAGCATATTCAACATTCAACGAATCAGGATTCAGAATTTTGGTTGATATTGCTATAAGAAATATTTGTAGCTCCATCAAAATTTCGTTTCAAGCAAGACGCATATGGCACAAAATAGACACAGAAGGTCCGCTCAATGTTGTTAACAACCCATTACGTCCCCACTGCAGGGGCACGGGTCTCTTCCCGCTCAATACAAACCAATAAAATCGTAAGCTTATACACGCTTATAGAAATATACGGTCGTTCGAGGCAAGGTCACGATCGCACAGTACGTAATCTTGACACAACGGTCGTATACATCTATATTTTGTGCTTATGGGCAGAAACATATAACGCCACCCCACGTGACGACACGCCCAACGCGGTAACACGCATATCAAATCCATATGAATTCTATGGCTAAAAACATTACCAACATCCCACGCCACCTGATGCCACGTGTCGTCGGGTGTTGGTAGTATGTTTCTAGCCATAGAGATTGTATGGATTTGATATGCGTGTTGTTGCGTGGGGTGTCATCACGTCGGGTGGCGTTTTAACAATATGTTTCTACCCTATAACCAAACTGGAGGAAACAGAAAAAACAAGCGAAGACGAAAAAAATGACCTTGAACGTATCTGTCTCTTTCTCGACCGGTCGAGAAAGACACGCATATTCAAGGTCATATTTTTGTCTTCAGTCCGGTCTTAACACTCTCTAAGATCGGACTGAAGACAAAAAATATGACCTTGAATGCGCTTCTGTCTCATATGCTCAGACCAATAAAAGTTTCCTGAGTCATTGTTTGCTCATATGAGAGAGCTGCTGTCTCATTACCTTACTTAAAATGAGGCAGCAGCTCTCAAAGAGAGAAGCGCATTCAAGGTTATATTTTTTTGTCTTCAGTCCAGTCTTAGAGAGTGTTTTCTCCAGTTTGGTTATAAGCTTCTTGACTTATTGGCATAATTAGAATATCTAAATTCAATTATGAGGCTGCCAACTGAACGCTCATGTGTCATAGGGTATTGGTAGTATGTTTCTAGCCATAGAATTTGTATGGATTTGATATGCGTGTTAGCCCTGATTATCTTTATTGTTAGCTAGACTTTTACAAATAAAGTGAAGGCTGTATACACCAGACAAAGCTGTATAGCCTTAGAGCCTTCAGCTCTTGCCTAAAAAAAATAAAATTGTTATTATACTGTGCTTTGGTTCGCCAACCCTTTGACAAATGTTTACAGATCGGTCACAGGGGGGGTGGGATGAGGTAGTCTTCAGAGAGCGGCAGGGAGTGTCCATACTGTATAATGTCCTTATACTGTGGGATTTGACATACGTGTTGTCGCGTCGGGTGTCGTTACGTGTTAATCATATGATTCCGCCCTTAATAATATGTTTCCGCCCTTAGTCTACATTCTTAAGAGGCAACATTGAGCGTAATCAGCGAATGAATTTTGGTTGGTATTGCTATAAGAAATATAATGGCGGAAACATACTATTGAAACGACTCCACGTGACAACAACACGCATATCCACACCTATATAAATAGCTTGACGATCAGCTATTTTATAGAACGCTCATCCGACAGTAGCGCTATGCAACATAAAATTGCCCGCGTAAGAACCATGAAACAAGTCCGTATGTCTATGGTTAGTCCTCTTTCTTAAGTGGCAACATTGCGCATAATTAACGAATGAGGATTAAGAATTTTGGTTGGTATTGCTCTACGAAATATTTGTCGATACATCAAAATTTCCTTCCAAGCAAGAAGCTTTCAAACTGGAGGAAATACTTAGAAATAACAAGAGAAGACGAAAAATATGACCTTGAATGCGCTGTGTCTTTCTCAAGAGGTTTCTTGTCTCATTCTAAATACTTGCCCTACTAAGAATGAGACAGGAAGACTGTCGGGTGTCATCCCGTCAGGTGGCATGTCACATATGTTTCCGCCCTTATTGTCAATAGTATGTTACCGCCCTTAGTCCAAGAGAAGAAGAATAATATGACCTTGAATGCGCTGTCTTTCTCAAAAGGTTTCCTGTCTCATTCTAAATACTTGCCCTACTAAGAATGAGACAGGAAGACTGTCGGGTGTCGTCGCCTCAGGTAGCGTGCCACTTATATGCTTCCGCCCTTATTCGCAATAGTATGTTATCGCCCTTAGTCTTCATTCTTAAGTGGCAACATTAAGCATAATCAACGAATGAGGATTCAGAATTTTGGTTGGTGTTGCTATAAGAAATATATATTCATCCATCAAAATACCATTTCAAGATTTCCGGACAGATTTCATTTACAACGCAACGTGCGGCCTTACCATCCATAAAACTGAAGCATCATTAAGCCAGGATTAACGAAAATGAAAAGGAAACGTTTTAAAAAAGAGAAAAAACGTTTCAAAACACTTGTAAGAGTGGTTTGTAGCTTGTCCCGTTCACACCTTAAAGATTAACATCAGACTATCCTGCTCTTAGGTGAGAAATAAATGAGTGAATGAAAAAGTTGTGTTTCCGCCCTTATTGTCAATAGTATGATTCCGCCCTTAGACTTCATTCTTAAATGGCAACATTAAGCATGGTCAACGAATGAGGATTCAGAATTTTGGTTGGTATTGCTATAAGAAATATTTGTTCGACCATCAAAATACCATTTCAATATTTTCGGACAGATTTCATTTACAACGCAACGTGCTGCCTTACCATCCAAAATAATAAAGGCATCACTATGCCAGCATTAGCGAAAAAGAAAAAGAAACCTTTCAAAAAAAAACAAAGAAACTTTTCAAAACACTTGTAAGAGTGGTTTGTAGCTTGTCCCTTTCACACCTGAAAGATTAACATTAGGCTATCCTGCTTTCAGGTGAGTAATAAATGAGTGAATGAAGAAGTTGTGTTTCCGTCGTTATTGTCAATAGTATGTTTCCGCCCTTAGACTTCATTCTTAAGTGGCAACATTAAGCATGGTCAACGAATGAGCATTCAGAATTTTGGTTTGTATTGCTATAAGAAATATTTGTTCGACCATCAAAATACCATTTCAAGATTTTCGGACAGATTTCATTTACAACGCAACGTGCGGCCTTACCATCCAAAAAAATAAAGGCCTCACTATGCCAGCATTAGCGAAAAAGAAAAAAAGAAACGTTTCAAAAAAGAAAAAGAAACGTTTCAAAACACTTAAAAGAGTGGTTTATAGCTTGTCCCTTTCACACCTAAAAGATTAACATCAGGCTATCCTGCTCTCCGGTGAGCAATAAATGAGGGAATGATTTTGCTGGATGAGTGAATGAATGGAGAAGTTGTGAGAATAAGATTGTAGCTTGTCCCTTTCACACGTGAAAGATTAACATTAGGCTATCCTGCTCTCAGGTGAGCAAAGAATGAGTGAATGGTTTTGCTGGATGAGTGAATGGAAAAGTTGTGAAAATAAGCAAAACGGAAGTGTGAACGAATGGTTCTTTATGGTTTGTCTATGGTTGTTTCTGCACCGGAAATGTGAGTGAATGATTTTGCTGGAAGAGTGAATGGAAAAGTTGTGTTTTTAAGGGCGCCGAAGCGATTACCGCCGCCCATAGACACCCGCAACACCAGAGGAGTCACAAGTGCATTGCCGGCCTTTGATATGGGAGTACGCTCTTTTCTTGAAGGTTTGAATGTCGTATCGGTCCGGAAATACCGCAGGCGACAATTCATTCCACAGTTTGGTTGTGCGAGGCAGAAAGTTGTCTGGCCCGTTTCCTCTACACGATAGGCCTACATGGGCGAGCAAGAAGGACAGACAACTCACTTACATCGTTACTCTACTTTCATGTAGCTTTGTCTCTCTTGTTCGCCAATGATAGCCCATCATGTAGAGCTATCAAACATAGGTATGCAACAAAAATTTTACCAGAAAAACAAATCATAACCATACCTCCGCCTTCTGCATCTTATTCTGCTCCTGTAGCCGACATAAGATATCCGCCATGTTGGTCTGCAGCACCATGCCGCCCATGACCAGCTCGTCCAGAACCTGCCGCGACAGTTACCAGTCAAATACCAGCGGTAGGACCTTACCATGAAGCGATCGCGTCGATCACGCAAGTTAACTGACTACAGACACCGTCATAACCTGGATGGGTTTGTATACTCTTTATTGTAATAAAAAACAAAGTAAAATACTTAAAAAAAACACGACAAAATATACAAGGGCGGACTTATCCCTTACGGGATCTCTTCCAGTCAACCTTAGAATTGAGTGTTAGTAGCATTTATCTCGACCGTTTCTGTGCTTCGCAAGCACGTTAAGCCGTTGGTATCGGCTGCTATCGCTAGATGGCAGACTTTAAGCCATGCCGGAGACCTTATAGGCGGCTTGAAAACTTCTGACACTGGGGTTGGCCACTAGCCCCACAACCTCCACCAATCCGGACTTGGCCCCCGTGTGTGAAGTATGGCCTAACCTTCTCGAGCTATGGGAAGACCCGTGCCCCTGCAGTGGGGACGTTATGGGATGTTAACAACACAGGCGTAAGAGGCATTCAATTTTAGCTCTCAAGATCGGCTAGGCATTGATGACCCTTCTGATTGTGAGATTATAGCTGCTCATAAAGCCGATGTTACACGGTCCAATTTACGTTCAATATTGCTTTCAATGTAATTGCTTCAATGGCATTGAAACGTCTAAACATAGTTCAATGCGATTGCGCCATGTCATTGAAAGCTAAAATTTTTCGCTAGCTTTCAATGCGATTGATTCAATATTGATCATCGGATCATCGGTCAATGTGATTGAACCGTGTAAACACGAAAATTGAACGATGAATAACTCTTCTATGAGGCGAAGAATCCTACTCCTCCTACATTGTATCTTCGGCGTTCTAGCTGAAATGAGCATTGAAAGTCATTTTATTGATTCACCGTGTAACTAGGTAAAGACGTTCAATGTGCAATGTGCAATGCCTTTCAATGAAATTGCTTCAATTTGATTGACTCGTGTAACATCGCCTTAGCGACAGATGCCGCTTTCCATTAGGTGGGCCGTCAGCCTTTTGCCATCTTCTTATCTTACTCCTACTAATTTTATAAATGCGAAAGTATGGATGTTTGTTTGTTTGTTCCACTTTCACGCCGAAATTACTGTACGGATTTGTATGAAATTTGGTAGATAGATTGATAAAGCACTCGGCTACACATAGTATTCTTTTTCCGGAAAACTCGAGGGTTCGCGGAGGAATGGTTAAAAACTGAAATGTTTACTTTGTCACTAGATGGCGCCGCTGCCTTAAAATTTTATTTCTCTCTGGACCCAATTCTGGACCAACGCAGACGAAGTCGCGGGCAGAGGCTAGTAGAAAATATTGTATAAAGAGAATAACCTGGTGAGCAGCATCCGCGTGGAAGATCAGATCCAGCTCGCAGACGTTCTCAAAGCATTTGTCGAGGGTTTCCACAAACACCTGGAATGGACAAAACGTTTATACAGATTAAAATGGAATAGAATATAATTCCCCCGACGCAAAAAGAGAATTTTGAACACTACAGTTTGCTATGGCCGACAACTGGTTTCCGTGCGGCGCCAGGATTTGAGATTTTCATATTTTTGTCGGCTGGGGCCGGCGTTGGCGGTGGGGGACGATTTGTCAAAGAATAGCGTGGCGGTTAATGGTTTAATAAGGGTTCCAAGTGGTAAGAACCTAGTAACAGTTAGACAAAAGAAAATCCTTCCAAAAAGTGTATGCTACTACCTACATCAAATATTTTTTGTTTCCATTTTCAATAAATTTCGATTCTTTCGGCGCTGTCCAGGGTTCGTAATTATCAAGAGATTTTTTTTTATAATTATCATGATAATTATCGAATAATTATCTGATATTTATCCGATAATTATCCATGCTGATTCTAAAGATTATAACTTCATTACTTTATATAATCATGGAAATCAGGGAAATCAATCAGACCCCAACAATTATCGCCCCATATCACTTTTAAACACTTCGTCTAAAATATTTGAAACAGCAATGGTAAAAATATTGTACTCTTTTTATGAAAAATATTGCATATTTAACGAAAACCAAAACGGATTCCGGAAAAGACATTCTACCACACTTGCTGTATATAAGTATCTTCAAAAAATCTTAGACACGCTTAATAACAAACAACACGCGGTCGGGCTACTGCTCGACATGAGCAAGGCATACGATAGAGTTAACCATAAAATTCTTTTATCAAAACTATACATGACTGGAATAAGAGGAGTAGCATACGACTGGATTAAGTCTTATCTTGAGAATAGAACGCAATGCGTGGAAATCGAACATACCGACCAAACGACGGGGACTATCCAAAGTGTGAGATCAGGTTTGATTGACGTTGCGGGCTCTATACCTCAAGGTAGTGTAATCGGTTGTCTTTTATTTATCATATATATAAATGACCTTCCTACTTTATTTGATGACAGCTGTATACTTTTCGCAGATGACATCTCGATACTGTTAACTTGCGCAAACGAAACTGATCTAAAAACCCTCTTAGATAAAACATTTGATAAAATACTGGATTGGCTAGATTGCCACAATCTACAGTTAAATTTCAATAAAACTAACCTAATACAGTTTAGGCCATATCAAAAAGCACCACTACAAATAAACTATCTCTATAAAAATACAAAAATAGATACTGTAAATACAGCTACGTTACTCGGTATAGATCTAGATACAAACTTAAATTGGAAAAACCACATACAAAAATTATCAAACAAACTATCTTCTTTCACCTACGCGCTTTATAACTTAAAAAAAACTACAAACTTGAACACAGCTCTTACAGCATACTACGCTTATGCCCACTCTAGATTAACCTATGGTGTAATCCTATGGGGAAACTCAACAAACGTAGACGATATTTTTATTTTACAAAAAAAATGCATTAGAATTTTAACACAAATAGACCAAATGGAGTCTTGCAGACCCCATTTCATAAAGCTCGGTATTCTAACCTTAACGTCAATCTACATTCTAGAAGCTTGCAAATTTGTTAGAGCTCATAAAAACTTGTACACCCCATTAGAAACAATTAAAAGGAACAATCGTAACCTTTACAAATTAAAAACACATTTCTCAAAACTGAATATATTTACAACTAGCCCCCATTCAATGGTAATTAAAATCTATAACAATATCCCAAATGACATAAAAAGCATAGACTCAAATAAAATATTTACTAAACAACTGAAGAAAATCCTTATCCAAAAGTGCTATTACAATCTTACCGAATTCTTTGAAGACAAAAACAAAATAACTATATAAGTATGTATAAGTAAATAAATAAACGGCAATTCTGCATGTGCTTCCTGGCGGCCTTTCTTACTTTCTTAGTTTCTTTCTATATTTCTTCAAATTACTTATATTTCTGCGATTTATATTTT